>SJXQ01000843.1:785950-852420 GCA_006408695.1 Aepyceros melampus
TACACATCTCCCGCCCCACACCATCTCTCTGGATTATCCCCGTGCATCAGTCCCAAGCATCCGGCATGCTGCATCAAACCTAGACCGGCGATTAGATTCTACATAAAGGGAAATCACACAGTATTTTTCTTTCTCTGTCTGACTTTTTTCACTTAGCATAATACCCTCTAGGTCCATCCGTGCATGCTCAGTCACATCTGAGTCTTTGTGATCCCACGGATTGCAGCCCGCTGGGCTCCTCTGTCCATGAGATTTCCCAGGCAAGAATACTGGACTGGGTTGCCATTTCCTGCTTCAGAAGATCTTCCCAACCTAGGGATCAAACCTGTGTCTCTGGCATTGGCAGGCAGGTTCTTTAACACTGAGTCACCTCGGAAGCCTCTAGGTCCATCCATGTTGTCACAAATAGCAAGAATTCATTTTTTATATAATTAATATTCCATGGTACATACATACCACATATTCTTTTCCATTCCTATGGGCACATAAGTTTTTTCCATATCTTGGCTACTGTATACAATGCTACAATGAACAATAAAGCATATATATATATATTTGAATTAATTTTTTACTTTCTTTTTTATTGAAGTATAACATATATATTTATTGAAGTATGACATATATACGAAAGCATACAAATCTCAAGTGTATAATTCAATGATTTTTTCACAGTAAACACAGTTTGGGTATTCAATAAATAGAACTTCAGTAGTTCCCCAGAAGTGCCTCTCATGCCCCACTCTAGTTACTAACTCCACTAAACATAAGAACTATCTTAATATTTATCACTGTAGATGACTTTTGCTACTTCTGCATGTTATAGAAATGAAATCATACAGTATATATAAACTAATTTTTTACTTTCTTTGGATAACTACTCCAAAGTGGAATGGCTGGATTATAAGGTAGCTTTATTTTTAACGTTTTGAGGAAACTCCATACTCTGTTCCTTAGAAATTAGGCACTTAGTCATGTCTAACTCTTTATTACCCCATGGACTGCAGCTCACCAGGTTCATCCATGGAATTCTCCAGGCAAGAATACTGAAGTGGGTTGCCATTTCCTTCTCCAGGGGATCTTGCCAACCCAGGGTTAGAACCCAGGTCTCCTGCATCGCGGGTGAACTCTTTATCAACTGAGGCATCAGGGAAGCCACTAAGAGCCACATTTCCATAGTGAGTGCACCAATTCCCATTACCACCAACAGCGCACAAGGGTTTCCTTTTCTCCACATCCTCATCAACAGCTTTTATTAATATTTGTTTTCGATGATAGCTATTCAGACAGATATGTTGAGCATCTTTTCATGTGTCTGTTGGCTGTCTGTTTATTTAGAAAAGTATATTCAAGAGTTCTGCCTATGTTTTCCTTGGGTGGTTTGTTTTTTTGCTATTGAAGTATATGAATTCTTTGAATATTTTGGATATTAATCCCTTATTGGATATATCATTTGCAAAAATTCTTCTCCCATTCAGTAGACATTGCCAATATCTTCTCATAGTTTGTTTTGTTGATAGTTTTCTTCACTGTACAAAAGTTTTTTTGTTTGATGTAGTCCCATTTGCCTATTTTTCCTTTTGTTTCCCTTGCCTGAGGAGACATATCCCCCCCCCAAAAAAAAAAAATACTGCTAAAACTAATGTCAAAGAATATACTACCTATGTTTCTTTCTAGGAGTTTTATAGTTTTATGTCTTACATTTAAGTTTTTACTCCATTTTGAGTTTATTTTTGTATATGCTGTGAGAAAGTAGCCATTTTCCCAGCACCGTTTATTGACGAGGGTGTCTTTTCCCCTACGTATGTCCTTGCCTCCTTTGTCATAGATTAATTGTCCATAGAAGTGTGAGGTCATTTCTGAGCTTGCTATCCTGCTCCAATGATCCATGTGTCTGTTTTTGTGACACTCTTTTGAAGACTAAAACTTTAGTATAGTTCGAAATAAGAGAGCATGATACCTCTTGTTCTTTTTTTCTTAAGTTGTTTTGGCTATTCAGAGTCTTTTGTGTTTCCATACAAAATTTAGAATTATTTATTTTAGTTCCATGAAAAACACCACTGGCAGTAATGTTTTGATCTGGATCGTGTCAAATCTGTAGATTGCCTTGGATAGTATGGTGATTTCAACAATGTTAATGCCTCCAATCTATGAGCTTTTTATCAAGAAAATGTTCAAATATGGACAAAGAATAGCATAATCAACTATCATATCACTCAACCCTACATAATTCACTGTGCATTGCTATAAGAACATTTTCTTATATAAGCAGAACACCATTGCCTCTCTTAATAAAATTTCTTGATATCATCTAACATCCAGTCCATATTCAATCCTGAATTGGAGAAGAATATTTTATTTTGTATGGATATCAAGAAAACTGATTAATATTGAAAAATTGATGATAGTAATATGACTATAGACACTGAACTACAAAGAGAAATAAAACTTAACATTTGTCCAGCTGTATTAAAATAACTCATTAAGACAATTTGTTCAACTGCTTGATATTTATCCCCAATGACAACAGATCATAACAATTATGCACGTCATTAAATGTGCTCTGGACTACAGCTGGAATCAAATAGAATAGACACAAGTATTACAGGAATCTGTTTGCAACTTAAAAATTGTTTACTTCCAAAGAAACTGAATTGACCTAGATACACTGTGTTCAGACCCAAGAGTACAAAAAGAAATTTTGGACTTCATCAAACTCCTGACAATCTTCTCTCATTACCTTTGATACATTATACTCTTAGCTAGGAGAGAAAAATGCTGATGTGAAACTACAGCACAATTACAGAAAATGCGATTGTTCTGGGACCTCTGAGGAAGAACTCTTTTCACGTGGATATCTTAAAGCCTGAAAGACAACTTTTGCACAATGTAGCTGTTTAACAACTCCTCTTCCTCTTCTCTATGACCACTTCAGTTTGCAGGACTGCATAGGTGAGGGTTCAGAAAACTGACCTGGAGCAAAGAGGAAGATTCAGGCATCGAATCTCCTTCTTCTCCAGCAGTGAGTGTCTGCCATTAAGGCAGCCCCAGATCCTTGTTCTCATCCTCTCAGGGCCTTGTGTCCACTTCATTCTTTGGACACAGAAGCTAGTGAACTCAGGGACCTCAACTAACCCCAGTGATCAACCAGAACTGTTTTAGAATCCTCTCGCAAAAGTAATTTTACAAATGTTGACCTCAACTCATTAGTGAGGTTGTAAGCATAACAAGGCAGCTTTTGTTAAGTTCACATTATCTGCAGCCTTCTGCAAAGGGGGAAGAAGGAAAGAAAGAGCAAGAGAAGAAGGGAAGGAGAGAGGGAAGGAAGGGTTGAGCTTGGAAACACACTCTGAAACCAAAGCTCTGGTGAACTTGTTAAAGATTTTAAAGTCTGACAGGCCAGCTTTCCCAAGCCATGGCAGCTGTAAAGGGAATATAATTATACTTAACAGAAACCACCTGCATTTTGAACTTACCCTAAATTTAAAGCTTCTGGGGGACTTAATTAAATTTAATGAAAACCATAGCTGCTAAACAACGATGTATTATAGCTCCTACTTTGTTATTCCTGAGGAAATTAAGCAGCAATCATGAAGACATACCTCAGCTCTCACAAGGAAGCCTCTAGATAATAACGCCCAAAGTCTATAAATAAGATAATGCTCTCTTCTTTTCATTAGCTAATAGCATTGTCAAATTACTCATCTGTTCCTATAAAAAGAAAGAAAATCAGAACTAGAACAGAAGGGAAAAAAAAAAAGAGGCAAGCACAAGGACGTTTTCCTGAGTGGGATATAGGGTAATATTCCTGACTTCAATCCCTTGAGCCCTCCACCACCCCCACCCTCCCTCCAGTGGTATTTCTTCTTTTCTTTTTTTACCTTTTAATTATATATTGGGAATATAGCCAGTTAACTTGCAGAAGGAAATGGCAACCCACTGCAGTATTCTTGCCTGGAGAATCTATGGACAGAGGAACCTGGCAGGCTATAGTCCATGGGGTCGCAAGAGTCAGACACAACTTAAGACTAAAGAGAGAGAGAAAGAGCCAATTAACAATGTTGTGACAATTTCAGGTGGACAGCAAAGGGACTCAGTCATACACATACATGTGTCCATTCTTCCCCAAACACCCCTCGTATCCAGGCTGCCACATAACATTGAGCAGATTTCTTCTGTTTTTAAAAGAATTATGTGTTAATGCCACTGGAGAATAAACACCTGGGTAGTTCAAGTCAGGATGGATGCCTGTGAATCACAACACTAGAATATGGGACTGGTTATGCTCCCATGCTCATCTTACTTAACCTGAACTATTTATATGTAAAAATAATCATGGTCCTTTAGAGGACGATTTGAGCAACAGGATGGTAGAGATAGAGTGAAAGTTGACACCAGGCAAAAATTCTACTCTCAAACTAGTACAGGGGGAAAGAGCGGGGGATGAAGTAGCCTAAACCGCCTTCATGGAAGACAACCAGACAGTCCAGGAGAGGGTGTGTAAACACTAATGTGCATCAGAATCCCCTGGAGAGGGACTGCTGGACCCTGTCCTTAGCGTGTCTGGTACAGAAGGTCTGAAGTGGGACCAAAACCCACTTCTCTAACAAATTCCCAGGAGATGCTAATACTGCTGGTCCAGAGATCATATTTTGAAAACCGCTGGTCTAGATATACTGTCTCAGAAGTTTAGAAAAAAGAGGCACGTTTAGGAAATAGTTTGGTATTAGATGAATCCCATACAAAACACAGAAGATAGGGTTGAGACAACTAAGCTACCAAAGACACAAAGTAGGAGGGAAATATGTGAGTCCCAGAAATCTGCTCCTTAACGGCAGGCCCTTCACCATCAGATGAGGAGTGAAGCCTCACTAGGAAAGTGAGCAGAGCTGGGTGGGGTCCCAGAGCCATCATTCACTTTCTGAAATCAGAGCAGGACCTCAGCCCTCCAGGGAACCCAGCCAATAGGCTATGGGAGGCCCCTCGGAGCTGATGGAATGAATATGGGACAGAGAGCTTCGAGGGAAGCAAGGACAACTCCTACCCACAGGAAGATCTGACTCATCTACGGGTAGACGGGAACATATGCTCCCTCTCCACACATCAGACCTCTGACAACTAGAACCCACTCCACACGCCCACACAGACAGACTCTTGCCCACAAGTGCTCCAGGACTTGACAAGATGTGTATAACTGAGCAAAGTATCTGCATCACTGAACTCTATGCTCATCTGACTACATTTAGAGCACTGTCTGCCCCAATTTAATGACTCAGAGAGCACAGAACTATAAAGTGGTGCTATTAAAACATATTTAATACTCATTTTCATTCAACTCTTAAAACAGCTCCAAGAGATGTGCCAAGAAAACAGCCAAGAGAAAGGATTAACAAGAATCACAGGTCTGCCTCTCAGACCCACCACTGTGTGAAGTCAAGACTAGCCTCCTGACTCCAAGCTAACATTGTTCTCATTAGTTCATAGTCCTTCCCTTTTAAAAAGGATTTGTGGGGGGTTTTTTGGGGGGTGGGCTTTATTTATTTATTTACTTATGTTATTTTTATCATTCTTTTGAAAATTAAAAAATATTTTTAGACAATTTTTAAAGGTTATTTTCTATTTATGCTGCTGCTGCTAAGTCACTTTAGTCATGTCCAACTCTGTGCGACCCCATAGACGGCAGCCCACCAGGCTCCCCCATCCCTGGGATTCTCCAGGAAGGAACACTGGAGTGGGTTGCCATTTCCTTCTCCAATGCATGAAAGTGAAAAGTGAAAATGAAGTCTCTCAGTCATGTCCAACTCTTCGAGACCCCATGGACTGCAGCCCACCAGGCTCCTCCATCCACGGGATTTTCCAGGCAAGAATACTGGAGTGCGTTGCCATTGCCTTCTCCGCTTTCTGTTATAGTTACTACAAAATACTGGCTGTATTACCTGTGTTGTACAATGTATCCTTTTTGTAATTTGAAGTATAGTTGATTAACAATGCTGTGTTCATTTCAGGTGTACAGAACATTGATTCAATTATACACACATTTTTTTTTCAGATTCTTTTTCCTTATAGGATATACAAAATATTGATTATTGTTTCCTATGCTATACAATAGGGTCTTGGTGGTTATCTGTCTTGCTGGTTATCTATATCTATAGTGGTGTGTATATGCTAATCCCAACCTCCTAATTTATCCCTCCCCACCTACCCACCTTTCCACTTTAGGAACCATAGGTTTGTTGAAAAGGATTTGAACCAACTCTATAGAACAGGAAAATTTTAATCTCCCCTGCTTGTTAAGCAAAAACAAAAATCAACACATGATACCAGAAGACATATTTCATTGTTACACTCAATTATGTAACACTTAGCACAGCCTGTTTTCCTAAGGAGGTCCCTCCCTGCCTTAGGAAAAACAGAGTTCTCCATCACAAGACATAAGCAAGAAAAGGCTGCACAAACACCTGCCAGGCACATCAAAAAAGGAATTCAAATATCTGGCGGGATGGATGTTGACTGATGCTATTCATTCTATGGACTCTAACTTCTCTTAATCTCTCTATTAAGCTACTTTTTCAAAGCAGACTCAATATCCCTATGACCATTTCCATACTTTTTATGTGTAAAATGTTTCTGTGGGCACTGCAATTTCAAAAGACAACAAAACCTCAGTACTGCAACATTTAACACAAATAATAATGTGTTTTTGCATACTTGCCATTTATTATTGACAAGCTGAAGTATACGGTAAGATATTTTTTACCAGAATCCATGGGCTTGGATTTCCAAAATTAGAACAATACCCATACCTCACAATCTCGAGTGTGTATATTTCTTGCCCAATGGTACTTTTTCTTTTTTTAACTATCGGAAAGTGTTTTTCTTTAACCTTCTTTGACACAATTTCTCCTATTCTTTCTATTGCTCACACTGTAAACTTTGAAAATGCCTAAATGTCCTTAGGCATCAAACTCTGTGATGTTTATTATAAAACCTGGCAAATTTTTAATGGAATCATTATAAATTCTGCTTGTTAAACTCAAGTAAAAGTAGAGGTACATCAATATTTTAAGTGGAAAACCCATCAAGGCAACCTGCACATAGGCTCAGGAGATTAGTGATGTGAGCTGGGTTAGACTCCTGGCGCCACTACAGCCTAATTCTGCAACTTGGGGAGCTTACTCTTTGGAAAAAATGATGAAAATTGCACATAACTCACAGAAGTAGAATGCGATCATGTATGTGGGGTGCCAGCATAATGGTTAAGGTGGCAGCATTTTATGGTGATTTACAAAAGATTGACTGTATCCAAATCTCAGAACTGCCACTTAGCTGTATGCTGTTGAGTGAGTTACTGAACCTCCCCAAACCTGCCTCCTTGTCTCATCATCCCAAAAGAGGGATGATGGTATTATCTACCTTACAGACTTGTCATGATTAGCTAAGATAATATTTGTAAAACCCCTGGCACAGGGGCCTGCAGGTGGTGGACAACCCAAGGATGCTAGTTTCCTTTTCCAGCATCCTCTTCCCAAGCTGTCTGCAACTCTCCCTACTCACCTCTACCTAACTTGCCCTCTGACTTTGCCCAGGAGGAAAAAAATACTCATAAGGTAGAGGCAGAGTTCCTTTCGGAGAGAGAATTATCTTTGTGTAGGCATATATATTGAAAGCCTCCCTAGCTGTGAAAAGAGCTCCAATGGCCTGGTTGAGAAATAGAGCTAAACTGTTAAGAATAATAAAGCATGAGAAATATGGGGATCTTGGAGACCTGGGAGGTGAGCAGAGCAGATGTGAGAGGAGACAGCCTGTTTGTAACCTTTCCACATAGGAGTGGCCAAGGCACTACTTGAGCATCTAGTAATATATTACACAAGCGGCCCACAGGGCTAAGCTATGGGGTAAACCCTCTATATTCATCCTAAAGTTTCAGTCCTGGTTTACGACACATAAGTTTGTGTAAATGGTTTGGGGTAAAATATGAACAAAAATGAATGCTGTTCCACACTGAGATTCAATGCAATGATAAAAGAAAGGATTAGATGAATAAGGAGACCTGAGAGACTGCTAACTCAGTACAGTCAGAAAATTATCAAAAGGTGATTTGGAAAACCACTAAAACTGCCCCCGTTCCCAAGAATACTTGGACATGTTGGTGGAGATATTGAATTTCTCACTGTAAGCAGGATGGAGACTGTTTGAATTAAATATTACATGAAAGATGACCAATGGGGCTGGAAAACCTGGACTCCTGTCACCTTCATTCCATCAAGACTGCTGACATCTTGATTATGCCAATTCTCTTTTTTTCATCACTGGTTTTCATTGGACATATACAGGATTATTCCTACTTGGGAACTTTAATGCTTATGGACGCCTAAATCTTGAAACCAGAAGACCTTCTGATGATAAACTAGCTCAAGCTCTTAAGAGGAAGAAAACCAGCCAAGAGAAAGTTTGCCTGGTTCTCATACAAGTTACCAGCAGCAGATGGACTTGTGTTTTCAGCCAAGGGCAACTATTCCCTTTCTTATCATTAGGCTGGCTGTTTCAAGTCAGAAAGGGAATAAAATTCAGCCTAAGTATGTAAGGGGGCTCACAAAACTAGGGAGCTATCACTAGTTGCCCACACTTGTTGAGTTGAGATGTGAGTTAATCCATTTTATCAACAGATAATCTCTTTATTTCAACTTCACCAACCAATAATGTCAATGCATTGTTATAAGAGATAAACTTCTAATGTTCTCCTTAGAGTAAAATATCATAATGAAACTCACCCTTTGACATATAAAAGTGAAACTGAGTATGAAAACAGGCCCATGTGATTATGAGAATTTCTGAAGTTTTTTACAGAGAACAGACTTGTGGTGACAAGGGGGAGGGGAACTGGGGAGTGGACTGGAAGTTTGGGATTGGCAGATGCAAACCATTACACAGAGAACGGATCAACAACAAGGGCCTACTGCATAGCACAGGGAACTGTATTCAATATCCCATGATAAACCATAATGAAAAAGAATGTACATATTAACATAACTGAATCATTTTGCTGTACAGAAGAAATTAATACAACATTGTAAATTGTTCAATAAAATAAATTAAAAAAACAAACTCCTGAAGTCTTCATTTCAATAAAATAAATAGAAAAATAAGTTCAAGAAAATAAAAAAACAAACTCCTGAAGTTTTCATTTGCTTTCCTATGTGTTGAACTGATTTACAGGTGAGTTAAAGTGAACACAATTTAGAAAATTCAATGACTTTACAAAGACTATGAAACTTACAGTATTTTCTCTTATAATCTAATTACTGAATAAGCAATTAAGCTAATTTTTACTGAATTTATGAAATGAAAATTAACATTTTAACTTAATTTGAAGATTTGTAACCTATGAATTTTTTTAAATAGCAGAGTGATAAAGTCATAGTTCTACAGCAATTCAGTATGTTTACAATAGGAATAACTTCACTTTTAAGATATACAAAGAAGATAAAGATGAACTACTGTATAGAAATTTTAATAAACCATGTCTTAGGCCTATAAGTATTGTTATTTTATAATAATTATGGTTATAACCATAATTAACTCAAAGAGAATTGGATTTTTGTCAACTAGTACAAGATTTTATCAGAAAAATACAAAGAAAATTCATTTGGATATTGGAGGAGGGGTAGAGGTCCAGAAGAGACACATCCTTAAGATGTCGTCAAAAGGTAGTTAGGGGATGGAACTTTAATACATAAAAGAGGTATAATGTTAAGTCAGAAGCACATTTTTCAACTCTGCAAGGAGAATCAGAAATAAAAAATGTCAAAGACTTGCCTCTCTGGTCCAAGTAATTATGCAATATCTAGCCTTCTCCTATTAAACTTTTGGTTAGAGAATTTCTTATAATTCAAAAGTTACAGAGCTAAAGTACTGCTAGCTTTGTAGAAACAGTGCTTCTCAGAGGCCCATTCTCCTTCATTGTGAAGCATCTTTTAAGACAAATCATATTACCTTAAAAGACAGGGATGGAAAGATATATTTAGAGATACTGCTTGGAATACATAGTAGAACAGACACAACTAGGAGCTGGTGCCTTTGTTTCTTGGTCTGACTCTTACACCTCTCCCAGAATGACCTAGGACAACTCATTAACTTCTGGGAGTTTCATGGCCATATCCAAAGGTTTTTTGTTTGTTTTTTTTTTCAATTTTCAACTCTGAAGAATAGATTGACAATTTACATTTGGAGAAATACATATTCCTTAACTCATGGGAAAATGTTCATTTTCTAATTTTAAAAATGCAATTTAAATCAAACCTGAGAAACCACCAAACACCTGCTAAAGAATAAGAATTTCTATTTATAAGTATTTGGGCTGTGCTGTGCTGTGGGAGAAGGCAATGGCAACCCACTCCAGTACTCTTGCCTGGAAACTGCCATGGATGGAAGAGCCTGGTAGGCTGCAGTCCATGGGGTCTCGAAGAGTTGGACACACAAGTGAGCGACTTCACTTTCACTTTTCACTTTCATGCATTGGAGAAGGAAATGGCAACCCACTCCAGTGTTCTTGCCTGAAGAATCCCAGGGATGGGGGAGCCACTGGACCACCAGGGAAGTCCCAAGAATTTCTTTTAATGATAATAATCCTTAAGAAGTAATGACAAAATTGGATCCACTCATTCACACAATAAGAGTTCAATAAATACTCATTAACTGACTATCCATTGGTGGTCTTGAAAATTGTTATTTGGGAATCAATATGATTACATGTAGCAAAAACCATATTCTGGAATAGCTCACACATTATGCTGAAAGATGAAGGATGAGGGGAAACGATTTGTTCCAATCTGTCCTAACTCAATCCACAGGCTAATAAAACTGAGTACTCTTAACTTTGCCAGCAAAGGTCCATATAGTCAAAGCTATGGTTTTCCCAGTAGTCATGTACAGATATGAGAGTTGAACCATTAAGAAGGCTGAGCGCCCAAGAATTGGTGCTTTTGAGTTCTGGTGCTGGAAAAGACTCCTGAGAGTCCCTGGGACAGCAAGGAGATCAAACCAGTCAATCCTAAAGGAAATCAATCCTGAATATTCATTGGAAGGACTGATGCTGAAGCTGAAGCTCCAATTCTTTGGCCACCTGATGCAAAGAGCCAATTCACTGGAAAAAGACCCTGATGCTGGGAAAGACTGAAGGCGGAGGAGAAGGGGGTGACAGAGGATGCAGGTGACAGAGGGTAGTATCACGAACTCAATGGACCTGAGTTTGAGCCAACTCCAGGAGATAGTGAAGGACAGGGAAGCCTGGCATCCTGCAGTCCATGGGGTCGCCAAGAGTCGGACACAACTTAGCAAATGAACAACAACTCTTAACCAGGCGGAGAAAAAAGAAGACAGGTCAATTTGTATAGAGGACAGTGGGCCAGAAGGTAAATACAACCTCAGGTCACATCTCAGGTCGACACAAGGTACCCTGATGACGAGTTCACAGCCCAGTCCATCACAGTCACAACCCTGGACCGCTATGACAGCCGGTGCTCACTCGAGCCGGACCAGCAGCCGCCCCTGCCCCAGGTCTCCCAGCATCCCTGAGCGAGCAGCGCTGCCCGCCTGCCGCACAGCACGCGCACAGCGTCCATCACCGCCTGGGGTGGGGGTGCAGGGGGTGCTTTCCTTCCTTTTTTTTTTTTAACTTATTTTGCCTTTCTGTTCGTGTCCCCATCCTCACTACACCCGCTTCCAGTTTTATTTTGCTTTTGTTTTTCTTTCAGTCCTCTGCCAAACTCTCCTCAGCGGTCCCAGCGGCCTTGCCTCCAGAATCCTGCCTTGTGCCCAGACAGGATTCGGGGGACTCTCCGCTGCCTGCCCCAGGACCGGACCTTCGGGCAGTTGGGGAGACTCTGAACAGAAGCCCCCGGCGGGGCCAAAGCGTGGAGCCGCGGGGCCTACCTGAACTTCTGACCGGGGCGCCCACGGCAGCCTGCCTCTGCGTTGCTGCTCCTGCCAGAGGCTGCCTTCTGGTGGCCGCCCGGTGGAAGCGCCCTGTGCCGCCTTCCTCGTCGTGAGGTTCGGAGCGGCCTGGGGCCGTCCAGCTCTCTTCTCCGTCAGAAAAGAGGTCAAGTCCGTGGCCTGGGTGGGGAGGAGGTGCCGGCCCGTGAAGCCGCGCTCAGGATTGGGTTTCGGGCTCCCCCTAGTGGACGGGGCTCGCGCTGCCCCCTGAAAGCCAGGAGCTGGCGCAGAGCCTCTGGCGCCGCCTCTGGGCCCTGTCTTCGCCGCTCTCCTGCTCTCCTGACCCTGTGGATGAGGCAGGAGGAACTTTCTGGAGCTAGCTTTCCCACCCACTAGCCCCGAGCCATCCCAAGGCTTCCTTCCAGCCGGTCTTAACTCCTGCTGGACCCTGTCTGAGAATGGGGGCGGTGGTCTCCCCCTTCGGTCTTCCTGGGGCGCAGGGCCTCCATCCTGGGCTATTTCACATCTTGCGCCCAGAGAGTATTGGGCCCGGTGGACTTGGGCTGAAGAGAGGGTAAGGGTGGGCGTCTGGTACGTACCGAGGTAGGGGCCTCTGAGAAGGGAGGCCCCAGGCCATCTCACTCCTTCGCCCTCTCTGGGCCCCACATTCTGCAGCCTTAAGGTGAACGTGTCGGTGCTAGGGCACTCACGTGCGTGCCTCAGACTCTGTGTGTGTCTTGTGGGCGGGCATCCCTGTGCACCTGGGATGTAGATGTACGTGGCGTGTGTGCAAGCGCATGCGTGTCGGGTATGTGTGTGTGTGTGTGTGTGTGTGTGTGTGTGTGTGTCTTGTGGGCGGGCATCCCTGTGCACCTGGGATGTACATGTATGTGGCGTGTGTGCAAGCGCATGCGTGTCGGGTGTGTGTGTGTGTGTGTGTGTGTTTGAAAGCAAGCGAGTCCCGGCCTCCAGGGTGCATAGTTCGTGTAGGCTTGGGCTGTGTGCTGAGGACGGGGGACTGGGAGAAGTGCAGCCTAGCAGGGGAGCCACACTTGAGGTCCACTTGTTGCCCTGTCCCCGCTTTCCCCCACGAGTCTCTGCTTGGAATTTGGTTTTTGTGGTTTTGATCTCCCCACCTCACTTCCTGTAGATAGTTCAGAGAGAGACATTCTGGGGTTGGGAGGTGGTTTGGGTGGGTGCAGTTCTTCCTTTTCTGTGTCTGTCGTTAATCTGACAATTCCCCCTCCTCCCCACTGGCCTGGCCCCTTTCCTTATATTCACACACTCCTTTCTTAATCTCCCAATCGTCTTCCCTTGGGACATGGGCCAAAGTGTTGGCTTGCTTGCCAATTAATCCCAACTCCAGCTGATTATTCAAAAAGGCAAAAGATTCAAATCATTGAAACGCACAGTCCTACCTACCTTCTTACCATACATTCTGTAAACAGGACTGTGTATTCTCATGATGGGCCTGTTCTCAATCAGATGCAGGGGCCTGCTCCTCCTGGGCCAGCATCTGCACCCAGCAGTATTCGCTTCTTGCCTAATTTACTTCCACAAGATACCTATTTGAATCTAAGTCACATTGCTTCAATTGCTTTCTCTTGGTTCGTGATACAAGATTTAATCACATAAGGAACCAAGGAACTGATGCAGTCAGCGAGTATTGACTTGCATAAGGCTGTCACTTTTGGTTTTTATGATAGAACTTGCTATTCATAAACATGCTGATGTGTTTGCTCTCCTTTCCTTGCCTCTCAAAGTGGGATAAGCACAAATGAAACTTTGTTGCCATAAAGGACTATCACAAAGCTTCTCTTACCTCTTGACCAAATGATCCTACTCCTAAAAGCTTTGTCTAAGAAAACAGTTCAGAAATAAAATATCTAAAACAGCAATGTTTAAATAGAGGGTATTTTGAGGAAGAGGGTATGTTATGAATGTTGATGAAGATGAAAAGGAAGATCAAGGTGAAAATGGAGTTTCGTTGTTACTCAGTTGCTCAGTTGTGTCCAACTCTGTGACCCCGTGGACTATAGCACGCCAGGCTTTCCTGTCCATCACCAACTCCCAGAGCTTGCTCAAACTCATGTCCATCGAGGTGATGCCATCCAGCCATCATCTCATCCTCTGTTGCCCCCTTCTCCTCCCACCATCAATCCTTCCCAGCATCAGGGTCTTTTCCAATGAGTTAGTTCTTCACATCAGGTGGCCAAAGTATTGGAGCTTCAGCTTCAGCATCAGTTCTTCATTCCAATGAATATTCAGGGTTGATTTCCTTGATTGATCTGATCTCCTTGTTGTCCAGGGGACTCCAAGAGTCTTCTGCAACACTACTGTTCCAAAAAGCATCAGTTCTTTGGCGCTCAGAAAATAGAGCTGCTGGCTAAGAAAACTGAGAAGATGTCAGTGCCACTCACTGACATAAGGAAAGCATCGTGTGGCTGGTAGGAGCACAGCCAGGGCATGTGCTGTGTGGTTTCACCTGCCTGGGCATGAGAGTGGGAGAAGGCCTTTCATACTTTCATAATTCATATGATTCATACTTTCATAAATGTTTAAAGCAAATAAGTGACAGTTCAAAATTTTTTTCCAAACTGGCACTCTCAGCACCCAAGCCTTCAGGCCATATTCACTCCCTCTCCTCCCCCCCAGTTTCTTCAGAGGGTTTTACATTTTTTAGAAAGTTGATTTCAAAAGAGAATATGCTACAGAGACCATATGTGGCCTACAAAGCCTAGAATACTACGATCTAGGTCTTTACAGAAAATGCTTGCTGACAGCTGATTTAACCCATCATCGTTTTTACTGACATGCTTGTAACTTCAAAAGAGATTAGGGAATAGGAGCTGTCCAATCTCCCGTCACATAAAATTCACTTGAAGTGATCCTGTTGAGACATAATTTTACGTCTTCTTCCATGCTGCCCTCAAAAATTTTCCCAGGCCAATGCTCCCCCAACTCACAATACTTTCTACTTCTCTATTTTCCGATTTTTATCAGCTGTGGACTCAAAATTATGCAACCAAACTCTCTCAAACATGGCTTCTGGATGAAGCTATCAATAGCTCTTCCATGAGTAAATTGTGAGTTTTAGTGCAACATTTACCTCCTCATGTATCTTTTTATCTGTAATAATTCTGATAACTAGATGTCACAGCTCGGATGGTAAAGAATCCACCCACAATGTGGGAGACCTGGGTTTGATCCCTGGGTTGGGAAGATCCCTGGAGGAGGGCATGGCAACCTACTCCTGTATTCTTGCCTGGAGAATTCCCATGGACAGTGAAGCCTGGCAGGCTATAGTCCATGGGGTCACAAAGAGTTGGACATGACTAGCAGTCGCTCGGAATAGCACAGGAACCTTCAGCCAATATACTGGAGGCAGTTCAGTTCAGTCTCTCAGTCATGTTTGACTCTTTTCGACCCCATGAATTGCAGCACACCAGGCCTCCCTGTCCATCACCAACTCCCGGAGTTCACTCAGACTCACGTCCATCAAGTCAGTGATGCCATCCAGCCATCTCATCCTCTGTCGTCCCCTTGTCCTCCTGCCCCCAATCCCTCCCAGCATCAGAGCCTTCCAATGAGTCAACTCTTCACATGAGGTGGCCAAAGTACTGGAGTTTCAGCTTTAGCATCATTCCTTCCAAAGAAATCCCAGGGCTGATCTCCTTCAGAATGGATTGGTTGGATCTCCTTGCAGGCATATACAATATAAATCTAGATTTTGCCAACACTCACAATTTTTCTATTTTGCCTATTTATGGGTTTTTAAATGGCTTATTGTCTTCCCCCCACCCCTCTTAAATAGCTTAGTCTACATTGTCCTAGAAGCTGCTCTTCAGAAAATCACTTTCTGTAACTTTCAGCTTTTGGGGTCTCTCAACTTCAGAATTTCTCCATGGGATTATCATTTAGTTTTGCTTCAATATTTTTGACTTAAAAAGGATAACTTTAATGTTGGGGGTAGTAGTAGTATTAAATTGGTTATTATTCAGATCTGTTTCTCTCCAATATAAAATTCAGCTTTCTCAGATTATTTGCTTTAAAACAAACAGAGAGTTCTGGGAGGAGTCAAGAAACCATTCTACTACTGTGCATTAAGAATAGCTTGGCACAGGGAATACACTGGGGAGGCTTAAGGATACAGAGGTGTTTACAGGTGATGAGGTGAGAAAGTGATTTGGGAGAAGTGAAGCACCTTTGAGGTAGACTTCTGAGATTTGGTTCCTCACACTCTAAATTTCCTCTGATTCACTCTCAGGCCTTGTAGTTTGGTTGGGGTTGATCCTATCAGTTAGAAGAGTCATCATATCAGGCATGAGATTGCTATCCTTAGAAAGATTTGCCTGCAAGTTGGCCCTTGGCTGAGATCTGGGAATGCAGATTTTGAGGAGGCTCCCAACATTCCCTCACTGAGAAGAGTTCTTGTGCCCAAACTGTACAAACAATGCAGTTGATGCTAAATACCTGCTTTCCTTTTAAGAGTCTGGAATTCTAGTATGAGATCTGGCAGAAGATGCCTGTGTGACCAGCATCCCAATGAAAACCTTAGACACTGAATCTTGGTAGACATTTCACATGTCACCATGATCTGATGCTGGGAAAATGAAGCATGTCCTGGATGACTATATAGGGAAAGAACCCTGAACAGCGTGGAAGAAGACATAAAATTATGTCCAACAGGATCACTTGAATGCTTGTACCTGATTTCCTCTGGTCTTCATTCACATGGCCTTTCTGATTTTGGTTTATGTTGATATAATAAATCATGGTCATAAGTATAAAATTACATGCTGAGTTCTGCAGATCCTGCCAACAAATCACCAAATCTGAAGGAAATCTTGGGGTTCCCTTAGCTTACATGCATGGGCCCTGATAGATGCAGGTCAATCAGCATACCCACCATTTCTAGCTATTGTGATGAGTTAAGGGATTGGTTTATAACCCAATCACAGCTAGTGTGACCAGATGAGACCTTTGCTGGGGCTTCTGGGAGAACCCAGCGGTCTCTCTTCTGCTGGTTGATCAGAAATGGGACTATGAGGCTCTACCTCTTGGCTAATATCTTGTGACCACAAGGAAAGTAACCTGGAGCTGCTGGGGTGATACCACATGGAACTTGTGGATAAAGCAGGCAGAGAGATGGCAAGGAATTGGGCCTGGTTTCCCTGGTGGCTCAGTGGTAAAGA
Source organism: Aepyceros melampus (assembly GCA_006408695.1). Taxonomy (NCBI): domain Eukaryota; kingdom Metazoa; phylum Chordata; class Mammalia; order Artiodactyla; family Bovidae; genus Aepyceros; species Aepyceros melampus. The sequence goes on from SJXQ01000843.1 coordinate 803,074, forward strand.
ACCTGCCTGCAATGCAGGGGCCTCAGGAGCCTCAGTTCAATCCCTGGGTCAGGAAATTCCCCTGGGGAAGGGTATGGCAACTCACTCTGGTATTCTTGCCTAGAGAATCTCATGGCCAGAGGAGCCCGGCAGGCTACAGTCCGTAAGGTCGCAAAGAGTCGGACGCCACTGAAGTGACTTGGCAGGATGTACAACACTGACTCAGCAATTTCACTTCAAAGTCAGTCCTACCCATCTAGAATTTTTTCAATTTGATGAAAAAGTTTCATGCCAATTTGAAGTGGCTTTATTACTTGCCACTGAAAGAATTCCAACTGATGCAAATTTGAAACATGCTAAAGGGTCTGACAGTTAAGATAACTGAGTAAGAATCATCACAGGTTTCTAAGCTGGGGAGTGTTAACCTGGGAAGTTCAGATGTATTAACCTCCGGAGGCTGCAGGCAAGTGAGGGGTAGGAGCGTGGTGGTGAAAGACTAGAGACCAGTTGGAAAGCCACTAAAATGAACTATCAAGTATGAGGTACTATAGTGCCAGTACTTGGGTAGCAGTAATATGGAGAAAAATCCTTAAATATTCAGGAGGTAGAAGTGACAAGAGTTGGTAAGATTGAATGTGGGGTGTGAGGAAGAGAAAAGTAAAGGATCACTCTGATTTTAACTCAGCAAAAGGTGATGTTCTTAACTAAAACAAAATAAGACAGACTTAGGAGTGAAGAGGAAGATCACATGTTTATTTTGGGCATGTGTTTGCAGAAACTATACTTGATCCTTGAACAATGGGTCAAACCTTTACCTAGACTCACCCCCCAAAAAGAGAGACAGAGAAAACACAAATAAATAAAATCAGAAATGAAATAGGAAATGTTACAATTGATATCACAGAAATAAAAAAGGATCACAAGAGACTATTATGAACAAAACCAACAACTGGATAATCTAGAAGAAATAAATAAATTCCTAGAAATGTACAATGCCCCAACAGTGAATAATGAAGAAAGAGGAAACCTGAACAGACCAATTATTAGTAAGGAGGTTGAATTAGTATTCAAAAGCCTCCCAACAAAAAATGTCCAGGACCAGACAGCTTCACAGTGAATTCTACCAAACACTCCAAGGAGAATTTATATCAATCCTTCTAAAACTTCTCCAAAATTAGAAGAAGAAGAAACTCTTCCAAACTCATTTTACAAAGCCAGCATAACCCTTAACTAAAACCAGACAAGAATGACACCAGAAAATTACAGATCTATATCACTGATAAACATAGATGCAAAAATCCTCAACAAAATATTAGCAAACCAAATTCAACAATACATTAAAAGGATTACATACCATGACTGAGTGGGATTTATCCCAGGCATTCAAGGATGGTTCAACACCTACAAATTAGTCTATGTGATACACCATACATCAACAAAATGTATGGATAAAAATTGGATGATCATCTCAATAGATGCAGAAAAGCATTTGACAAAATTCAACATCCACTTATAATAACTCTCAACAAAGTGGATACAGAGGGATCATACCTCAATGTAATAAAGGCCATATATGACAAATACAGATCTAACATCATATGCAACGGTAGAAAGCTGAAAGCTTTTCCTGTAAGACTAGGGACAAGAAAAGGATGCCCACTCTTTCCACTTTTAATCAGCACAGTGTTAAAATTACTAACCACAGTAATTAAGCAAAAAAATAAGTAAAAGCCATCCAAATTAGAAAGGAAGAAGTAAAACTGTCACTATTTGCAGAGGCTGTTGCTGTTGTCCAGGTGCTAAGTCATGTCTGACTCTTTGCAACCCCATGGACTGTAGCATGCCCGGCTCCTCTGTACTCCACTGTCTCCCAGCTGCTACTGCTAAGTCATGTCAGTCGTGTCCAACTCTGTGCAACCCCATAGACAGCAGCCCATCAGGCTCCCATCTCTGGGATTCTCCAGATAAGAATACTGGAGTGAGTTGCCATTTTCTTCTCCAACTATCTCCTGGAGTTAGACTCAAATTTATATCCATTGAGTCAGGGGTGCTAGCTAACTACCTCATCCTCTGCTGCCCCCTTCTCTTTTTGCCTTCAATGCCAAGGACATGATATTATATTTAGAAAAACCCTGAAGACTCTATACAAAAACATCAGAACTAATAAATGAATTCAGCAAGATAACAGAATACAGGATTAATATACAGAAATCTGTGCATTTCTTCACAGTAACAATGAAATATCAGAAAGGAAAGTAAAAAAAAAAATCACATTTAAAAATCAAATTAAAAAAAAAAAATCTATGAATAAACCTAACCAAGGTGGTGGAAAGACCTATATACTGAGGACTTAAAAACCACTGATAAAGGAAATTGAAGATGATACAAAGAAATGGCAAGATAATCCATGCTCTTGGAGTGGAAGAATTAATATTGTTAAAATGAATATACAACACAAAGCAATCTGCAGATTCACTGTGATCCCCTGCAAATTGTCCATGACATTTTTTTTTTACAGAGTTAGAACATATAATGCAAAAATATACATGGAATCACAAAAGACCAAGAATTGCCAAAGCAACCCTGAGGAAAAAGAACAATGCTTGAGGAATAACCCTCCCAGACTTCAGATAATACTACAAAGCCACAGTAATCAAAATGGCTGGTATTAGCATAAAAACAGAAACACAGATCAATGGAACAGAATAGAGAGGCCAGAAATAAACCCACACACCTATGGTCAATTCATCTTCAACAAAAGAGGCAAGAATATACAATGGAGAAAAGACAGTCTCTTCAGCAAGTGGTGTTACAAAAGCTAGACAGATGCATGTAAATCAATGAAGTTAGAAACTTCCTCACACCATACACAAAAATCAACTCAAAATAGCTTAAATGTTTAAATATAAGACACTAAACCACAGAACTCCTAGAAGAGAACACAGGCAAACATTCTCAGACATAAATGACAATATTTTCTTAGCTCAAACTCCCAGGGCAATAGAAATAAAAGCAAAAATAAACAAGTGGAACCTAATCAAATTTATAAGCCTATGCACAGCAAAGGAAACCATAAACAAAACAACAAGACAACCTATGAACTGGGAGAAAATATTTACAAACAATGCAAATAACAAGGTTTAATTTCTAAAATATATAAATAGCTCATATAACTCAATATCAAAAAAATAAAAACAATCCAATCCAAAAGTGGAGAGAAGACCTAAATAGACATCTCTCCAGAGAAGAAATCTAAACAGTCAATAAGCACAAAAGCGATGCTCAACATCACTAATTACTAAAGAAATGAAAATCAAAATGGCAATGAGGTATCACTTCACACCAGTCAGCATGGCCAACATCAAAAAGTCTACAAATAATAAATGCTGGAGAGGGTGTGGAGAAAAGAGAACTCTCATAAACTATTGGAAGGTAAACTGGTGCAGCCACTATGGAAAACAGTATGAAGGTTCCTTTAGAAACTAAAGATAGAGTTGCCGTATGATTAATAGGAAAGATGAAAACTCTAATTGGAAAAGACACATACACCCCAACATTCATAGCAGCACTATTTACAAGAGCCAAGACCAGGCAGCAACCTAAATGTCAGTCAATAGATAAATGGATAAAGAAGCTGTGGAACACAGACACACACAATGGAATACTACACAGTCATAGAAAAGAATGAAATATTGTCATTTGCAACAACATGGATGGACTCAGAGATTATCATACTAAGTGAAGTAAGACAAAGACAGACAAACATTATATAATATCATTCACATGTAGAATCTAAAAAATACTACAAATCAGCTTATTTATAAAATACAAATAGACTCACAGACACTGAAAATAAACTTATGGTTACCAAAAGGGGAAGGGGAGGGAGAGAGAAATTAGGAGCATGGGATTAACAGACATATACTGCTATATATAGAACAGACAAACAACAAGGATTTACCATATAGCACAGTGATGGGGTTCCCAAGTGGTTCAGTGGTAAAGAATCCACCTGCCAATGCAGGAGATGCAGGTTTGATCCCTGGATCAGGAAGATCTCCTGGGGGAGGAAATGGCAATCCACACCAGTATTCTTACATGCAAAATCCCATGGAAAGAAGAGCCTGGTGGGCTCTGTCCATGGGGTCAGAGTCAGACACAACTGACCAACTGAGTACACACACACAGAACTATAATCAATATCTTGTTAAAACCTATAAAGAAAAAGAATCTGAAGTTGTACACAAAACAAACTCAATATTGTAAATCAGTTCAGCTCAGTTCAGTTCAGTCGCCAGTAGTGTCTGACTCTTTGTGACCCCATGGAGTGCAGCTTGCCAGGCCTCTCTGTCCATCACCAACTCCCGGAGTTTACTCAAACTCATGTCCATTGAGTCGGTGATGCCATCCACCATCTCATCCTCTGTCGTCCCCTTCTCCTCCTGCCCCCAATCTTTCCCAGCATCAGGGTCTTCTTCTCAAATGACTCAGCTCTTTCCATCAGGTGGCCAAAGTATTGGAGTTTCAGCTTCAACATCAGTCCTTCCAGTGAATACCCAGGACTGGTCTTTAGGATGGATTGGTTGGATCTCCTTGCTGTCCAAGGGACTCTCAAGAGTCTTCTCCAACACCACAGTTCAAAAGCATCAATTCTTCACCACTCAGCTTTCTTCATAGTCCAACTCTCACATCCATACATGACCAGTGGAAAAACCACAGCCTTGACTAAACAGACCTTTGTTGGCAAAGTAATGTCTCTGCTTTTTAATATGCTGTCTAGATTGGTCATAACATTCCTTCCAAGGAGTAAGCATCTTTTTCCATGGCTGCAGTCACCATCTGCAGTGATTATGGAGCCCAAAACAATAAAGTCAGCCACTATTTCCACTGTTTTCCCATCTATTTGCCATGAAGTGATGGGACCGGACGCATGATCTTCGTTTTCTGAATGTTGAGCTTTAAGCCAACTTTTTCACTCTCCTCTTTCACTTTCATCAAGAGCCTCTTTAATTCTTTTTCACTTTCTGCCATAATGGTGCTGTCATGTGCATATTTTAGGTTATTGATATTTCTCCAAGCAATGTTGATTCCAGCTTGTGCTTCTTCCAGCCCGGCATTTCTCATTATATACTCTGCATATAAGTTAAACAAGCAGGGTGACAATATACAGCCTTGATGTACTCCTTTTCCTATTTGGAACCAGTCTGTTGTTCCATGTCCAGTTCTAACTGTTGCTTCCTGACCTGCATACAGGTTTCTCAAGAGGCAGGTCAGGTGGTCTGGTATTTTCATCTCTTTCAGAATTTTCCACAGTTTATGTGATCCATGCAGTGAAAGGCTTTGGCATAGTCAATAAAACAGAAATATATGTTTTTCTGGAACTCTCTTGCTTTTTCGATGATCCAGTGGATGTTGGCAATTTGATCTCTGGTTCCTCTGACTTTTCTAAAACCAGCTTGAACATCTGGAAACTCATGGTTCACATATTGCTGAAGCCTGGCTTGGAAAATTTTGAGCATTACTTTGCTAGCGTGGAGATGAGTGCAATTGTGCAGTAGTGTGAGCATTCTTTGGCATTGCCTTTCTTTGGAATTGGAATGAAAACTGACCATTTCCAGTCCTGTGGCCACTGCTGAATTTTCCAAATTTGCTGGCATATTGAGTGCAGCACTTTCACAGCCATCATCTTTTAGGATATGAAATAGCTTCACTGGAATTCCACTAGCTTTGTTCGTAGTGATGCTTCCTAAGGTCCACTTGACTTCACATTCCAGGATGTCTGGCTCTAGGTAAGTGATCACACCATCCTGATTATCTGGGTCGTGAAGATCTTTTTTGTACAGTTCTTCTGTGTATTCTTGCCACCTCTTCTTAATATATTCTGCTTCTGTTAGGTCCATACCATTTCTGTCCTTTATTGAGCCTATCTTTGCATTAAATGGTCTCTTGGTATCTTTAATTTTCTTGAAGAGATCTCTAGTCTTCCCATTCTGTTGTTTTCCTCTATTTCTTTGCATCGATCACTGAGGAAGGCTTTCTTACCTCTCCTTGCTATTTTTGGAACTCTGCATTCAAATGGGTATATCTTTCCTTTTCTCCTTTGCTTTTCACTTCTTTTCACAGCAATTTGTAAGGCCTTTTCAGATAACTATTTTGCTTTTTTGCATTTCTTTTTCTTTGGGATAGTCTTGATCCATGTCTCCTGTACAATGTCATGAACCTCCGTCCATAGTTCATCAGGCACTCTCTCTATCAGATCTAGTTCCTTAAATCTATTTCTTACTTCCACTGTATAATCATAATGGATTTGATATAGGTCATACCTGAATGGTCTAGTGGTTTCCCTACTTTCTTCAATTTCAGTCTGAATTTGGCAATAAGGAGCTCATGATCTGAGCCACAGTCAGCTCCTGGTCTTGTTTTTGCTGACTGTATAGAGTGTCTCCATCTTTGGCTGCGAAGAATATAATCAATCTGATTTCAGTGTTGGCCATCTGATGATGTCCATGTGTAGAGTCTTCTCTGGTGTTGTTGGAAGAGGGTGTTTGCTATGACCAGTGCGTTTTCTTGGCAAAACTTGATTAGCCTTTGCCCTGCTTTATTCTGTACTCCAAGGCCAAATTTGCTTGTTATTCTAGGTGTTTCTTGACTTGCTAGTTTTGCATTCCAGTCCCCTATAATGAAAAGGACCTCTTTTTTGGGTGTTAGTTCTAAAATGTTTTTAGGTATTCACAGAAATGTTCGACTTCAACTTCTTCAGCATTACTGGTCAGGGCATAGACTTGGATTACTGTGATATTGAATGGTTTGCCTTAGAAACGAACAGAGATGATTCTGTCGTTTTTTGAGACTGCATCCAAGTACTGCATTTTGGACTCTTTTGTTGACTACGATGGCTACTCCATTTCTTCTGAGGGATTCCTGCCCTCAGTGGTAAATATAATGGTCATCTGAGTTAAATTCACCCATTCCAGTCCAATTTAGTTCGCTGATTCCTAGAATATTTACGTTCACTCTTGCCATCTCCTCTTTGACCACTTCCAGTTTGCCTTGATTCATGGACCTAACATTTCAGGTTCCTATGCAATATTGCTCCTTATAGTACCAGACCTTGCCTCTAACACCAGTCACATCCACAACTGAGTGTTGTTTTTGCTTTGGCTCCATTCCTTCATTCTTTCTGGAGTTATTTCTCCACTCATCTCCAGTAGCATATTGGGCACCTACAGACCTGGGGAATTCATCTTTCAGTGTCCTATCTTTTTGCCTTTTCATACTGTTCATGGGGTTCTCAAGGCAAGAATACTGAAGTGGTTTGCAATTCCCTTCTCCAGTGGACCACACTTTGTCAGGACTCTCCACATGACATGTCCATCTTGGGTGGTCCTACATGGCATGGCTTAGTTTCATTTAGTTAGACAAGGCTGTGGTCCATGTGATCAGATTGGCTAGTTTTCTGTGATTGGGGTTTCAGTCTGTCTGCCCTCTGATGCCCTCTCTCAGAGCCTGCCGTCTTACTGTTTTGTAATAGTTGATACTGTAAATCAACTACTGCTAAATTTTTAAGGAAAATCTGGAAACACACAAAGACCTTTATCTTGCCTTAAAATGGAACTCTATTATAGCAAAGTTTGTAAATGAGTACAATACAAAGATTCATGTTAAAATTGGGGTATCAATAAATCAGAGAAGAGGAAATAATAAAGTGTAAAAGACATCAAAGTAGCCTCTACTCATTTAGTTTTCCTTACAACTTATAAATGCTATCACAATTCTAAAAAGACTGGACTTGGGTGAAAATTTTTTATTATGAAGACATCGGTCTAAGGACAGAAGGATAATCATGTGCCAGCTTACAATTCCTTGTAAAAATAATAACATGAAAAATTAGTAGAAAATAAAAATCTGAAAGTTATCTGTATTCTGAAAATGTTAAGCAATTCTCCTTGTACCTTAATTTTGATCATTTTTGCTGGGTTATTTCTGCATATTTAGGCAAAGAGAGTATTTAATTTTTCTGTTGTAATTAATAACGTAGTTCATCCTTCAGAGCTTGGCATAGTCTTTAAGAATCATCTGGAGCTTCTGGCTCAGCAAGATATTCCCTCTGGCCTTCAGTCTGCCACTAAAGAATGCCTGGAAAGGAGAAAAGGAAAGAGTACCAATTTTTGTTACATCACAGTTTCTATCTTTTTAAAAAGGATCATTGTTAAGACTGAATACAATTGAGTTAATAACTCCGGACAACAAACACAACTTTTATCTAGCAATGACAGTTTAATGATTATAGATAGCACCCAATTTTTAGATATCTAAGAAAAAATAATGATGCCTTGTATATTTTAGAAAACCATAGAATGGAAAGATCTGGTGTTTCTGCTTCACCTATGATACTGGGTTTAATCTATGTTTTTAAATGTGAATTTGAGACCACATGAATAAAAGGCTTTACTGTATTACTAACAATAAAAACATTCAATTCAGAACATTTAAAAATAGACTTAAAATATTTATTATATCTTCATGAAACAGAAGGCCATATAGTGGCAAAATAAGATAGTCTAACAAAGTGGTACATAGATCCTAGGCTGTAGCATCAGAATGCCTGGGTTAAAATCTAGGCTCTGCCACTAAATGGAAGGTGAGCTTGGACAAATGACTTAACGTCTCTGAGCTCTGGCCTCCTTATCTATAAAGAGTATGATAATAGAACCTAAATAGCAGCGTTGTGGTATGAGTTAAATGAAACAGTGTGTAAAGTTCTTTGCTTAGCGCCTGACATGGAAGTAGGTATTAAACTCATTATTACAAGTAACAAGGCTGTCATGTTAAAACACTAAGAGCTCCAGTTCTTTTCTGACCTGACAAAAGAAATTTGTGCAATTTCTCCTGTTCTACTCTGTTCAATTTCTGTTCAATTTCTACTGTTCTCTAACAGTAAAATAAAAATGATAAAACACATATAGCTTACTGAGAAAATAAGATATGGAATATGAAGTGAAAAGAAGTCTCTAGATTTTTAGCTAGATTGAAAAAAATAGTAATATCCATGTATACTTAACATTACAAAGCAGCCCCACAAATAAAATGTCACTTGAGAAGCACAGCCATCAACCTGAACTGGGCATACCAGCAAAAGAGATGTTCAGAAAGTGTAAAAACATGCTCAAGACAATAGTGCCAGCAACAAATAGGCCAGGACTTGAATATGGGTGCTCTCTGCTAAACAGTGTCTCCTGATCATTAACTAGCAGCAACTTAATCTCAGTACCAAATCCTCACCACCTGGAGGAAAAGCAAAAACTCCTTAAACTTTTTATCCTCAAATTAATAAAGGATAATTTCATTCAATCAGGATCAAGTGCTAGGCTTTCAAACTGGAGACTGGAATTTTAAAACTAAGACGCTTTCACTGTGCAGCTACAGAAATGATGGTCTGCAACTCCTGCAGAGAGTCACTACTGAGACCTGCTTGGCAGGTGCTACAATCTGAGAGGGACTTAACAGCCAATAAGAACACCTATTTCCTTGAAGTAAGTACACCACTATTTGGTGGTTGCTATTGAGCAGAAGGATTTTGTACATAAATCTCTGTTCCTAGTTAACTCTTAGGACAGGTTCCTAGAAGAATTACTGAATCATGGCATTTAGATTTTCTTGACCACACTTCCATTATCATGGTTTTCAAACTCTGCTCCTCAGTGCACTAGGGCACTGCAGTGAACTCAAACACACTTTGGAGTATTTAAATTTTTTGAAGGAAATACAGTGACATTGGTCAAAGACAACACAAAAAACTACTCTTGTTTAGATCTATTTAATAAACTGAACCATTAGGTATTTCTTTTGGCCTAGAAATGCCATACAAACTTTTTTACTGAACTGTAAGTTGCCATAAAAGAAGTCAGTGAAACTCTCACAGTGCTTTCCAGAAAGACAGTATCAAATTAATATTCCTTCTAGCTAAGTGTAAATTCTCTTATCCCAACCTTAATAATACTATTTTTCCAATCTTTGAAAATCTGAGGCAAAAATGACATGCTTTAATTTGCATGTTTTAGATACTGGGAAAAATCAGTAATTGTTCTCATGTATGTTAGTCATTTCTCTCTCTCATTAATTATTGGTTCATGTCTTTTGCTCATTTTTTTACACTGAGGTCTTAGTGTTGCCCATAGTTTTTATAGGTTATTGACACCAATATACTATGTGCCATCATTTTTTCCCCAGGTTTATGGAATGTCTTATAGAGGGAGTCTGACAAACAGTTTTACATTTCTACACAGCCTAAATTATTATTATTGAGCTTATGTTCCTTATTTCTATCCTTGCTTTAATCTATTCAAGTATTAACTGAGAATCTAAAGTACCCTAGACAATATTTTATGCTAGAAAAGAGACATCTCTCCCTGTTCTCAGGGTGCTAAATTACAATAGGGAAGTCAAAAAACAAAATGTGAACAAGTAATTAAAGACTTATAAATGCTATTAAGGAGGTCATGACAAACTATAATAGGAGGGAACTACTCTGGATGAAACAAAGCCAGTCCTACAAAAAGATAGGAATTGAAATTCCAGAAAAGGCAAATATATAGACATTGAAGGAATAAAAATTGATGGGAAGGAACTAACAGAAAGGCAATATAAACTGATTTAGTATAAGCGATACGGCAAGCAGTGTAGGATGAGGCTGGGAAGATGAGCAAGGGAAGTGTCACAAACAATATGATAACAGGTAGTTTAGATTTTATCTAAGTGCAAAAGAAAATCTTGGAGGTTTTTATCAGGTGGAATAACCGATAATCTGATTTCATTCTTAAGAGATTATTCTGGCTCCCATGTGAACAGATTGGTGGAAAGGCAAGACTAAGTGTAGTAAGACCAGTCAAAAAGCCAGCTGAGAGATGATGGAAACTTGGGTCATGATGATATCCCTAGCGATGAAGAGAAGAAAATGAATACTAAAGATACATCTTGGAGAAATAACAAACAGGATTAAGGATAGAAAGGATACAAAGGTAAAGAAACAAGACAATTCTTGTACTATTGAGCATACTAATTTCAGTAGACAGATAATTGTGCCATTTCCTGAAACAAGACTCAGGGGAGAAAACTAAATCACAAGTTCTAAATGGGGCATAATAAAGTATCCCATCGGAGATGCAAGTAGAGATGTGGTTATATCACTATGGAACTCAGAGAAGATGACTGAGACAATTAAATCTGCAAGATGACAACATATAGATGGCTCTAAATTCCACAAATAGATGGACTCATTTAAGAGTATTAATTAAAGAAGAGTCCTGAAATGAGATCTCAGAAATACCAAAACCCAATGGCTGGAGGTAAAAGAAGAAGACACCACACGAGATTAAGAATAGCCAAAAGTGGAAAAAGCAAAATAGGAGAATAAGGTGTCATAAAAGGCCATGGATGAAATTATTTCAAAAGTTGGTGGTTAACTGAATTAAATGCTACTAAAAGACTGAGAAAGACCTAGACAGAGAAATATTCACTGGACTTAGGAGGTTTGTGGTGTAGTACGTCAAGGCTGCATATTGTCACCCTGCATATTTAACTTATATGCAGAGTACATCATGAGAAACGCTAGACTGGAAGAAGTACAAGCTGGAATCAAGATTGCCAGGAGAAATATCAATAACCTCAGATATGCAGATGACACCACCCTTATGGCAGAAAGCGAAGAACTAAAGAGCCTCTTGATGAGAGTGAAAGAGGAAGGTTAAAAAGTTGGCTCAACATTCAGAAAATGAAGATAATGGCATCTGGTCCCATCACTTCATGGGAAATGGATGGGGAAGCAATGGAAGAAGTGTCAGACTTTAGTTTTTTGGGCTCCAAAATCACTGCAGATGGTGACTGAAGCCATGAAATTAAAAGACGCTTACTCCTTGGAAGGAAAGTTATGACCAACCTAGATAGCATATTGAAAAGCAGAGACATTACTTTGCCAACAAAGGTCCATCTAGTCAAGGCTACGGTTTTTCCAGTGGTCATGAATGGATGTGAGAGTTGGACTGTGAAAAAGGCTGAGCGCCGAAGAATTGATGCTTTTGAACTGTGGTGTTCGAGAAGACTCTTGAGAGTCCTTTGGACTGCAAGGAGATCCAACCAGTCCATTCTAAAGGAGATCAGCCCTGGGTGTTTGCTGGAAGGAATGATGCTAAAGCTGAAACTCCAGTACTTTGGCTACCTCATGCAAAGAGTTGACTCATTGGAAAAGACCCTGATGCTGGGAGGGATTGGGGGCAGGAAGAGAAGGGGACAACAGAGAATGAGATGGCTGGATGGCATCACTGACTCAATGGACGTGAGTGTGAGTGAACTCCGGGAAATGGTGAAGGACAGGGAGGCCTGGCGTGCTGCGATTCATGGGGTCTTAAAGAGTCGGACACGACCAAGCAACTGAACTGACTAAACTGATGGTGTCATGTCTTATGTTTAAGTCTTAAGTCCTTTTGAGTTTATTTTTAACCCTTTTTTTAAACGTAGCCACTATGTAATTTTTGATTACATATGTGGCTCACATTGTTATATGGGGCTTCATGTCTTGGCTCAGACGGTAAGGAATCTGCCTGCAATTCAGAAGACCCAGGTTCAATTCCTGAGTCAGAAAGATCTCCTAAAGAAGGGAATGGCTACCTACTCCAGTATTCTTGCCTGGAGAATCCCATGGTTTCAATTACATATGTAGCTCACATTGTGGGTCTAACATGTGTCTAATATTAAAAACAGGACAGCACTGGTTTAGACTATTCTTTTGTGAAAAGGAAAAAGATCTGATATGGCATGCCAAATGGGGACTGCTTTAAGATCCGTGTTAGCTTGCCTCTGTGCTGTAGGACACTTACATCATGAAATGAGAGAGAATGATGTAGAAAAAAGTGGAAGGAGAGCAACAATGACTTTAAGTAGATACCTGGATGAGAAATGAAGATGTCTTTGACAGAAAAAGGAAGACTTCCTTCAGTGTAATATACAGGAGAAAAAGAAGATCGATGCAGATGCTGATGGGATTCTCTGACAGCTCAGATGGTAAGGAATCCACCTGCGATGTGGGAGACCCAGGCTTGATCCCTGGGTCGGGAAGATCCCCTGGAGAAGGAATAGCTACCCACTCCAGTATTCTTGCCTGGAGAATTCCATGGACAGAAGAGCCTGGCTGGCTATAGTTTATGGGGTCACAAAGAGTCAGCTATGACTGAGCAACTAATACACACACATGCAGATGCCAACAGAATAGATCTGGTGATAGGAAGGTAAATATTTTCATCTGAGGTCTTTCTTTGTTTCCCCAAAGAGGCATGAAGAAAGGTCGGCAGCTGGAGACAAATATGAAAAACACATCTCAGACAATAGGCATGGAAGCTTAGTGGAAAATCACGGTAAGATTGCCAGACAGTGCTTGAAGACTGTTTGAGATTTGTAATCAAAATTTGGGGCTTCCCTGGTGGCTTAGTGATAAAAGAACCGCTGGCCAATGCAGGAGACACAGGTCCAATTCGTGGGTCATGAAGATTCCCTCAGAGAAGGAAATGGCAACCCACTCCCGTATTCTTGCCTGGACAATCCCATGGACAAAGGAACCTGGTGGGTTACAGTCCATGGAGTCGCAAAGGAGTTGGACATGGTTTTGCAAATAAACAACAAAAATCAAAACTTTAAAGGGAATCCAAAGTGTCTAGTTGTACGGTTTTCCTCCTAACTCCTTCATCTATTCTGGTACAGATAGAAAGATGGCACAGAGTAGAGTTAAAATAGGGTGGAATTTTCCATGCAAGTAAGATGAGAGATATACAGGGAGATGAGGATATTTTCAAGGGAGATATTATGATGGACCACAAATCTAAGCTGAACAAGAAGAGACGAAAAGATAGAATGGCACTGACGGACAGAACGTGGTAGTGTCAACACACTGGAGGTGTCTGAAGTTCAACAGCAGTAGTAAGACTCACAAAACAAAAACAAGCAAGGGATGGTACTGGAAAATGGTGATGTTTTGAAACAGATATTGAAATTTGTACGTGTTATGCTTCCAATAAAGACAAAAGCTGACACAGAATGGACTGAAAGATAATTTGAAATAGTATCAATAAACTAAGAGTCATCTGGTTAGAGAAGTCATTTTTATGAATGCTGAAGGAAGCCACCACGGTTGACAAGAGTTGGTGCCGACAGAGACTGTACACTAGGATATAAGGTGTTTGATAGCTGAAGAACAGGGGTGATGGCACCAAGGTGGGGCAGAACATAACTGAGCCAAATGAGCTTAGAAAACCTCTAGTATTAATTACAACTTCTATAAAGACTAGATCTTTGAGAATAATAAACAGCTATGTTTTTGCCAAGTTTTGGCTCTGCTTAAATTTTTTCACATTTAATTCCATTCTGTCTGGTATTGACAGATGGTACGCAGAATGACACAAAGCACTATCGTTTACTATGCAACTTCCCAGTATCATTCACCCCCAAAGACCTGATATTCCTAATGATTTATAAATGTTACATAAAGGTTTCCTAAATCCTACATTTAATCCTTTAAAGGCAACTCAAGTATATCTTACAAAAGAACTCTTAATTACTCACTCAGCAGCCATAATGACCTTTAAAAATCAGACATCAATCCAGAGCTCAACAGCTTCCTATCACATATAAGATCTAAACTCCCCACCAACACCTACAAGGCCCAGTATGATTAACCCATACCTACTTTTCCCTCTTCCCCTCCTGTTTCTCTCCCCACTGCTCATTTTGTTGGCCTCCTCACAGTTATTATATCCAATAAGCGGAGCCACTGGTGCCTCCAGCCTTTGCATTGGTTGTTTCTTCAGCCTTATGGTTCATTCCCTCATCTTCACTTTGTTCAGGTCTCTATCAAGTCTTTTTGGACAACCCTATCTAAAACAGTGCCTCCATCCTGTCACACTCTAATCCAGGGGTTGGCAAACTACAGCCCAAAGGCCAAAACCAGTCTGTTGACTGTTTTCGGTCATAAACAAATTTGATTGGAACTCAGCCACATCCATTGGTATATATATATATATTATCCATGTACTTTAACTCTGTAAATGGCAGAACCAAGTAGGTGCAACAGAGACCATCTGACCTGCAAAGCTTAGAATATTTACAATGGGACCCTTTACAGAAAATGTTTGCCAACCACTACTGTAACCCGTAACTCTGACTTATTTTTCTCCATATTTGAAATTATATTTCTTTTCCATTTCCCTCTAGAACTAAGCTCTGCCCAGAAGAGGCACTGTCTTGTTTAGCCACATCAAGCACCCAAATAAAAGGAGGTACTAAATAAATTCCTGGGAAAGAATTAACTGAGAGCTCACTCAGTACCTGGCATTATAGTAAGCTCTTCATGCATATTAGTGGATTTAGTTATCATCCATTTAGTTATTTGGGATTATCATTATTCATTTTACAATGAGAAAATTAAGGTTTAGAGAGTAGATGTAAGAGCTAAGATTGAAACTCAGGTTTATCTGATGCCAAAAGAATGTATTTTTAACCATGATACAACTTTATAATTCTTTTTAAACTAGTCTTTCTATCCAGGTAAATTGAACATTTTATCCTTTATTCAAATTGTTCTGTAACTTGTAAAGTTGTACTGTTTTCTGCAAATAAGCACTGTGCTTTTCTTGTTTTGGTAGTCATTGGTACTTGAAAGTTTGGGCAGTTATTATAAACAAATTTTTTAAATTATATCTTCTAGTTGGTGTTGCTGCTATGTTGTAAGCTATTTTTAAATAATTACTATGCATTCAACCATTTGTTTGAACTCCTCTGATCTAAGAATAATCTGATCTTCTTGGGATTTCTAGCTACATAATCATGATTCAAAAATCACAAAATTTCCTCCTCCCAGCTAGTTGCTACATCAGTTACTTTAATTTTGTGTGTCTGTGGATTGCCCAGAGGTTAATATTCAGAACAATATTAACTTATAATGGTCAGTGAAGGTACTCTTGTTTTAACCACAATTTTCTACTGAAATGTCTCCAAATGTTTTACCCTCAGGAAGATACTGGCTATTATGTTCCATCTTTCTATTTCCAGTTTACCGTGATGATTAAGACAAGTTCTTAATCTTATATATCAAGGAAGAATGTCTAACTTTATGAAATATCATATAGTTTTTCACCTCTGAACTAATGACAATAAAGTTAAAGGTCTAGATATGAGTTTTATATTGTTTATCTGCTGAAGAATTTCACTCAAAACTTTATTTTTAACAAGTTATTGGCTGAAAAACTCTATTAGAAAAATATATGATCTGTCAACTTGAATACTGCTATCAACTCTTTCTTCAGAGTTGTTAAGAAATCTGTCTTATAAATTAGAATTTTGGAGTCAGCCAAAAACTGCAACTGTCATATAGGAAGAAATAATGACTAATAAATATTGTGAGAACTTTACCTTCTGAGGATCAAGCTTGCCCAAGACTACTTCCATGAAATCTTCATCTGAAAGTGTGATGGTTACATCAGCAGAGCCTTTTGCAGGGCCTTGATACACTTTTCCAGACCAGTTTTCAGGTCAATAGCTGGGAAAAATATGAAGAAACCAATATCAGTCATTTTATCTTTATAACTTGAGAATAAAATGAAACAGATAAATGCAGACATTTTTAATAGTTTCAGAGTTACTGTGGTGTTTATTCTGCATTATATATTACATATCACTTAGAAAAAAAATTTTAAATCATTTATTTTTTGAGATGTCTTTTTTATAAAGAATATGATTTTCAAAACAATCAAATCAATAATAGTTTTCCTTCATAGAGAGATTTGAAAAGTGAATCAATGTAGAATAATATAATGAAGTTAAGAGGTTGGAAGTTATATGGTTAAGGTCTTTAGATTCAAATAAAGACTCTACAGTCAACAAAAGAAGAAAATGGAATTTTAAAACAATTGCATATTGGTTGGGGTGGGGGAAGGGAATGTACACTCATCACTTTTCAATAACCTGAATTCATCAAAGGTTCTGCCGTATGAATTAAATGATAGTAAAATTAAAATTTTTAAAGTATTTCAATTAGTCATTTATTTATAAAATGCTTATTGCCCTAACTGTTGTGAATAAAGGTTAAAATTAAAATCTTTTCCCTTAACTGTTTTGGACAGCACGATTAAGTATCCCAGAAACAGGCTGGGTAACTGGAAAAGCTATTAAAATTTTACTTCCTTCACTGCTCTCTACATAGCACAGAGCTTTACATTAAAGTTACATTTTAGAAAGTTTTCATTGTTATACATGTGACCAAGACCACTCATCCAGAAAGGCCAATTCCACTCATCCAGCTTTAGCCTCTTGAATGTGCTTTCTCTACTATTGCAAAGAAGCTATGATCACATCACTCTCATTAAGAGTGTGTAGGGAACTCCCAACTTAGGATCAAGAAAAGACACACACATGTAAGAAATTATATAGACTGGTTAGCCAAGTTCTGCTGCAAAGACAGAATTAAATCACTCCCACTGTCTACAGAAGAGAATTTTGCCAACTAAACTAAACTAAAAAATAATAATAATAACATGACTACGATGGTTACCTTGGGGAGGAGAAAGGGTAAGAAGGGGAAATTTTTGCTTTGTTTCATTTACTCACTTCATTGTTTAGTTTCTTCTATGGTTCTCAGACAATAGACAAGATACTAGGAATAAGGCGTGAAGAACAAAGCTTCTGCTCTTACTGGCACATACATATTACAAACATGGTTTTCTGTGTTATTTGTGTAGTTAAAAACAAAAGTAGAATAAGAGAAGGAGGAAGGCAGGCAAGGAAAGAACAGGGAGAAAATAATGGAAAGGGGTCAGAGGGTAGAAAGTTAAAACTAAAGAAAAGCAAACCTCTGACATTCAACAGATACTGTTTTAATTCTTCACAAGTGAGTCTAAGGCTCACTGTATGCACTAGTCTTGCTCAGGAATAAAACTGGACTCACGCAATCTTAATACTTCAGTGTGGAGTAAGTCTCTTAGCTAATGAAGGCCCTTCTAATGAAGTGCTATCTACCTATCCTCTCATTCACTCAGTTTTACTTGCTGCTTCACAGCCAGATTCTTATAAAGCAATAAATTTTTTTTCTGTGGAAAGCTAATAACTAGTGCTGATAAACAAATAGAGGGCTAAAAAGGGAAAGTTCTTAGCAAGAAGACTAGCCTCTGTCAGACCACCTCAGCCCAGGAAAGCAGAGAGCACACTGATCCTCGCTCAAGCAGCCCTCCAGTTCCTACATGACCAAGCACGACAGGCCTCAGAGGGGCCTAACCCTGAAAGACACAATGAAGATGCCTCCTATTCCACAGCCAAAACCAAGGTGGATGCCACAACTTTTCTCATTCTCTTTAGACTCACACTAACTTGGTTATTAAAAATCCCGACAAAGACACACCTCTGCCTAGTGATTCACTGTTGGTGTTGTCTGGATGGCGAGATACAGGAAGGAGCAGGGAAGATGGGCACAGTCCAGGATCTCTAGGTTGGAATGCATCTTTCAGGCCACTGAGACCAAACCCCTTGGCTCCTAGACTTGCTCAAGGGTAGTCACTCTGTGTAACCCCAGTCCACAGGTGAACAAAGTAGCTGAGCCTATTCTCTCTAAACAGGCTTGCGTCTGCCATAATATGAACAAGGCTGGGACAACTAAAACTGTTTAGAAAAACAGTTTAAAAACAGCTTGCAAAAAAAAAAAAATTAGGTATTCCCTAAGTCAAGGTATTTAGTCACCTATTTTATGTCCTTAAGCACTAAGATGCAAAAAAGAAATGCCAACATGGAATCATCTTCTAAAAATCATCATAAGCCAAAAATCTTAGGTACTTTCTAGTGCTGCCAGCTCTAATTTAGCTCAGTGACACAGACTGCGAGAAAACAATTAGAACTGAAAAAAGATACACACAACTTAGAATCAAATCAAAGACAGATAACTAAAGAGAATAAAGAACACTTTCAGAGAAAGCTTCAAGATCCAATTTGATTGTTAGCTTTGATAGATTAGGACCTGAAGAAGATACAATTAAACAAACAAAAGCCACAGGCATCAATTATAAGTAAGTATTAATAAGATTCAAATATCCCATTTTGGGGTGGAATATAAGAAAAAACCCTCTGCCTAGGTTAATAAAAGACAATTACTAAATGTAAGCACATTTTCTAATACTGTCTACAAAGCAAGTGACACTAAGATAAGGTGAAAATATTAGTTGGTTATTGACATTACATTTAAGAAAATTATCCTATTTGTCAGAATGAATCACTTGTATATTTTATAAATCTCTACAGAGTTCTATTCTGCCAACTGTGAGACACACAATTCCAGCAACTTTTCTCACTCTTGTCTCATTCCTTTCCATGACCAATATCTTCAAAAATTCCGTGCTTTATATTTATAACTCAACTTGTAATATAGTTTCATCTATCGGGAAAAGGTAGAATTCCATCATAGATAGACAGAAGGAAGGACAGAACAAAGAAAGAAAGGCAAGTGCTAAAGATTTTTAGAAAAAAATAGACACTGAAATTTGGAGAACTAAATACATATTACATGTCTGGCTTCCTTTATCCCCTTCTGAATTAACTTCCTAAAGCACAAATGTCTTCCAGAAGAACAAACACCAAAAATGTTAACTGTGAGTAGTGGGATTATACATCAGTATTTCCCACTTTATACTTATATATACCAAAATTTATATAATGAAAATACAGTCCCTAAAAGGAATAGCAATTGTCATATTAAAAAGAAACTTGTATGAAACCAAAATCAATTGAACAAAACTTCAAAATGTTTTCTAGGAATATTTAATAGAAGATGGTCTCCAAAAGTTTCAGTTGATTTAGAGTTACATCATTAACTTTTTGGTATTAACAAACATTTACAGTGATCTTTGGTTGTAATAAGGAATAAAACAGTCTGATTTACATGGTACTTAAATAGGCACTCTAAAACAGTAATCTTAGAATAAAAACAATAAAAATCTACAAAATAGTTTCTACTGTACAAGTAAAATCCTAAAGATTTTATTCTTAAAAAAAACAGTCTGTTATAGACACATTATCTGCATGATATGTAGTATACAAATAATGAGTGAAGATAGTTCAAACCATCAGCTGTGGGACTTGCAGAAGCACAGCCTACAATCTTTGCTTTCAGGTACCACCATAATATACTACTGTGAGTATAATAATATACTCATAGTAGTATACTATCAGAAGGATTACAACCAGGCTTGAGATGGGCCTGAAAGTTTATATGGTCCTAGAGTATAAATAACCCAGTCACAGGCCACTTCGTGGAGCCCCTCAGCATTCCAGGGGCTCCTTAGCCCATCTTAACTACATGAGATCTCACTGTAATAGTTCACGATTATGAAGGAAGGGGAAAATCCTTGAGCTAAAAACTATTCTGAATGTTCCCTATACCACATTAGTAGATAGATGCTTGACCATACATAAAAGAATCCTGTCACTTGGGACTTCAAGACAAAAAACATGAAAATCCAAAAATTTTCAGTGAACATTCACTGGTATACCATATTTCTCCAGCATCTCTAGAGATTAGAATATTCTATAAAATAAACATATAGTTAGAATATAAAGAAAGAATGCTTACAGATCAAAGTAAGGATAGAATACTCTATAATATAAAGAAACGATGGTGAAAGTTCATTAATAGCATGCGTCATGATTCAAATTATGAATGGCTGTCAGCTATGGAATGAATGTTAGTATCCCTCCAAAATTCATATGTTGAAACCCTAATCTCCAAACAATGATGGTATTTAGAAACAGAGCTTTTTGGAGGCGATTAGGTTTAGATGAGGTCATGAGAGTAAAGCCTCCATAATGGGATTAGAGTCTCTCTCTAAAAAGAGACATGAGAGAGATATCTTTCTCTCTGCCTTGTGGGGAAACAGTAGGAAGGAAGCCATCTGCAACCCAGGAAGAGGGGTCTCACCAGAACCCAACCCTGCTGAATCCCTCGCACTGAGCCTTCCAGCCTCCTCACTACGAGAAGATAAGTTTCTGCTGTTTAAGCTACCCAGTCGATAGTATATTTGTTACAGCATCCTGAACTAAATAAGATACTCTCATTGTTAGAAGCAATGGCTTCTCAGTCTGTATGACTGATGATGAGAAAGAGAATGGGATGTATACTCACTTCACTGTCCTCTCGCCTATAGAGAAACACAGTGAAATCTGAAAAAGTTACCCATTTTTCTGTCACAACATTGACACTGGATACTTAAAAACGTGCTAACAGATCTGGCTGACTAGCAAAGTGAGTCCACAAAAGTCTTAGTGCTTTTATTATGTGGACATAAAAAAAAGAGAAAATTTTCTAATCTAGAAAAAAATTTTTATACTCATCTTTAGTAATTTCATCTTACCTTCCCCAACTTTACTTTAACAATTAAATTAAAATTGGACCCTGCAGTCTCTTAATAGGCCACAGAACAGAAAAGTTTGTGCCGTGATTAAGAATGTAGTTACACAACAGATACAAAAGATATGATAAAAAATATTTCTTCTCCCTTTCTCTCTTTATCACCTAACTTTTCTCTCTTCATAAAATGGTAGTAAGGTTCTTTTGGAGCTCCATGTAAGTCAATGGAAGTATGACTGCTTTCTTCTGCAGCAACTTGGCTTATATTGGATACCTTTCCAGGTTGCTAATGGCACTCTGATAGTACCTTTGATTGCCAGTTTTACACACTGAGAAAATAATTATGATTTTACACTGATAATTAAGGTTGTAATCCAAAATGTTAATTTGGGGGGAGGAGAAGAAAAATGATTTTAAAGCTGTTAAAATATAATGATAATTACTCAAAACTTTAAAATATTTCATTTAACTTGATGTATGCTATGTTTAAGAGGAATTTGAAGATTAAAGAAGCATACAGCTAAGGCAACTGTTTAAAGTACTAATTTCGGGTGTTACAATGAAATCTTCAAAACAGATTATTTTCATTTTAATTAATTCTTTTCATCTCTAAAAAACACACATGTCTGAGGGCCATGAAACCCACTGAACATGAAAGTCACTCATTCATGTCTGACTCTTTCCAACCCCATGGACTAATACAGTCCATGGATTTCTCCAGGACAGAATACTGGAGTGGGTAGCCTTTCCCTTTTCCAGGGGATCTTCCCAACCCAGGGATCAAACCCAGGTTTCTCGCATTGCAGGCGGATTCTTTACCAGCTGAGCCACAAGGGAAGCCCATGAAACCCATTATTTTCCATTAAAAGAAAACACAACACCTTACTGAAGAAGGTAAGGTTTACCTACCTTCGAAGAGACAGGCTTTAGTTCTAACAAGGATACTTTATTCCTATTGACTAAGAGCTACCTTAGAATATTATAGGGACAGGACTTACTCCACTTGGCTGCAGTATTTTCACCTTTAGTGATATGCCATTCAAACACAGCACCAAGTTTCTTTACCACATCTTGCCCAATATCCTGAAGGCGGCAACCTATTTCTTCAAACACAAGGGTACTCTGAAGCCCCGCACCCTAGCAAAAACAGAAAAGATAATCATTTCATTTTAAAAGATATGTAAAAAATGACTCAAGGGGAAAAACTATCACAAAATCAATGGGCAATAAGGTAATTTTTTAAAAGACCTGCACATAAATAAGGCAACCGGTTTTTGTTACCCTAGTCTTCTTTCACACCTTTCTATTTATTTATGTCATCCAGAACTTCGATCCCCTTAATAAAAGAATTTTACTTTTATCAGAATTCAGAAATAATATTTTACAAGTAGACTAGGAACTAACTTAACAACTTATATCCTAATAGACTTCAGCAGGAAGATACTGGACAAATTAATCAACTACTGTGATCTCATTTCTTCATTTGTAAAATGAGACTAAATTACATGAAACTTGAATTTCTTTCTAGCTCTAAAATTTCTTATGTTTTTGATATTTTTTTTTATGAGAAGGAATTTTCTATTTTATTATCCATTAACCTCTTTCTAAAAACTTTATTGAACTGTAGTTGATTTACAGTGTCATATTTCATTTCTGCTATACAGCAAAGTGACTTAGTTAAATATTTCAGTTCAGTTCAGTTGCTCAGTTGTGTCTGACTCTTTGGGACCCGACGGACTGCAGCACGTCAGGCTTCCCTGTCCATCACCAACTCCCGGAGTTTACTCAAACTCATGTCCATTGAGTCGGTGATGTCATCCAACCACCTCATCATCAGTCGTTTCCTTCTACTGCCTTCAATTTTTCCCAGCATCAGGGTCTTTTCAAATGAGTCAGCTCTTCATATCAGGAGGCCAAAGTATTGGAGTTTCAGCTTCAACATCAATCATTCTAATGAATATTCAGGACTGATCTCCTTTAGGATGGACTGGTTGGACCTCATTGATCTTAGATTCTTTTTAAAGAGATTTTAATTTTAATTCAGTTATGTGATAATATGGCTAATGAAACACAAATATCATGGATTTGAAAACTTCAACATTACAAAGTTAATATTCTGGAGACAGAATATAAATATTTTTATTAATTTCAGCATGTTAATAGACAGTAATACAAATGTTTTAATAAATAATATATGCTACTGCTTTTATATATGCACTGAACACTATACAAATTTTTAAATATAGAAAAAGGTACAAGATATTTAACTTTTTAACCTTTCTCTGAAATCTATTTACTTAAGATTTCTTATTAAACAAGTGATTTATTTACTCTAAAACTAGAGAATCAATTATATGCTCTTAAATGATACACTAATATCACCACAAAAAAAGTTTTTTAGAAATTTGTAATTTTCAAAATATTCCTTTTCTTCCAAGCAGTTTTGAATTAATGGTCTCTAGTTCAAGAATTAAGAATCTTTCATAGCTCTGAATTTTCTAAAGTAGACTGAACACTCTTAAAGTGATCTCAACTGAAATTCATAAATCAGGCTATAACTTGGATGCTGTGCTGTGCTTAGTCTCTCAGTCCTGTCAGACTCTTTGTGACCCCATGGATTGTAGCCGCCAGGCCCCTCTGTCCATGGGGATTCTCCAGGCAAGAATACTGGAGTGGGTTGCCATGCCCTCCTCCAATGGATCTTCCCAAGCCAAGGGATCAAACCCAGGTGTCCTGCACTGGAGGCTGATTCTGTCTGAGCCACCAGGGAAGCCCAAGAATACTGGAGTGGGTAGCCTATCCCTTCTCCAGGGGATCTTCCTGACTCTGGAATCAAACCAGGGCCTTCTGCATTGCAGGTGGATTCTTTACCAGCTGAGCTACCAGAGAAGGCCATGACTTGGATATCAGTGGTTATAACCTACCTCAGATGGTGTCTTAGCTGAAATAGCAGACGCTGGCACAAGATCCACATATGCATTTGAAATGACGATGTCTCCAGTTCCTTGGACCTTATAAAGGGTACGGGGGGTGGGGGGAAAATAGCTCACTCTGATGAGGCCAATGAAAATGAAATTTTATTGTGAAACACTATAAAGTCTTTTAAAAGAAATTTACATTTTCCTTCATATGAAAGAGAAAATCATCCAATAAATAGTTCACAAATTAAATGTAAACAGAAATAAACATGAAAGCTTACTGACTTACTAAAATTGTAATTAACCCTAACCATAGAATCTACTGAAGCCTTTCTCAAAAATACTTATGACCAGGTCCCATCTTCAAAGATTCCAATTTAAATGATCTGAGGTGAGTCTGAGCATTGGTATTTGGAGGATTTATTTTGCAATATAAGTATGTCTAGTGGGGAGGCAGGATGAGAATTACTTAATTCTTATACACAGTAAAAGGCATGGCACAAAGTCCACGTGAGGCAGGATACTCAGAGTGCATTTGTTTGGTTAATATACAACAAAACTGAGTAGACACAGACCTTCTATTTCAAATAGGAACTAGACACAATACAAAGTAAACACCTGAATAGCCTTTTTTCAGAATATTCATTAAAAGAACTCAAATTCTAATTCCTAATCCGGCACCTAAAATTATTCCAATAGTATTCTTTTATAAAATTATGGTATTGCTACAAATGTAAAGGATAATGTCTAAAACTTAAGGTAGCACTTATTAAAACTGATTCTTAACAATCAGGAAGATCATTCTCCCCTATTTTCCATTATACTTCAGAAAAATAGATCTTTCAAACAATGTCTTCATTTCATTTCTAATTATATACAGTGGAAAGCACGAAAGGAAACAATTTATGAACAAAATGCACTTTAGAAAATTACTCTCTTGTAACTAAGGAAGGGAAAGGATTCTCACAAATAGCTAATAGAAAAAGAATACCTCTAATCACTGGGGAAAAAAATAGCAAATATACTGAATAGATAAGAAGATGTGCTTAGAATTTATTAAAAAGACAAGAATGTATTATATTTAGACATTAACTATTACTCAACTCTTTAAGTTTTTATCTATATAATTATTTCTATATTGTTCATTATGAGAAAATAGAGCCCATAATTGTTTTCATGGTCCTTAATTCTTTCAGAGTTCATAATTTTATTCAAAAAATAAACTTACATGAAATAGTTAGAAAATAAGAGGGTTCCGAAATATGTGGTACAAACATTTATTCCAAGAGGATTTCAAAGGAAAGCCAGGATGTGTGTTTGTATGAATGGGGGAAAGGGGAATGGTAAGGGAATGCCTCTGAGGACAAGGCAGAGCTTCAATTGATGCTGAAAAGACAAAGCAAATTTGAAAAGTGAATAAACAGTGCACATAAATGAATTAGGAAAATGATACTGAGAGCAGCAAGAAGTAATAAGGAGTAAGGCAGCCATACAAAGAACAGTTCTGGAAAGGTATTTATGTATGAGAGAAATCATGGTACAGTTTTTAAAAAAAGTGAGGACCTAGGAACTGAGTGCTGAGCCAGGCAGACGGGTGTATATCCCAGCTCTACCACTTTCTATGTGACCATGAGCAAATTATTTAAAAGAGCTGAACCTATATTTTCCCAAATTAAAGGTAGAGTTGTTATGCATAGTAGAGATAATGGGATAGGCTGCTCATAGGTACTCAGTAACTATAAGCTGCTATTACTGTTGGTGGTGCTATTCAAATTGCTCAACAAATGACATTTATGTAGTACAAATGATCAGGCCAAAAGGTATCAGCCTGGTCAACTGTGTTAACAAAAATTATCTGTAAAAAACTTATAAAAGGAGGACTATATGTCCTTTTAGTATTTTACTGGAGCACTGCTAACAGCCTCACCCCCAAAAGCACTTAACTCTACAGGGAGATATACTTTAATTTGTCTTGTTACTTACTATTGATTAAGCTCAGATTCTGTGACATAAGATGTTAATTTGTGGGTTTTTGTGTGATCAAGATGCATATGATTTCTGTCTAGTAGAAAATATAACCATAAAGGATATGGTTTTATTGTTCTATAGAACAATTAACTTGTTCTATCTCTTAACTCAATAAAATTATTTTAGAATGCCTTACCCATTGGACTACATAAACCCTGTTGTTACTACTTCTCCTTTGAACCAGATTTATCATCTTGCTAACACTCTCAAGGAATTAAAGTTTCATCACGTTTTCATTTTATATCTGTCTATGAATCATGCCTTCAATTTTCTGAAGATTATATTCTGACAACTTGAATGATAAGTTGAGCCAAAAAGATATGGTTGGTTGGATTTTCAGAAATGTTATGTTAACAGGCATCAATTTAGTTGAGAATAAAACAGAAAATAAAAAACAAGGTACAGGGTCTCTTATTTTCAATTGAAAATTACCACTGATTTTTTTTTAATTCCTAAGTTTTACTTGAAATCCATAGTTATTAACCAAAAGAATGCTAGGATAGAACATAATTACAGGATACTGTAAAGCAGGTAATGAAACAATGTACCTCTAACCACCTCACTCATACCTTGGTTTGGAAATGGATTCTATTTCCTTCCTTCCACATCTCAGTCTGCAGAGTCTGTCCCGGGTATACTGGTTTTGCAAAACGAACCTTTAAAAGAAAATGCGTTTAAGGGTTAAAAATGTTTTAATATAAAGTTTTTCCATTTGGGGAGGGGGGTAGTTTCGGATGGAGGTTGGAGAGCATAAAAGGAAGAAATAGGTTTGACTATACTTAAATTCACAAAAACAGTAATATGATAAAATTAGTAAAAAAAGGTTATAGTTAGTATAAGTTAATTGTCTTTCTAAGTATAGAATCAATAAATAGTTCACTTGACAAATCAAGACATAGAAGAATAACTATATTAAGCAAAGTTATACAGGCAACCATTAGTACGACTAAAAAGCAGCAATTAAAAGTGGTACTAATTAAGTCTGGGGAATAAGATCTGGGATTGGCATATAGGAAAGAATAATTCTACTTTTTATTTCATAATTTTCTATATGATTTTATTTGTTCTGTGTACATATTATTGGACAATAATAAAAACTTTATAATAATCACTATAAAATAGTTTTAATAATGAGAATAATCAGTGTTACCAAAAACAAAACATCAGAAAATAAATTTCCACTGCTGCATGGAGCACAAACTGATAAAGCTTTTTGGAGTTATTTGACACTGTCCTAATGTGTTTTTTTTTTAAGTGTATGTCTTGATTTATGCAAAGATACTGTGCAGAGACAGTTTTCTTTGTAATTTATAATGGATGAAAACTTGAAGCTAACATAGTGATATAGGTTTATGTTTAGTAAAGTTGAAATGCAGCCAGTTAACATTTTTAATTGAATTAAGGTAAATAATAAAATATTAAAACCATACATTGAATCAGTTCTAATGAAGTAGATGAAACTGGAGCCGATTATACAGAGTGAAGTAAGCCAGAAAGAAAAACATCAATACAGTATACTGACATATATATATATGGAATTTAGAAAGATGGTAACAATAACCCTGTATGCGAGACAGCAAAAGAGACACAGATGTACAGAACAGTCTTTTGGACTCTGTGGGAGAGGGCGAGGGTGGGATGATTTGGGAGAAGGGCATTGAAACATGTATAATATCATATATGAAATGAATTGCCAGTCCAAGTTCGATGCAGAATACTAGATGCTTGGGGCTGGTGCACTGGGATGACCCAGAGGGATGGTACAGGGAGGGAGGATGGAGGGGGGTTCAGGATGGGGAGCATGTATATACCTGTGGCAGATTCATGTTGATGTATGGCAAAATCAATACAATATTGTAAAGTAATTAACCCCCAATTAAAATAAATTTATATTTTAAAAAATAAAATATTAAAACAAAATAATAACAATAATTTTTTAAAGGTAAACCACAAATTTTTGTTAAGGCATATACATTGATATATGTATGCTACTAAGTACTTGATAATGTATATAATAATCAACCTGCTAAAAATATAATTCAATCTGCTAAATTAATGAATTCAATATAATTCAATCTGCTAAAAATATTCTTCATGATACATGTGTATTAGAGGTATTTATAGCTATGAAAAGAAAACTTGTTCAATACCAAGTCAATGAAATAATAAAAATAATAATCTCGGTACAGTACCTATTTATTTATTTATTTTTTCTATCCAAGCCATTTATTTGAAACGCCAACTATATGTAGGATAAAGTCAGTGTTACATGCTTGTCAGTAACAGTAGAAAATAGACCCAGTGAAAACCTCTGTACAAGTCACTAAGACTCTTTCTTAGTTACATATAATATATATTTATATATATATATATATATATAAACTTAATATAGACTAAGCATGTTAAAAAGCTTTGTCATTACTTTGTCAACAAAGGTCCACCTAGTCAAGGCTTGGTTTTTCCAGTGGTCATGTATGGATGTGAGAGTTGGACTAGAAAGAAAGCTGAGTGCTGAAGAATTGATGCTTTTGAACTGATGTGTTTGGAGAAGACTCTTGAAAGTCCCTTGGACTGCAAAGAGATCCAACCAGTCCATCCTAAAGAAGATCAGTCCTGAGTGTTCATTAGAAGGACTGATGTTGAAGCTGAAACTCCAATATTTTGGCCACCTGATGCAAACAGCTGACTCATTTGAAAAGACCCTGATGCTGGGAAAGATTGAGGGCAGAAGGAGAAGGGGACGACAGAGGATGAGATGGTTGGATGGCATCACCGACTCAATGGACATGGGTTTGGGTGGACTCCAGGAGTTGGTGATGGACAGGGAGGCCTGGCATGCTGCGGTTCATGGGGTCGAAAAGAGTCGGACACAACTGAGCAACTGAACTGAACTGAAGACTCCTTCTCTTCTCTAACACTAAAAAGGAACAAATATTTAAATTAATAATTTACAGATACCTTAATTGCCTTGAATCTTGACACATCATTATCTGCAAACTGCTGTAAAACATGCCTGGCAGAAAATCCAAATGTACATAATCCATGTAATATAGGCTTATCGAAACCTAAAAATAAGAGAGATAATTTAGTTAGATAAAGACACATTTCATTTTTAAAAACCAACAACGGTTAATTCAGAACTTCAAAAATAATTTTTAAACTGTATTAACCTGAATCATACCATATATTTTAAGAAACATGAAAAATATTTAATATTTTATAAATAATACTTCCTGGGGGAAAAATTATGAAACAAAGAAAGGGAAAAAAAAAAAACAAGAAAGGAGTGTCAGAGATCTGGGGACACAAAGAATTATTTTGTTAGGTTTGGCTGTAACCGTGAAATCTTCCATGGTGATTTCAATACCTGTGTATGCAGACGATCCTTCCTCAACCTTTCAGTTTTCTGCTCTCCCTCCAGTGACCTTGCCCTTCATGCTCTATCCTCCAATGACCTCGCCCTTCATGATAAATCGATATTCATCCCCATGGTCCTATCACAGACCTTGCACTAGCAGGAGCTACCTTCCACCATAATCTGAATTTCAAGGACACCATTTTCTGAATCCTACCTTTCCATATCCTTTGCATAAATATATTAGGAAAGGGCTATTTTTTAAATGTCAGCAGTTAAACTGCCAGTCAGAAGTAGCAATGTCTTTATTATTTAGATAATTGAGCTAATATTTTCATTGGCACATATTATTAGCAACTCACCTGCTAAGCTAGCAAAGTTAGGATCAATGTGTAAGGGATTCCAATCTCCACTGAGGCGGTACAAAGCAGCCTGTGGAGAGAGAATTATAAAAGTAACTAGCATATCAGTGCTTTCTTATAATACATTAAAATAAAAACAGAAAATATGACTGGTTATTGCATGAGAAATGCATAATATACCTAACTCTAGCTTTGATTAAAAAATAACCATTTCTAACAAAAAAAAGGTTAAGCATAAATCAAATGCTTTTTCTAACACTTGCCACTGAAATCAGTTGAAAAGGGATGAAGACTGCAAAAATGGCAACAGGAACCAAGAACTACATCTGGGAATAACACTGGTTACCACTGCCTAAGGAGAAATTCACAAAAAGGAATCCATCAATCTACTCTCATTAAAACACAATGAAGACAAGGTGTAAATGTTTATAGTGAAGTGAAGTGAAGTCGCTCAGTTGTGTCCAACTCTTTGCAACCTCATGGACTGTAGCCTACCAGGCTCCTCTGTCCATGGGATTTTCCAGGCAGTAGTCCTGGACTAGATTGCCATTTCCTTTTCCATGGGATCTTCCCAACCCAGGGATCGAACCCAGGTCTCCCGCATTGTAGACAGACACTTTACCGTCTGAGTATAGCCTCTTCTAAATAAGCAAAATTTATGCCAACTTTCTTGTGGGGTGTTTTAAATTGAAGCCTATAACCCAATACTAGACACATAAACATCAAACACTTCTAATAAACTTTCAATCGACTAGGTGCACTAAATCCTGAGATTAGCTCTCCTACAAAAAAAAAAAAAAACAGACTAGTAGCCTGCCATTAAGATTACATTTCTGCTTAGTCCAGATCTTCACATCACTTCTGTACTTAGATAAGGCAGGGTTAGCAAAAAGAGATAACAATAGGGTTTCCCAGGTAGCTCAGCATAAAAGAACCTGCTGGCAATACAGAAGATGAGGGTTCCATCCCTGGATCGGGAGGATTCCCCTGGAGGAGGGCATGGCAACCCGTTCCAGTATTTTTGCCTGGAGAATCCCAGAGACTGAGGAGCCTGGAGGGCTACAGTCCACAGAGCAGCAAAGAGCCACAGATGACTGAAGCAACTGAGCAGACACCCACAAAGATAACAGCAGGATCAAAAATTCACTATACTTGTCAGCATTTAAATTGCACACTGGTCAAAGGAAAAAAAAAGTACTTTTCAGTACTGAAGGAAAGACAATTCAAAAAAAGTTAAGAGTAAGTATTTTAATGTATCTGTGTATTAACTTTGAGTCTGCCTCAAGAACTGTTTATCAATTGCTATGTTAAGCTTTCCAAGACTATTAAAATGTGCAAAGGCTAGCCATGCCAGCACACCTGATTTTCCTAGTGTTTTTTTTGTTATTTTTAATTATTGATTATTCTTTTTTAATAAATTTTATCTATAGAAAATAACATTTCCTACTATTCACAGGAAAATATCATTTACTTTTTAATATGTTTTATATAATTTTAAAAAACTCTTTCTCTTTCCCATCACTCCATATGATAATTTTCTAAATTATTCACTTTTTCAGTGAATTGTTTTTTCCCTTTACATGGCTTTGAAAATAATTAAATCAAATCAACAATTATCAAATAGATGTGATTTACAAGATTCTGTATAAGTTGTAGAGGGTTAAATGATAAATTTTAGAAAGCATTAAAAAAAATTAAACACTAGGCAAATATGCATCATCATGTTACATATAAACAGAAAAATTGACAAACTTCAAACCCCAAATCCAGAGCTGGATTTGAACTTCAGTCTGTCTGATGCCAAACCAATAATCTATTCAGTGTCTGACATCCTCTCCTTTGGTAATTTAATAAAGACTTACGTTTTAATGGATAGCATAACCAATATTCCAAAGATTAACTTTATTTAACAAAGATGATAGCTAAAATTCTAATTCTTAGAATAAGTAGTATAAGATATGTAACTGGGGAAACTAAAGATATTTGTTTTCTTTCTTCCCAAATACAAAGTCTGACATCTGCTACCTTCCTATTCTTTGGTCTTTCTAGGTTATTGGGGATGAATTTTCTCTTTATTAATTATGACAAACCATGAACCATACTTGTAATATCATACAAATTTGAAGATCAAGAAATTCTCCTAAAGAAATGAAAAACAAAATACTCCAGAAGTGACACTGGTAGAGCTAAACCTATGATTGCCAGTTTTCTTACTGACTAAAAAATGACTCATTTAATTTAAATACCTGGCAAACAGTTTATGCTATAGTGGCATAATCCATTCCATTCCCACTTCTCGTTAAAGGTCTTTAAGGATAAAGGTCCTTCATCCATAATCACCTCCCGCCACTCTCCAATGTGAATTCTCTAATTCTTACTCCTTGTACTTACATCAAGCTCTTATCCGCTATCATTATTAAGTTCTTATCCCTGTTCAGGCAAGTTTTACATTTCTGGTAAGAGAATATCTATACACCAATTTAGTTCAGAAGTCTCATTTTCCTACCAAACTCTTTTGAGTATCATTCTCTAATAAGTAACACTTCTCTGAATGTCTACAGCACTTACTCTACAATTCAAAGCCTTATCTTTAATCATTCATTGCTTAGAATAGATGTCCTAGTTATTAAGACATATACACATTATTTCTAAATGTACTTTCAGTTCCTTGTCAATAGATCACACTTCTTCTTGATTTGTGTCTCCTACAGTACAGATCTAATTTAAAACAGCTCATAAATCCCCTGAACTTTGTGTAAAATTTTATGCAAAATGTTTTTAAACAAATTGTATATAGTTTTTCATCACATTCTCAAATGACCATTGATACAAATGGCCAGGAACCTCTATGAAATGATGGGTGCCCATTATTCATACAAAAAATATGTGTTAACTTATAAACTGTTCTTTGTCACACAGCAAAGTACTAAAGTTGGCTAAAAGCTAATGAAAAGTTCTACTCATCTGAAAATCTAGAAAAAAAAAATCTTTCTGCTTAGTGTATAAAGAAACTCAAGCCATGGAAACTATTCAGCTTTTCTTATCTACAGCAGATACATTTTATTATTTCAGAAACCCAAGAATAATAATGGAGCATCACTGGGCTTTGTGAACCATGAAACCACAAAGTCTTTTCTGTTCTTCAGTGCCACAATAAAATTAATTTCACTATGAAGCTTTAATTAAGCATAAATATGACTATTTTCTTAAGAAATTGATAAGAAATAGGGATGGGAAGAATATATAAAGGCAAAAACTAATCTGATATAAAAAGTCTTATTCTATCACTCAATTATATAGCATTGAAAAAAACACAATTACTATGTTTCAAACTTAATTCTTTCTAGCTCATGAAATTATATTTCTATTTGTTAGCAAATATAAATCCTGCAGAAGTTCTCATATCAACATGTCAAAATTAGCAACCAAAAATAAGTGAATTTTATAAATAATCTGCGGTTATTACCTGTTTATTCACTGTGTTACTTCAGAGTTTTATATATTCTGTTCTATATCTGCATGATTAGTATTCTGGCCATCTAAAAGAAGAACCTTCATAACTCTTAAAAACAAAGTTGCTTTTTTCATCTTCAAGGTCACCTTTTGTTTATTAAATAAATATTTGCATGCTTACAGTATCTGTTAACTGACAAGGTATTTTATCTCCTTCATCAGAAAACATACTATTCATGCCAAACAGACAGATTAAATCACCTACGCCTTCTAAGATGCTTTATTGTATCTGTCCTCTAAAGTTGGCATAAAATAATCTGTCTCTACGCAGTGCAGCTCAGCTTTCTTTTCCAACAGAAGAGAGGATAACTGAAATGCCCTTTATTTTATCCTTTCTCTAAAGTTTTAACGAAATTCTTCACAAAGCTAGGCAATCTCTTTAAGGCAAGCAATCCACGCCAACAAAACATGATGCTTTCTCAACTGACTTGTGAAAACCACTTTATATTTTCTTTTGATATCTAGTGGAGAAAAACAACCACTAAGTAAAAATTCACAAAGAACGAATTTCAACTACAGAAATATGCCATTATTTCTATTACGTAGAATTCTTTTGAATTCTTAGGACTACTTTTGAATTCATAGGATTTACAGGGTATCAAGAGTTACAAGTTAAAGTGCCAGGAGCCAGGTGGCTTTACCACTTTTCAGAAACACCTTGTTACCTGATTAAGTGAGGTGGTATCTGTAAGTACAGCATCAGGAGGTCTATCAGGTATGGCTACAGTTGCCTGAAATTAAAAAAAAAAAAAAAAAGACACGTTAAATGGTTAACAAAATAATTGTTAGTCTCTTTACCGAAACTGGTATTTGACAAACAACCATGTTTCAATGTACAATTGTTTCTCAGTTTCCAGGACACCAAAATTTGCAGATGCTCAAGTCCCTTATACAAAATCGGGCAGTATTTGCATATAACCTATGCACATCCTCCCATACACTTTAAATCATCTCAAGATTACTTGTAATACTGATATAATGTAAATACTGTGTAAATAGTCTGATAATTTTCTAGAAAATTTTTTTCTGGATATTTTTGATGCACAGTTGATTTAATCTGCAGATGCAAAACCTGCGGATGTGGAACCTGTGGATATGGAGGGCTAATTGTAATGAAATCTGTAAGCTGGACAAAAAGCAGATTTTTTTAATACATTCAGCACATAATGACCTTTAAAATTCTGTAACTGTGAACTTTGTCTACATTATGATTTCCCTGAAATGACTCTGTATAATGAAAGGAATTATATACCAGGTCCATTCTCTAGGCAACAAACATAGGGACTCTTCCCAATGCAAAAGAATACTTCTTTCCAGGGGAGGTCTTTGAGGTCAGTCTTTGAGGTTTGACCAACCAGTGAACATGAATTTGAGCTCCAAGAGATAGTGTAGGACATAGGAGCCTGGCATCCTATAGTCCATGGAATTGCCAAGAGTCAGACATGACTTAACAACTGAACAATAAAAATGATGCCATGACAGCTCTTCTTAGCTGTCTCTTGGCATGGTTCTCTAGCAAACTTCTAGTTGGACTAGTTTACTTACTGCTTCCATGGAGCTACCAGACTCCTCTTGATTATCACTAAAGTAACTTTGTTTTTGAAACCATCCTTACTTTTGGTTCCAATTAGTTGGTTCCAAAATGAGTCCGTTTCCTTGGGAAAAGCTTCGGAGCTCTCTATTTTTAGAGCCTGCCTTGGCCCCCAGGCAAAACATCTGCACCACTGCAACAGAGATGAGGGCAAGGACAGTGGCCCACTTCTCTCCAAGTGACATCCTCACTTTATAAGAAGGGGACTGAGCAGGAGTAGGAGCTTATGGTCTTCTCAGCTTGCCTCTAGCAGCAGGGAACCCTCATCCTATGAGCAGGCTGGGGCAAGAGTTATCAGAGCCCTAGTATTCTTGACACGCCATCGTAGAACAAAACTCTCCACAGTACAAGTCGGGGCTAGGTGGAGGAAGGGAACCCCATAACTCTCGACCACTTTTACCTGTAATAGAGCTTCTGCTTCATAAGTTAGGGAAGGTAGGAGTGGGGAATAAGAAAAATGAGTGGCCTGCTCTACCTAGGAAGATAGTGTGGCCCTATTCTGAGAGCTGAGGGCAGAAGTGAAGGCCAGGTTAAACTGGAGTAAAATCCAAATTACAAAATATTTTTGGGAAAAATATGGTTTGGGGCAGACTTTGAGAACTCAACAATAATTTGAATTGTTTTATTCATAAGAAATATTCTAGACATTTAATGAGTGACAATTTTCATTTACACCAGGATCTCTTGTACATGTTAGGTTTTTCTAAAGAGCTTTGGGTGCAGGCAAAGTTTGTATAAGTAAAGATATTCCAGTAATTATCTCATGTCAGCACTTCAAATCCAAGACATATTCTGGTTCAAGGAAGTTTAGATTACTAAAGCCCTATTCTATGAAATTATACATATAGTAAGTTCAAAATACAGATAAGCATCCTTAATGACACACGTATGTCATTTATGAAGTCGTAGCCTACCTTGGCTTTGTCTGATGTCCGTTTTCCACTGAAGCCTCCAGAACCAACAACAAAGATGGAGAACTGATTATAACATATAAGTTCCTCCCCAGAGTAAGTGTAGACTGAAAAGTAAATGAAAGAAGAAAGAAAAGAAGTTATTATCAAAAGATATAACCAGGTAACCAATACATGATCAGCAATCCCTGTAAATGTTTCAGAAATGAAATTCAATTACTCAAAGGTTTTGCAACTTAAAGACACCCAAGTTTGGGTTACAGAGCACTCATTTTAATCGTACACACTACCAGTCTCTAGAAGGCAAAGAAAGGAAGATCTTGACAAATCCTTTCTTATCTATGAAATAGCAGTTCCTCTACCTTCTTCTAAAACTCCCGAACTGCCCTTCATATTTCAGTTCTCTCCTTCTCAAACTTTTCAGACAATTCCACTATAAAAAGCAAACTAACACACCTGAAAAGATTGTTTATCACTACTAATTATTAAAGAAATGCAAATCAAAACTATGAGGTAGTACCTTACACTGGTCAAAATGGCCATCACTAAAAAGTCTACAAATAACAAATGCTAGACTGAGAGTGAGAAAGGGGAACCCTCCTACACTGTTGGTGGGAATGTAAATTGGTACAGCCACTATGGAAAACAGTATAGAGGTTCCTCAAAACACTAAAAATAGAATTGCCATATAATCCAGCAATCCCACTCCTGGGCATATATCCAGACAAAACTATAATTCAAAAATATACATGCACCCCTAATGTTCATAGCAGCACTACTTACAACAGCCAAGACATAGAAACAACCTAAATGTCCACCAACAGATAAACGGATTAAGAAGACGTGAGATACACACACACACACATACAAAATGTGTGTGTACACACAAAATGGAATCTACATAGCCATAACAAAGAATGAAATAATGCCATTTGAGCAATACGGATGCACCTAGAGATTATCATACCAAGCAAAGTCAAGTCAGAGAGAGAGAGACAAATGTCATATGATATCACTTATATGTGGAATGTGAAATACAAAACAAATGAACATATCTACAAAACAGATTCAGAGATACAGAGAGCAGACTTGTGGTTGCCTAGGGAGAGAGGAGGTGGTGAAGGGATGGACTGGGAGTGTGGGATTAGCAGATGCATCCTATATACAGGATGGATAAACAAG
Organism: Aepyceros melampus; assembly: GCA_006408695.1. Lineage (NCBI taxonomy): Eukaryota > Metazoa > Chordata > Mammalia > Artiodactyla > Bovidae > Aepyceros > Aepyceros melampus. Next base: position 840,337 of record SJXQ01000843.1, read on the forward strand.
GTCATACTGTATAGCACAAGGAACTGTATTCAATATCCCGTGATAAACCATAATGGAAAATATGAAAAAGAATGTATATATGTATAACTGAATCACTTTGCTGTACAAGAGAAATTAACACAACACTGTAAATCCACTAAAATTCAGTAAAATTAAAAAATAAAATGGAGATAACCACACTCTAAAATTTTCAAACATTCTGCTGAAGCCCTCAATAGAGCCTGAAATATAAAAGAGGAAGTAGCAAGAATGAAGGTATAAGCTTCTGGAAGGCAGGATCATGACTCTTCTGCTCATATCATACTCCCAACAATTAGAATAGTACCTGGGGCAGAAAAAGCACCTAATAAATATGCATTAATTAATGAATCAATGAACAAATGACACGAGTGAGCACGTTAGTGAATAACTAAAAAATGAAAGATAGCTGTTCCTCTTTACAACATATTTAGTATAACCTCTTAGGTATGTATTAGAACAAAATGATAAAACCTATATTCCAAATACCAGATTAATATTACTCTTTCCACTGACATTTCTAAAATTTTTGATAATCTTTCTTGTTTTTGTTCTTAAACTTTAAAAGATAAATTTTAAGCAAGGTGTCTTTGGCTTATGTTTAATTATTAGTATTTCAATATTTATTAAACTACTATAATCTTTTTTTCCATCACAAATAAAATGTGGCTATGGTGTTTGAACCACATTATGAGTTCAATACATCTGAATGTGCAAGGTAGAAACCTAACTACCACTTATAAGAATGATTCAGGGGTCAAATAGGTTCCCAGTTCCAAAGAGCTAACATACGAAAGAATATTTAAACATAGCCTAATTATCATTGTCTTTGTATTCACTCTTGCTAAAACATACTCCAGAAAGCATAATTCCCCACTGTGTTCACTAGACCAGCCACATTTCTCATCTCTGCTTTGGTTATGTTGTCACATATCCCCTGAAATGTCCCACTCTCCTAACCCCTTATTTTCTAAAAGAGTTCATAAATTTTTAGAATGCTAATCTTGCTTTCTCACAAATTGGAAGATAAATAGAAACTTATTTATCAACTTTTATGGTAAAGTATACTGCATACAAAGGCTATCAATTTAACAATATTATTATAAGAACTGGAAATTAGTTACCATCCACAAGAACTACTAAACCGGATCCTTTATCCAGGATATCAGCAACAATTGTTTCACATCTTAATTTTCCTAAAATGGAAAGTAAAAATAATAAATGTATAATAAATAAATGAGACTGTTTTAAAAGCCATAAGTAATATATTATATTAAGACATGAGAGAATTTAACATAACTTCCACTGGAAGTTCAGCAAAACTAAAAAAATGCATGGTTTAGAACAATTTTCAATATGATGCTGAGTCATAAACATTAAAAGCAATCATAATGCCTGAGTTAGCAAATTTGAAATATTAGTAATTCTGACAAATTAGGTGGTAAAAAGTAACAATTTTCAATCATTCAATGAACATTTGTTAAGCAAACAGTCAACACCATTTACTCCATTCCTTACTGAACCTCTATTGGCTTCAATGAAACAATGTTTGCTTCTAACCACTTTGTTATTTCACAGACTCTTCTTTCCATCATTTAATTGGTGGCCTCTTGATGTATTATCCTTGTTTGAGAGTGAAATCATAATCTTTTTTTCCAACCTGTTTCTCTCTTTTGTTCCCTACATGAAAGAATGGTACTATCCACCCAACTGCCATGGGAGAAACTTCAGCATGACACCTCCTCATAAATTAGTGTCTAAATATGTGACAAGACTTGAGTAGGCAGGCATCGAGAGAAGTCAGAAGATACAAAAAGTTTACTTCATCCTGAAGTCTACGAATAGCCATCTGGGCTTTTTAATAGGGAAGTGACAAATATACTCTCATTTCAGAAATAATATTCTGGCTACAGTGAGATGAACAGATCTGAGGGGAGCAAGAATGGAGGCAGAGAGAACACTTGGAAAATGAGAGATAAAGTGATCGAAGGGATGGCAGAGCCTGGTGGGCTGCTGTCTATAGGGTCGCACAGAGTCGGACACGACTGAAGCGACTTAGCAGCAGCAGCAAATGCACTGAAGGGAGAAAATCAAAGATCTTCGTACCTGCCTGGGTATGAAAGATGATTTTAAAAAATAAAATAAAATAATACTGAGGTTAACTAGGTCCCTGTCGCTTTCACCTCCTAATTTGCTTCTGATTCTTCCACTTCTATCTCTCCACCACCTTTGTCTAAGCTACCATCATTTTATTCCAACTACCACAACAGACTTCTAACTAGTTACCTACACATTCACTCTGACCAGCTTTAACACATGCTCCATATTATGTCTAAAGCTATTTTTTTCCCAGAGTCAACCTGATTATGCCAAATCCTTCTATTTTAAGTTCTAATGGTATCAAGTATGTTTCATCTGTACTGTTTATCACATATAGTTGTAATTATACATTTATTTGTGTGCATTTTTTTTTATTATAGGCTGCCCTCCCAGACAACTAGGTTATATGCTCCAAACGGCCACAGTCTAGATTTGTTTCATTTTCCATTTATTCATAACCCTAACAGAAAGCCTAGATGTTAGGAAGTAACTGATAAGTAACTGTCAAACTGCAGATGATATCCCGAGATAATCAACTCCACATTTAAACAAATACCAAGACTACTCCTTTCATATCCCTGCAGTTTCTCTACTTATATCCCTACTGATGCCTACAATCCTTTTCAATCAACCACATTCTCCAACCTAGATTATTACAAAGGTTCTTAACAAAATCTCCTTCCCTCTATCTCATTCCCTTATCAATCCAAGCATTATAAACAGGAGCCAGAGTTGATGCTTTCTAAAATCCACATTTGATCATCTCTCTCCTACAGTCCTTCAGTGGTTATCTATTGTCTTTAAAATAAAAGCCAAACTTCCTCACATAACCACACACTGCACACTGCCTCAGATAAAAGGAACTGTGTAAAAACAGGGTGTAATACCAAACTGAAGATTCGAATTGAGATGGTAGAGTAGGAGGACACAGAATTCACCTCCCGCACAAACTCATCAAAAATACACTTTCACTGAAAATTAAGTGGAGACTAACAGAAAGACTCCTATATAACCAAGACTATAAGAAAGACCCATGAGTAATCAGGTAGGAAGTGAAGAAAAGCAATCAGGCAAGGACCTGTGGGAGAGGACTCAAACGAAAAGGGAGACAGTATAGGGAGAGACCTTCCTGGGGGACTGAGAAATTTAAGCCATATATTGGGTGTCCAACAAAGGGAAGACAAGCCCCCATGGCTGGAAGGCCACTGGGACAAGAGGGTTATGGAAAGCCTGGACTCCAGGAATGAGTGAACACTTACTTATTCTCAAGGCAGGGCAGAGAGGGCATACTGAAACCACCTGGGTAGCTGACTGGTTTTCTACAACTGCTCTGGTTCCCAGCCTGAGCCAAGGGAACACTCCAGCACCACTCACATCACATCACAGCTCCACAGTCTAGGCTGCCATGATCAAGGAAAAGGCTCAGCTATAAGGTGCTAAGGACATCCAAACCCTAAGCGGCATCTGAACAGGGAGGGGGCAGCGATTACTGGTGAATGCACAGGGGGCCCAGATCTCTAATGGTGGCCAGGCCAACAAAGCTCATGCTCCAACACTCACTGAAATACCCATACCAGCGGCTCCTGCTCCTCTGCTGAACCTCTCTGGGGCAAGGGTGTCAGTACTTGAAGTGGGAAGAGCACACACTTAAAGGGAACTGAACCAGCTCAGACCCAACCCTCAGGCTTCTGCTCCAGCAATTAGAGATCTGCCCCTGCCGCTAATGGGGGAGTGGGGGGACAGCAACTAAGCTAAGACGAAGCCCCACCTAACATCTGACTCTACTCTTCCATCTCCAGCCTCACCCCCTACAAAGGTGATAACTGTCAGCACACCCTGAGGAAAGACCTAAATTGTGCTCACATCAAATCCAGCTCTCCCATCAAAGCCACTAGGCACCTGCAGACTGTATAGGGGCACAACCACTAAAGAAAAATCGTAAGTAATTGTTTCACCTAATTTCAATTCATAAAGAAATAGATAAGCAAAATGAAAATACAGAGGAGTCTGTTTCAATTGAAAAAGCAAGAGAAAATTCCTGAAAAAACAACAAACAAAACAGAAATAATAATTTACTAGACAAAGAATTCAAAGCATTAGTAATAAGAATGCTAACTGAATTAGGAAAGAGAATAGACAAATACAATGAGAGTTTTAACAAGGAACTAGAAATTTTTTAAAAGAACCAATCAAAGCTGAAGAATAGACTAACTGAAAAGAAAAATGCACTAAAAGGAATTAACAGCATACCATCCTTATGGCAGAAAATGAAGAACTCAAGAGCCTCTTGATGAAAGTGAAAGAGGAGAGTAAAAAAAGTTGGCTTAAAATTCAACATATAGAAAACTAAGATCATGGCATCTGGTCACATCACTTCATGGCAAATAAATGGGGAAACAATGGTCTCCAAAATCACTACAAATGGTGATTACAGCCATGAAATTAAAAGATGCTTACTCCTTGGAAGAAAAGCTATGACAAACCTAGACAGCATACTAAAAAGCAGAGACATCACTTTGCCAACAAAAGGTCCACCTAGTCAAAGCTATGATTCTTCCAGTGGTCATGTATGGATGTGAGAGTTGGACTGTAAAGAAAGCTGAGCATCAAAGAATTGATGCTTTTAACTGTGGTGTTGGAGAAGACTCTTGAAAGACCGTTGGACTGCAAGGAGATCCAACCAGTCCATCTTAAAGGAAATCAGTCCGAATATTCATTGGAAGGACTGATGCTGAAGCTGAAACTCCAATATTTTGGTCACCTGATGTGAAGAACTGACTAATTGGAAGAGACCTTGATGCTGGGAAAGATTAAGGGCAGGAGGAGAAAGGGATGACAGAGGATGAGATGGCTGGATGGCATCACTGACTCAATGGACATGAGTCTGGGCAAGCTCTGGGAGTTGGTGATGGACAGGGAGGCCTGGCATGCTGCAGTCCCTGGGGTCGCAAAGAGTCAGACATGACTGTGCAACTGAAGGGAACTGAACTGAGGTGATACAGAAAAACATGTACGTGATCTAGAAGAGAGAATATTAGAACTTACTCAATCAGAACTGTGCAAAGTAAAAAGCAGAGAACATTTTAAGGGATCTTTGGGTAATACCATACACACCAACATTCCATTATAGGGGTCCCAGAAGAAGAACAGAGTAAAATTTTATTTGTTGAAATTTGGCTAAAAACTTTCCAAGCCTGAAGAAGGAAACAGACGTCTAGGTACAGGAAGCACAGAAGATCCTAAAGAAGATAAATCCAAACAGACCCACACCAAGGCATACCATAATTAAAATGAGAAAAGCTAAAGAGAGAATTCTAAAGGTAGCAAAAAGAAAAAGAGAGGGTCATATACAAAAGAATCCCCATAAGGCTGTCATGCTGATTTTTCTGCAGAAACCTTGCAGGCCAGAAAGGAGTGGCATGATACATTTACAGTGCCAAAAGGGAAACCTGCAACCTAGGCTACTCTTCTCAGCATGATTATCCTTCAGAATGGAAGGAGATACAAAAAACTTTTTGGATAAGCAAAAACTAAGAGTTCATCAATACTAAACCAATCCTAAAATAAATGTTAAAGGGTCTTCTCTACATAGAAAAGGAAAGGATATACAATAATTAAGTATAGAAAAGGAAAAAATCCCACTAGTAAAGGCAAATATATAGGAAAGACAGAGGCTCAAATACTTAAATAAGCTAGTACAAAGATTAAGAAACAAAAACCTGTAAAATCAGTATGACTACAACAATAAGTAAAGAGATAAACATGAAGATATAAACTATGACATCAAAAACACAAAGTGTGGAGGAAGGGAGTAAAAAATGTAGCTCTTTTAGAATGTGTCTGAACTTAAAGGATTGGTTTAAAACAAATATAGTTATAGATCAACGTCTATGAATTCCATGGTAACTGCAAATCAAAAACTTACAACAGATACCCGAAAACAAAAGAGAAAGGAACACAAGCAAAAGAAAAGCACAAAACCACAAAGGAAGAAACTTAAAAAGAAAAAAGACAAACAAACAGGGAAGACTACAAGAACAACCAGAAACAAGTAACACTAACACTGAAATAGAACTACTCAGCCTTAAGCAATTAGAATCTTATAATTTTTAATAAAATAAAGTTGCTTAGTAGCTAAGTCACATTTGACTCTGTGTAAACCTGTGGACTATAGTCTACCAGGCTCTTCTGTCCATGGGATTCTACAGGCAAGAATACTGGAGTGGGTTGCCATTTCCTTCTCCAAAATAAAAAGATTTAGAAAAAAATTAAAGTACAGTTCTAGTTACTTGCTAACCTCTATATTACATAATATGAAATGATAGACTTTTTTTGTGTTTCATCACCTTATACAGTCAGCATATAAACATTCTGACATCAGAGTAGCAACACAAAACATATACATCAAACTAAAGTGAAAAAATGAGAAGCTCTACTCTAGTAAGATATAACTGAGAAAAATAAACTGATTATTAAGACAGACTTGGTTTTACTTACTCTAAAAGAAAATATGAAAAAGTTAATTACAAAACATTCTGTATCTTTTAACATTCTTTGTTTTACGAAAATCAGTACCAACACAAATACCTGAGAAAAGAACGAAGAATCCATGGGGCTGATTATACACATCCATGACTGATTATACACAATCACTAAGTTTAAGATATAAAAAGAGAATGCTCCTTTCAGTTGCTGATCAGATTTTAAGTAGTTTTTTGAAGTAATTTATTAAATAAAACTATTCAAATAGGTGATATTTAAGTAACCAAAATAAATACTAGTTAACATCGATATGAGGACTCCCGGTGGCTCAGCAGGAGAGAATCCACCTGCTACGGCAGGAGATGCAGGTTCAACCCCTGGGTCAGGAAGGTCCCCTGGAGAAGGAAATGGCACCCGACTCCAGTATTCTTGCCTGGGAAATCCCATGGACCCAGGAGCCTGGCGGGCTAAAGTCCTTGTGGTTGCAAAGAATTAGACATGATTTTAGTGACTAAACAAAAAACAACATCAATACACACTAATGGTTGACATGCACACAAATAACTTACAATAGAATTTATTTAGTCACTTCTCTGCCAGTTTAACACATTGACACAGTTTGGAAGGTTAGTCAGAACATAAAATTATGGTATGATCAAGAACTCACCTGTTCTGGGAATTGGTTTATATAACTCCAAGTACTGCTCCCCATGAAGAATCTACATTAAGGTAAGCAAAATTTTGTCAGTAGACTTCCTTACTCCATAGGCTTTTCCGTGAATACTGCTAATCCTAAGGCATTTTACTGCCCACTTGTTCACATGACTACTTCCCTCAAACTATCTATCTCAGTTCGGCTCTTATTCCTTAACTATATTATTCAGAAACCATCAGTCCCCCAATTTAAAGACTATTGGCTCTCTGGAACAGAGAAGATATAGTGTCTTCTTTCTTGAAATTCTTAATCCTTGCTGAGGGATAATCATGGATTATTTGCCATGGAGACACTAAACTCAATATATTCCCAGGGCTCATCACCGTGCTTGGAACATACTGGGTATCCACTACATACCTACTGAATAAAAATAAACAAACTGGTCAGTACTAGTAATTTCAGGTGATACCTGGCAAATACAAATGACTCGACCAAAACACAAAGATAAATATTAAAGCCATGGTTACAGTAAAAGCACTATCAATGTCAACATTTCCTTAGTGTTGTGTCTTACAAATTACCTACAACGATTAAACACTAAAGACCCTGTGTAATTTCACAGCCACATTAACCTCATTTATCAAAACAAGAATATAAGAATATAATACAGGAAAACAAGTGAACAATAAAAAAAAAAAAAACCTGACCCTATATCCAAATGACCACACTCCACTGCTATGGGACAGTTTAATTCCCAGTCTTCCTCAGAACCCAGAAAGGAAACAGAATGGGGAGGAGAATAGTGATGAGAGGACAAATGAAGGATAGCCTCAATATCATGTCTGGAAGCTCAAGGTTGGGAAGACTGGGATTCAAATCCCAAGATGGCTATCATTTCCAGTCACACATTTTGAATACCATTCATGATGTCCAGTTCCTTTCAACTCCAAGGAAGAATTCTGAAATATCGGCTTTAATTGTTTACAAGGACATTATCCAAACAGGAGAACTGTATGCAACAAATGCCATGGGAGAGTGACTGAAACAACAAACTGCTTGGCATATATTTCTTGCCTCCCTCCCAACTTCATCAATTAATAAAATAAGTGTAGATTCTCATGGATTCAGAGAAGCAATGAACTAATGATTCTCTAGTTAAATGGGTTCTCCAATCAATCAAAATCACAGAAATCAGTTTAAGGGTCTACGATTCAACAGTTATCAACTGGGTTTATGACCTGAACCTTACTTCAAGAAATAAAATATATGCTATCTCAAAAAACTTCTCACAATTGTTTGCTTGTTCCTTCTTGAAAGGAGCAAGAAGGAAGGTATCTGCTTCTCAAATACCACATTCTCCTGACATTCCTCATACCTCACTCAGTCTCTTTCTTCCCAGTCTCTCTTTCCTTCCCAGTCTCATTCCTCCCATTCCTTCCTTGTCATTCATTCCTTCCATCTCATTCCTTCCCAGTCTCTCTTGTTAACTCCTCTTCATCTTGTCAACCTCAATTCACCACAGAATCCCCAAACTCAGGATTTTCGCTACCTATATTCATACACTAGTGATTTCACCTAGTTTCACGTCTTTAAATCTTACTTAAATACTAAGAATCCCAGGAGGACCATCCCCAACCTCTAAACTCATATATTCAACCCCCACTTTTATTCTCCACTAAAACCAACTCCTGATCATCCCCACCTTAAAGTAACTGTACACATCTATTTTATTATACACAGTAATATGTCATATGTAACTACCATACATATTAAATATATTGTATATAATTAATTATAAATCATACATAGATAGGAGAAGGCAATGGCAACCCACTCCACTACTCTTGCCTGGAAAATCTCATGAACAGAGGAGCCTGGTGGGCTGCAGTCCATGGGGTCGCTAAGAGTCAAACACGACTGAAGTGACTTAGCAGCAGCAGCAGCAGCAGCAGAATACACAGATATGTATGCATATACATCATCCCAGTTAACCAGACCAAAAACCTTCATCCTTGACTCCTCTTTCTTTCCATGCATATAAAGCCTTGTGCTAGAATTACTGTAATAGACTCCAAACTGGTTTCTCTGCTTCCATGCTTGGCCCTCATATAATCTATTCTCTACAGAGGAGGAAAAATGAGCCTGTGAGTGAATACAGCTGGATCATATCACTCCTCTGGTCAAAGCACTACAAATAGCCTCTCATATTAATCAGAGTATGAGCTGAAATTCTCAAGTGACTACAAGGCCATCTTCTATCATTGCCCCCTTGCACATTTACAGCTGTACTGACCTCCTTGCTGTTCCAAAAATAAGCTAAGTATGCACCTGCCTTGGGCCTTTTTCACCTATTCTCTCTGTTTCATATACTCTTTCCTCTTGTTCTTTCATCACTATGATCAGGTAATGATTATCATACAGAACTTACACATAAGGAAACTGAAGCTTAGAGAAGCTATTTACTCTTGGTCAAATCGCAACTAATGACAGAGAGAGAATTAATAACATTATGCCAAGGTTGCAGGACTGTACATAATCGTTGTTTTCTTCTTTTTGCTTGCCTTTTCAACTGCCTACCCTTCTGTTCTTAAAAAGAAAAATCAAAAGACATGTTAAACCTTTATTCTTGAATCAACCACTACATACTATTGCATTAATGCATCACACACACACACACACAACACACACACTAATGTGACATTTATAAATCATATTTCAAGAAACAGAAAAACAAAATAAAGATTTCTTATTATGCATACCTTTGCTAAGTTGATTGAAAGCCCAGGAATCTCTGCTAATTCTCCACTCATTATAGATTTCTGAGCAAGAATAACTCCAAAGGTTGGCAAACAGGAGAAATCAGAACTCCCTTCATAAATAAATTTCATATCTTTTGGCTCCTTGATTGATGCTCCCACTCCAAGAGCATACATAATAGTGTCCAGCTCCGCATAAGAAGAATAAAATGGAGGAAATTTATGACCAATAGCTCCAGCCTGTGGACCAATTGTAGAAATTTATTTTTTCACTGATATTCCAATCAAATTTTTAACTTTTCAAAACTATTAACTGTTACATATTTAGTTTCATAAATAGAATGGTATTTTAGTGAATTTGATGGATATGTTTCATTACATTTGATTTTTAATAAAAACAATTAAAAACACATGGAAAAATACTTCATTTACAAATATGTACTTTTTTATACCCCACGTCCAAGGTAAGAGAAACCCAAGTAAGACAGTAGGTGTTGCAAGAGGGCATCAGAGAGCAGACACACTGAAACCATAATGATAGGAAACTGGTCAATCTAATCACACTAGGACCACAGCCTTGTCTAACTCAATGAAACTAAGCCATGCCCATGGGGCTACCCAAGAAAGGTGGGTGATGGTGGAGAGGTCTGACAGAATGTGGTCCACTGGAAAAGGGAATGGCAAACCACTGCCTTGAGAACCCCATGAACAGTATGAAAAGGCAAAATGATAGGATACTGAAAGAGAAACTCCTCAGGTCAGTAGGTGCCCCATATGCCACTAGAGATCACTGGAGAAATAACTCCAGAAAGAATGAAGAGATGAAGCGAAAGCAAAAACAACACCCAGTTGTGGATGTGACTGGTGATAGAAGCAAGGTCCAATGCTGTAAAGGGTAATATTGCATAGGAACCTGGGATGTCAGGTCCATGATTCAAAGCAAATTGAAGTGGTCAAACAGGAGATGGCAAGAGTGAACGTTGACATTCTAGGAATCAGCGAACTAAAATGGACTAGAATGGGTGAATTTAACTCAGATGACCATTATATCTACTACTGCGGGCAGGAATCCCTCAGAAGAAATGGAGTAGCCATCATGGTCAACAAAAGAGTCCAAAATGCAGTACTTGAATGCAATCTCAAAAACGAAGAATGATCTCTGTTCGTTTCCAAGGCAAACCATTCAATATCACAGTAATCCAAGTCTATGCCACAACCAGTAACCCTAAAGAAGCTGAAGTTGAATGGTTCTATGAAGACCTAAAAGATCTTTTAGAACTAACACCCCAAAAAGATGTCCTTTTCATTATAGGGGACTGGAATGCAAAAGTAGGAAGTCAAGAAACATGTGGAGTAACACGCAACTTTGGCCTCGTAATACGGAATGAAGCAGGGCAAAGACTAATAGAATTTTGCCAAGAATATGCACTGGTCATAACGAACACCCTCTTCCAACAACACCAGGGAAGTCTCTACACATGGACATCACCAGATGGTCAACACCCAAATCAGATTAATTATATTCTTTGCAGCCAAAGATAGAGAAGCTCTATACAGTCAACAAAAACAAGACCGGGAGCTGACTGTAGCTTAGAGCATGAACTCCTTACTGCCAAATTCAGACTTAAATTGAAGAAAATAGGGAAAACCACTAGACCATTCAGGTATGACCTAAATCAAATCACTAGTGATTATACAGTAGAAGTGAGAAATAGATTTAAGAGACTAGATCTGACAGATAGTGCCTGATCAATTATGGATGGAGGTTCATGACATTGTACAAGAGACAGGGATCAAGACCATCCCCATGGAAAAGAAATGCAAAAAGGCAAAATGGCTGTCTGGGGAGGCCTTACAAATAGCTGTGAAAAGAAGAGAGACGAAAAGCAAAGGAGAAAAGGAAAGATATAAGCATCTGAATGCAGAGTTCCAAAGAACAGCAAGAAGAGATAAGGAAGCCTTCCTCAGTGATCAATGCAAAGAAATAGAGGAAAAGAACAGTATGGGAAAGACTAGAGATCTCTTCAAGAAAATTAGAGATACCAAGGGAACATTTCATGCAAAGATGGGCTC
>SJXQ01000844.1:0-84987 GCA_006408695.1 Aepyceros melampus
AGCAAAAGAGACACAGATGTATAGAACGGCCTTTTGGACTCTGTAGGAGAGGGAGAGGGTGGGATGGGTTGGCAGAGTGGCAGTGTAACATGTGTGATATCATAAGTGAAACGAATCGCCAGTCCAGGTTTGATGCAGGATGCAGGATGCTTGGGACTGATGCACGGGGATAATCCAGAGAGAGGGTGTGGGGCGGGAGGGGGGAGGTGGGGGTCGGGATTGGGAGTTCATGTACACTCGTGGCTGATCCATGTCGATGTGTAGCAAAACGAATACAGTATTGTAAAGCAAAACAAACTAAAAAAATAAAAATTAATTAAAAAAAAGAATACTCTAATACTGGAATATGGTGGTGTATTAATCATTTAAATCCAATATAAAAGTTAAAGGACAAGAGTATTAAAAAAACTAGCTACAATAATTTGTTAATAAAAATACAATATAGAAAGAAGTAAATTATGACATCAAAAACATAAAGAGGCAGGGAATGAAAAGGTAGAGGATTTGTATATTATTTAAGTTGTTATTAGCACAGAAGAAAATGTAAGCCTCTTGTTAACCTCAGAGCAAAAACCTACAGTAGAAGTAAAAAAGGTAAAGAGAAGGGAATCAAAGCATACCATTATGGAAAATCATCCATTCACAAAGAAATGCAGAAAGTAACAAAGGAATTACCAAATGCCCAGGAAGCAATTAACAAAATAGGATTAATAAGTATCAGTAAATACTCTAAATATAAATAGATTAAATTCTCTAATCAAGAGTCAGAGAATAGTTGAACAGATCAAAAAAGAAAGAAATTTTTGCTGCTTATAAGAGACCCAATCAGATTTAAGGTCACATAGGCTCAGAGAAAAGGGATGAAAAAATATATTCCATGTATGTAGAAATCAGAAGACAGCAGAGTAGCTATACTTATATCAGACAAAGTAAAGCTAAAAATTGTAATAAGATAAAAATAATTTTATAATGATAAAAAGCTCAATTCATGAAGAAGATATAATAGTCATAAATATAAATATACCAACACTGGAGTATCTAAGTATATTAAAGCAATATCAGAAAAACATATCAGAAGGGAAAAGCAGACAATAATATAATAATTGTAGAAGATTCCAAATCTCACTTAAAACAATGGATAAGACATCCAGAAAATCAATAAGAAAATGTTGGATCTGAACTATACTTTTAGACCAAATGGCCCAAACAAACATATTCATAACATTTCATACATCAGTGGCAGAATACACATTGCTCTCAAGTACACACAGAACATTCTCCAGGATAGATCATATGATAAATCAAAGGAAAAAAATCTTAGCAAATTTAAGAAAATTGAAATATTACCAGATATATTTCTAGACAATATTATGATGAGAAATCAATAACAGAAGAAAAACTGGAAAGCTCACAAATATGTGGAAGTTGAATGACACAGTCCTGAACAATCAGTGAGTCAAAGAAGAAATAACTGAAGTAAAAATATATTGAATGAAATGAAAATGGAAACATAATACTCCAAATCCTAGGGGGTGCAGCAAGGGCAGTTCTTAGAGGGAAATTTACAATTATAAATGCCTACAGTAAGAAAAAAATCTCAAATAAGCAACTTAATTTCATATTTCAAGGAATCAGAAAAAGAAGAACAAGAAATTGAGCCTGAGTTATCAGAAGGAAAGAAACAACAAAGATCAGAGCAGAAGCAAATGAAATGGAGATCAGAAAAACAATAGAAAAGACAAGGAAACTGTGTTAATTTTTAGAAAAGATAAACAAAATTGATCATCCTTTAGCTAGACTAACGAGGGTAAAAAGAGCAAAGGCTCAAGTAAAATCAGAAATGAAAGAGCTGACATTACAGGTGATACCATAGAAATAAAAAGGATCATCAGAGACTACTGTTGACAGCTATATGCAACTGAATTGAATATACCTAGAGAAAATGGATAAATTCCTAGAATTAGACAACCCACCAAGACTGAATGATTAAGAAATAGAAAATCTGAGCAAACCAAGTTGTGTATTTCCCAACATAAAAGAGCTCGGAACCAGATGGTCTCAGCAGTGAATTCTCAGTTCAGTTCAGTGGCTCAGTTGTGTCTGACTCTTTGCAGCCCCCATGGACTGCAGCAAGCCAAGCTTCTTGTCCATTATTAACTCCTGGAGTTTGCTCAAACTCACGTCCATTGAGTTGGTGAATTCAACCAAACATTTAAAGAAGAACTAATGCACATTCTTCTTAAACTTTTCAAAAAATTGAAGAGAGAACACTTACAAATTCACTTTACAAAACCAGTATTACCCTGATACACTTCAACAAAGAAATTTATCTAAACAACCACATGCAGAAAAATGAAATTGGACCCCATCTTACACTACTCACAAAATTAACTTGAAATGAATTAAGCACATAAACATAAAACTTAATACAGTAAAGCCTCTAGAAAAAAGGGAAGAAGCTCCTTGACATTGGTCTTGGCAATGATTTTTGGATATCACACCAAAAGGACAAGCAACAAAAGTAAAAGTCAGCAAGTGGGCTACATCAAATTAAAAAGCTTTGCACAGCAAAAACAAATAAAAAACCCAATCACCTAAATGATAAGGCAATCCACAAAATAGTAGAAAATATTTGCAAACCATATATTGGAAAAGACATTAATATCCAAAATATATAAAGAACTCATACAATTCAGTAGCAAAAGAACCAAACAATTTAATTGAAAAATGGGCAAAGAAATTGAATTCATATTTTTTTTCCAAAGAAGACATACAAGTGGACAACAGGTACATGAAAAGATGCTCAGCATTACTAATCATCAGGGAAATATAAATCAAAACCACAATGAGATATAACCTCACACCTACTAGAATAGCTCTCATCAGGGGGATAAGTATTGGTGAGGATGTGAAGAAAAGGGAATCCTTGTGCACTACTGATGGGAATGTAAATTTGTTCAGCTACTATGAAATATAGTATAAAGGTTGCTTACAAAATTAAAAATAAAACTACTTCAAGATTCATCAATCCCATTTCTGGGTATATAGCCAAAGGGAATGGCAATAAGATATCAATGAGTTGTCTGCACTCCCATATTGAAGACAGTATTATTCATAAGAGCCTATTTAGGCATCCCTCAATGAATGAATGGATAAAGAAAATTGGTATATATTTCAGTTATGTGGAAGGACATCCTGCCATTTCCAACAACACAGATGGACCTTGAGTGCAATATGTTGAGATAAATGAGACAGAGAAAGACAAACACTGTACAATATCATTCATATGTGAAATCTGAAAAGCTGAATTTGTAGAATCAGAGAGTAGAATAGTGGTTACCAGGGGCTGAGGGGCAGGGTAATTTTGGAGATTTTGTGTAAGGATATAAACTTGCAACTAGAAGATGAACAAGTCCTGGAGATCTAATACACAGCATAGTGACTGTAGTCAGCAATACTGTATTATAAATTGCAAAGTTGCTAAGGGATTAGATCTCAAATGTTACCACAACAAAAAGAAATGAAAATTAGGTGACATGATAGAGATGCTAGTTAACAGTTGGTAATCATATTGCCATATAAAATGTAATCTATAATATATAATTCTATCACACCAACATGTTGTACAGGTTAAACTTATACGTGTTCTAATATATTTCATAAAAAGAACTCTCAAAACTCCACTGTAAAAATCAACAGTTCAGTTAGAGAATGAGCAAAAATATGGAGAGACATTTCACCTAAGAAAATACATAAGTATGGCAAATTCTATAGATTGAATATTTGTGTCCCCCCCCCAATTAATATATTGAAATCCTAACCTCTTAAGGTGATGATATAAGCCATATGGGGCCTTTGGAGGTAATTCGGCCATGAGGGCAGAGCCCTCTTGAGTGGGATTAGTGCCCATTGAAGTGCTGTTATAGTGAAAAGGGGTACCTAGGAAGAGAGCTCTCAGCAGACACTGAATCTGCTAACACCTCAATCTTAGATTTCCTGGCCTCCAGGACTGTGAGAAATAACTTTCTGTCATTTTTTAAGCTGGAGCCTATGGTGTTTTGTTATGGCAGCCTGAGCTATATGGAAAAGGCACAGGAAGCACATGAAAAAAGCTCAACAGCACTAGCCCTCGTGGAATGTCATGTCAGAGTCACGAGATCACTACATGCTTATCAGTACAGGTAAGTGAAAAACATTAAACACTGCAATGTCGGCAAGGATGCAGAAAACCAGGCCTCTCCCATATGGTAAAATGGCATGCCATGATGGAAAAAAAATTGACAATATAAAAAAACAAAAACAATACTAAACATATGCATGTCATGCAGCTCAGCAGTCACACTGATGGGGCATTTATCCCAGAGGAATGAAAACCTTTGCTCACCAAAAAACCTCTTCAAAAATCTTCATGGGAGCTTTATTTGAGACAGCCTCAAGCTGGAAGTGACCCAAATGTCCTTCAACAGGTAATTAATTAAGGAAAATATGGCAAAGTCATTCAATGGAACAATAATCAGCAGTAAAAAGGAATGGATACACACAACTCAACAGAAATCACTGGATTTATGCTGAGTGAAAAAAGCAAATCTCAGATGGTAATATTTTTGAAATGACAGAATCAGCAAATGGAGATCAGATTAGTGGTTGAAAGTGGTTATGGAAAGGGAGGAAAGTTTTGACTGCAAAGGAGTGCAGTCTGAGGCTGGTGGAATAGTATACGGCTGGTGGTAGTTGTCACATGAGTCTACACATGTGATAAAATGGTACAGAGGTACATACACACATGTTCTTTCAGTGTCAGTTCCTGGCTTTGATGTTGTTCTATAGTGATATAGCATATTACTTTTGGGGAACTGGGTAAAGGGAACACTGAGCCTCCCTGTATTAAATTTCAGCTTACTGTGATCTATAAATATTTAAAAATGAAAGTTTAAAAAAGAACAAGAGGGAGTAAGAAAAAGCAATTGTAGTTAAATGTATTAACAAAACTGAATCAAAATAAGAATATAAAACATCAGCAACAATATTAAACCAAAACCAAGAATTATAAGATTATAATGCCCATTATTCATGGAGATTAGGAGAAATATTAAAAAAAATACCAAAAATATTGTAGCCTTTTTGGAAGGCAATCTGGAATCTATGAAAATTCTTATAATCATCAGCCATCTCACTACTAAGCTTCTGTTTACTAAAATGTATCAATCGTACGGTTATACATAAAATGGGGTTTCCTAAATCAATATTTATAATTGTTAGTAATTGGAAACAGAGTGTGTCATTATCCACAGGTGAAATGAGCAAATTCTGATACACTTATACCATGGAATAGTAAAGTTGCTCAGTCTTGTCTGACTCTTTGCGACCCCATGGACTGTAGCCTACCAGGCTCTTCTGTCCATGGGATTTTCCAGGCAAGAATACTGGAGTGGGTTGCCATTTGTTTCTCCAGGGAATCTTCCTGACCCAGAGATCAAACGATAGACACTTTACTGTCTGAGCCACCAGGGAAAGTTAGATTATACCATGGAATATTATGCAGTTATTACTTAGAATTACAAGTACCGTGGAGATACTTCCATGAATGTGAATGTTATTAGGTGGTAAACATAAGACACAGGAAAGGTGTTTGTATAGGTGTGTATGCATGTACACACATGTATGCATCCATTTGTGATTATAATACCTTGGAGAAAATATAGAATGTAATTCACTAGCTTGTAGGCTTATGTTAATGGAGGCCACTGTGCAGTGATGCTGAGGTGGGAGGACAGCAGGGAAAGCATCTGTGATAACACAACACAAATGAGATCCTGTTTATATCAAATTGTATTTGTGGCTTTGTTAGAGTGTGTTTGTATGAAAGGAAGAACAAAATGATGGCCACCAAAATGTTAGGATGACTACCAGAAAAGTGTATGAATTATTGAGGAGTGAGGAAGGAGTAGGGACTGCATGGGGTGGATGAGGATGGGAACTGGACCTCTGGCGTGTTTACAATACAGCTGTACATTCTTCATGGTTTGGCCGCTGCCACCAGTGCAGCTGTATGCTTCGGGAAGTGAGGGCAACAAGAGCAAGAAGAATCTTTAAGAGCTGCCTCGTATTGTGACATGTCTGATCCCTTGCTGCAGTCCCTACAGCATGGACAAGAGATCAAACCCTGAGCCTTTGGAGTGAGAGAACAGACTCCAAGACCCTAGACTAACAAAGAACTAACCCTAGGGTGATCAAATAGAGAACTCACACAAAGGAAACCACTTGAATACAAGACAGGGCATCACCCAACCACCAATGGCACTCTGTGCAGGACACCTCATCTAAACAACAAACTAAACAAAAATACAAACCCAATCATCAGACAGGAGTACCACCTCACTCAGCATTGCCCATTAAAAGAAAAACAAACAAACAAAAACTCAGCACAAATCTCACTGTATGCGAAGCTCACAAAAACCACTGGACCAACCTTAGAAAGGCAGAAACCAAAAGGAAGAAAGAATTCAACCTTCTTCAAGGAAAGAATTCAACTTTCCCTGAAGCCTGGGAAAAGGAGACCTCAAACACTTAACTTAAAAAAAAGAAAAGAAAAGGCAGAGAAATACTGCAAAAATGAAGGAACAAACTAGAAACACATAAGTCCAAATAAATCAAAAGGAAACAGGAAAATTACCTGAAAAAAAATCAGAATAATGATAGTAAAGATGATCAAAAACTTTGAAACAAAATGGAGAAAATGCAAGAATGAATTAACAAAGACATAGAAGAATTAAAGAATAAGCATACAGAGACAAACAACACAATTACTGAAATCAAAAATACTCTAGAAGGAATCAGTAGCAGACTATCTGAAGCAGAAGAACCAATCAGTGAGCTGGAAGATAAAATGATGGAAATAACTTTTGAAGAGCAGAATAAAGTAAAAAGAATGAAAAGAGCTGAGGACAATCTCAGAGACCTCTGGGACCTTATCAAACACATCAACATTTGAATTATAGGGGTCCCAGAAGAAGAAGAGAAAAATAAAGGGTATGAGAAATTTTTTGAAGAGATTATAGTTGAAAATTTCCCCAACATGGAAAAGGAAATAGTTGGTCAAGTCCAAGAGGCACAAAGAGTCCCATACAGGATAAACCCAAGGAGAAACACACCAAGACATATACTAATCAAACTAACAAAGACTGAACACAAAGAAAGAATATTAAAAGCACCAAGGGAGAAGCAACAAGTACCATACAAGGGAAACCCTATCACTTAACAGCTGATCTTTCAGCAGAAACTCTGCAGGCCAGAAGGGAATGGCAGGATATATTTAAAGCACTGAAAGGGGAAAATCTACAACCAAGATTACTGTACTTGTCATGGATCTCATTCAAAATTGATGGAGAGATAAAAAGCTTCTCAGATAAGCAAAAGTTAAGAGAATTCAGTACCACCAAAACAGCTTTACAACAAATGTTAAAGGGACTTATATAGTCAAGAAATACAACAGAAGAAAAAAGATCTACAAAATCAACCCCAAACAATTAGAAAATAGCAATAGGAACATGTCTATCAATAATTACTTTAAATGTAATTGGACTAAATGCACCAACCAAAAGACACAGACTGTCTGGATTGATACAAAAACAAGACCTATATATATATGCTGTCTACAAGAAACCCACTTCAGACCTAAAGACACATATAGACTGAAAGTGAGAGGATGGGAAAATATATTCCATGCAAAGGGAAGCAAAAGAAAGCTAGAGTAGCAATCCTCATATCAGACAAAACAGATCTTAAAGAAGACTACAAGATAAAGAAGGACACTACATAATGATCAAGGGATCAATCCAAGAGGAAGACATAACAATTGCAAATACCTATGCACCCATTATAGGAGCACCCCAATATTTAAGACAAACACAGACATAAAAGGAGAAACTGACAGCAACACAATCATAGTAGGAGCCTTTAACACCCCACTCACACCAATGGACAGATCATCAAAACAGAAAATTAATAAGGAAACACAAGTCTTAAATGATACATTAGACAAGATGGAGCTCATTGATATCTTCATGACATTTCATCCAAATGCTGAAGAATACACCTTCTTCTCAAGTGCACATGGAACATTCTCCAGGATAGACCACATCTTGAGTCACAAATCAAATCTCAGTAAATTTAAGAAAATTGAAATTGTATCAGATATCTTCTCTGACCATAATGCTAAGAGACTAGATATCAATATAAGAAAAAAACTGTAAGAAACACAAACACATGGAGATAAACAACACGTTTCTAAATAACCAACAGGTTACTGAAGAAAAAGGGAAATAAAAAAAATTTCTAGAAACAAATGACAATGAAAACACGACAACTCAAAACCTGTGGGATGCAGCAAAACAGGTCTAAGAGGGAAGTCTGCTGCTGCTGCTGCTGCTGCTGCTAAGTCACTTCAGTCGTGTCCGACTCTGTGCAACCCCATAGATGGCAGCCCACCAGGCTCCACAATCCCTGGGATTCTTCAGGCAAGAACACTGGAGTGGGTTGCCATTTCCTTCTCCAATGCATGAAACTGAAAAGTGAAAGTGAAGTCGCTCAGTCATGTCTGACTCTTTGCGACTCCATGGATTGCAGCCTACCAGGGTCCTCTGTCCATGGAATTCTCCAGGCAAGAGTACCGGAGTGGGGTGCCATTGCCTTCTCCAAGAGGGAAGTCTATAGCAATACAATCCTACCTCAAGAAACAAGAAAAGCATCGAATAGACAACCTCACCTTACACCTAAAGCAACTGGAAAACGACGAAGGAAAAAACCCCCAAAATTAGAAGAAAGAAATCATAAAGATTTGAGCAGAAAAAATGAAAAAGAAATGACAGAAACAATAGTAAAGATTAATAAAACTAAAAGCTGCTTCGTTGAAAAGATAATCAAAATTGACAAACCCTTAGCCAGACTCATCAAGAAAAAAAGAGAGAAGAATCAAATCAACAAAATTAGAAATGGAAAAAGAGAGGTTACAAAAGACAATGCAACAATACAAAGGACTATAAGAGACTATTATGAACAAGTAAATGGCAATAAAATAGATAACCTGGAAGAAATGGACAGATTCTCAGAAAAGTTCAATCTTCCAAGACTGAACCAGGAAGAAATAGAAATTATGAAAAACACAGTTACAAGCATTGATTTTGAAGCTGTGATAAAAAATCTCCCCCAAAAATAAAAGCCCAGAACCAGATGGCAGGAGAATTCTATCAAACATTTAGAGAAGTGCTAATGCCTATCCTTCTAAAACTCTTTCAAAAATTGCAGAGGAAGGAACACTTACAAATTCATTCTATGAGGCCACCATCACCCTGATACCAAAACCGGACAAAGACAACACAAAAAAAGAAAACCAGCAATCCCACTGCTGGGCATATACACCAAGGAAACCAGAACTGAAAGAGACATGTGTACCCCAATGTTCATTGCAGCACTGTTTATAACAGCCAGGATAGGGAAGCAACCTAGATGTCCATCAGCAGATGAATGGATAAGAAAGCTGTGGTACATATACACAATGGAGTATTATTCAGCCATTAAAAAGAATATATTTGAATCAGTTCTAATGAGGTGGATGAAACTGGAGCCTATTATACAGAGTGAAGTAAGTCAGAAAGAAAAATGCCAATACAGCATATTAATGCATGTATATGGAATTTAGAAAGATGGTAACAATAACCCTGCATGTGAGACAGCAAAAGAGACACAGATGTATAGAAGAGTCTGTTGGACTCTATGGGAGAGGGTGAGGGTGGGATGATTTGGGAGAATGGCATTGAAACATGTATAATATCATATATAAAACCAATAGCCAGTTCAGGTTCGATGAATGATACTGGATGCTTGGGGCTGGTGCACTGAGATGACCCAGAGGGATGGTATGGGGGGAGGGAGGAGGGAGTGGGGTTCAGGATGGGGAACACGTGTATACCTGTGGCAGATTCATGTTGATGTATGGCAAAATCAATACAATACTGTAAAGTAATTAACCTCCAATTAAAATAAATAAATTTATATTAAAAAAAGAAAACTACAGGCCAGTATCACTGATGATCATGGATGCAAAAATCCTCAACAAAATTTTAGCAAACAGAATTCAGTAACACACCAAACACCATGATCAAGTTGGGTTTATTCCAAGGATACAAGGATTCTTCAATATACATAAATCAAACAATGTGATACACCATATTAGCAGATTGAAAGATATAAACCATATGATCATCTCAATGCATGACGAAAAAGGTTTTGACAAAATCAGCCCTTATTTGTTATTAAAACCTTCAAAAAATGACATATAAGTAATCTACTTCAACATAGTAAAGGCCATATATAAGCCTACAGCAAACATTAGACTCAGTGGTGAAAAACTGAAAGCATTCCCCCTAAAATCAGGGCAAGACAAGTGTCCACTTTCACCACTATTATTCAACATAGTTCTGGAAGTGCTAGCCACAGCAGTCAGAGAAGGAAAAGAAATAAAAGGAATCCAGATCAGAAAAGAAGAAGGAAAGCTCTCACTGTTTGCAGATGATATGATACTGTACATAGAAAACCCTAAAGATAGTATCAGAAAATTACTAGAGCTAATCAGTGAATTTAGCAAAGTTGCAGGACACAAAATCAATACACAGAAATCACTTACATTTCTAAATACTAGCAATGAAAAACCAAAAAGAAAAACTAAGGAATCAATTCCATTCACCATTGCAAGAAAAAGAATTAAACATCTAGGAATAATCTTACCTAAGGAGATGAAAGAACTGTACATAGAAAATTAAAATACACTAATGAATGAAATCAAAGATGATATAAACAGATGGAGAGATATTCCACGTTTCTGAGTAGGAAGAATCAATATTGTGAAAATGACTATACTATCAAATGCAATCTACAGATTCAATGCAATCTCTATCAAATTACCAATGGCATTTGTCACAGAACTAGAATAAAAAATTTCACAATTCATATGAAAACACAAAAAACCCCAACTAGCCAAAGCAGTCTTGAGAAAGAAGAATGGAGCTGGAGGAATCAACCTTCTTGACTTCAAGTTATACTACAAAGCTAAAGTCAACAAGACAGTATGGTACTGGTACAAAAACAGAAATATAGACCAGTGGAACAAGATAGAGAGTCCAGAGATAAACCCATGTAACTATGCACACCTTATTTTTGGCAAAGGAGGCAAGAATATACAATGGGCAAAGGTAGCCTCTTCAATAAGTGGTGCTGGGAAACTGGGCAGCTACATGCAAAAGAATGAAATTAGGACACTTCCTAACACCACTCAGTTCAGTTCATTCAGCCGCTCAGTCGTGTCCGACTCTTTGCGACCCCATGAATCGCAGCACGCCAGGCCTCCCTGTCCATCACCAACTCCCGGAGTTCACTCAGACTCACGTCTATCGAGTCGGTGGTGCCATCCTGCCATCTCATCCTCTGTTGCCCCCTTTTCCTCCTGCCCCCAATCCCTCCCAGCATCAGAGTCTTTTCCAATGAGTCAACTCTTTGCGTGAGGTGGTGAAAGTACTGGAGTTTCAGCTTTAGCATCATTCTTTCCAAAGAACACCCAGGACTGATCTCCTTTAGAATGGATTGGTTGGCTCTCCTTGCAGTCCAAGGGACTCTCAAGAGTCTTCTCCAACACCACAGTTCAAAAGTATCAATTCTTCAATGCTCAGCTTTCTTCACAGCCCAACTCTCACATCCATACATGACCACTGGAAAAACCATAGCCTTGACTAGATGGACCATACACGAAGATAAACTCAAAATGGATTAAAGACCTAAAGGTAAGACCAGAAACTATAAAACTCTTAGAAGAAAACATAGGCAGAACACCTGATGACATAAATCAAAGCAAGATCCTCTATGACCCACCTCCTAGAATAATGGAAATAAAAACAAAAGTAAACAAGTGGGACCTGATTAAACTTAAAAGTGTTTGCACAGCAAAGCAAAGTATGCTGCTGCTGCTGCTGCTAAGTCGCTTCCGTCGTGTCTGACTCTGTGCGACCCCATAGACGGCAGCCCACCAGGCTCCCCCGTCCCTGGGATTCTCCAGGCAAGAACACTGGAGTGGGTTGCCACTTCCTTCTCCAATGCATGAAAAGTGAGAATTGAAAGTGAAGTCGCTCAGTCGTGTCTGACCCTCAGCGACCCATGGACTGCAGCCCTCCAGGCTTCCCCGTCCATGGGGATTCTCCAGGCAAGAGTACTGGAGTGGGGTGCCATTGCCTTCTCCGAAGCAAAGTATAAGCAAGGTTAAAAGAAACCCTCAGAATGGGAGAAAATAATAGCAAATGAAACAATCAAGAAAGGATAATTTCCAAAATATACAAGCAGCTCATACAACTCAATACCAGAAAAAACAAACAACCAATCAAAAAGTGGGGAAAAGACCTAAATAGACATTTCTCCAAAGAAGACATACAGATGGATAACAAACACACTGCAGCCTACCAGGCTCCTCCATCCATAGCATTTTCCAGGCAAGAGTACTGGAGTGGGGTGCCATTGCCTTCTCCGTTATTCATTATTAGAGAAATGCAAATCAAAACTACAGTGAGATACCACCTCACACTGGTCAGAATGGCCATCATCAAAAAGTCTACAAACAGTAAACACTGTAAAGGGTGTGGAGAAAACGGCACCCTCTTGCACTGTTGCTGGAAATGTAAATTGATAGAGCCACTACAGAAGACGGTATAGAGATTCCTTAAAAAACTAGGAATAAAATGACCATATGACCCAGCAATTCCACTCCTAGGCATATATCCTGAGGAAACCAAGCTCGAAAGAGACACATGTATCCCAATGTTCATTGTAGCACTACTTACAATAGCTAGAACAGGGAAGCAACCTAGATGTCCACTGACAGATGAATGGATAAAGAAGTTGTGGTACATATACACAGTGGAATATTACTGAGCCATAAAAAGGAATGCATTTGAGTCAGTTCTGATGAGGTGGATAAACCTAGAACCTATTATACAGAGTGAAGTGAGTCAGAAAGAGAAGGATAAATACCACATTCTATCACATATATACAGAATCTAGAAAAAATGGTACTGATGAATTTATAGGGAAGCAATGGAGAAACAGCCATAGAGAATAGACTTACGGACATGAGCAGAGGGTGAGATGTATGGAAAGAGTAACATAGAAACTTACATTACGATACATAAAATAGAGAGCCAACGGGAATTTGCTGTATGGCTCAGGAAACCCAAACAGGGCTCTGTATCAACCTAGAGGGGTGGGATGGGGAGAGAGATGGGAGAAAGTTGGGAAAGAGTTTCAAAAGGGAGGGGATATAGGTATACCTATGGCTGATTCATGTTGAGTTTGACAGAAAACAGCAAAACTCTATAAAGCAATTATCTTTCAATAAAAAATTAATAAATTTAAAAAATTATTATTGAAGTATAGTTGGTTTACAATAGTGTGCTAATTTCAGGAGCACAGCAAAGTGATTCAGATATATATATATATATATATATATATAAAAATGGTACTGATGAATTTATAGGGAAGCAATGGAGAAACAGCCATAGAGAATAGACTTACGGACATGAGCAGAGGGTGAGATGTATGGAAAGAGTAACATAGAAACTTACATTACGATACATAAAATAGAGAGCCAACGGGAATTTGCTGTATGGCTCAGGAAACCCAAACAGGGCTCTGTATCAACCTAGAGGGGTGGGATGGGGAGAGAGATGGGAGAAAGTTGGGAAAGAGTTTCAAAAGGGAGGGGATATAGGTATACCTATGGCTGATTCATGTTGAAGTTTGACAGAAAACAGCAAAACTCTATAAAGCAATTATCTTTCAATAAAAAATTAATAAATTTAAAAAATTATTATTGAAGTATAGTTGGTTTACAATAGTGTGCTAATTTCAGGAGCACAGCAAAGTGATTCAGATATATATATATATATATATATATATATACTTTTTATATGTATATACTCAGGTTATTTGTATTATAGGTTATTACAAGATATTGAATATAGTTCTCTGTGCTACAGAGTTAATCTTTGTTGTTTATTCTATGTACAGTCATTTGTATCTGTCAATCCCAAGCTCCTAATTTATCCTTCCCCAAATCCCTTTCCACTGTGGTAATCATAAATCTGTTTTCCATGTCTGTTTTACACATATTCATTTGTATCATTTTGAGATTATACATATAAGTGACCATATAGTACTTTCCTTTCTCTGACTTACTTCAGTTAGTATGATATTCTCGAGGTCCATTCATGTCCATCCATCAAATGGAAATATTTTATTTCTTATGGCTGAGTAATATTCTGTTGTATATCTGTACCATATATTTTTAAAACAATCATCTGTTGATGGATCCTTGGGTTGTTTTCATGTCTTGGCTGTTATAAATAGTGCTGCTTTGAACACTGGGGTTCATATATCTTTTCAAATTAGAGTTTTCTCCTGATATGTGCCCAAGAGTAGGGTTGGTATATTGTATAGCAGCTCTATTTTTTTTTTTTTAAGGAATCTCCTTACTGTTCTTCACAGTGGCTATACCAATTTACATCACCACCAATAGTATACAGGGGCTCCCTTTTTCTCACACCCTTCCAACCTTTATTATTGATAATAACCATTCTGACTGGTGTGAAGTGAACCCTCATTGTGATTTTGATCTGCATTTCTCTAATAATTAGTGGTGTTGAGCGTTTTTCATGTATCTGTTGGCCATCTGTATGTCTTCTTGGGAGGAATGTCTGCCCATTTTTTGACTGGGCTGTTTGTTTCTTTGATTTTAAGTTGTATGAGCTGTTTGTATATTCTAACTATCAACCTACAGGGAATTTTTTATGTTCTCTATATTTTTATGTATTGTTGCAATTCTTTATAAGGAGCATGTATAATTAGTATGATCCAGAAAGCTTTTTTTAACCACAGAATAAAATTAGAGAACAATGAAAAATTTCAATAGGAGTGCTGGCAATAAATGAGTAGAATCTCTCCAAAAAATTAATAAAACAAAGATGAAGAGAGACTGTAGAAATATGAAGACTATTAGAGCCCTATCATGAAGTTATAACCTCTAACAGGAGTTTCAGGGGAAAAGGATACAAGGAAATTATCAAGTAAATAATACATATCTTTTTTCCCAATAGTGAAGGTTGAGTGTCTAGACTGAAGGGTACATATGGATGCTGAGCTCAGTGGTTAAAAAGAAATTCACATCCAGGATTACCACTAAGATATTTCAGAACAGGGGTAAAAGAAAAACCCTTAAAAACTTCTAAATTAAAAATAAAAACCCAAGCCACACAAATGCCATGGTCCTTCTCACCAGCAACAGTCGATGGTAGAGCACAGGGAAGAAATGTCTGCATGTTTTTTTTTTTTACTTAAAAAAAATTAGTTCTTACTCCTTTTCCATTTAATCTTTTGGCTTGCCACATGGCATGTGAGATCTTAGTTCCTCAACCAGGGACTGAACCCACAGCCTCTGCATTGGAAGCTCTTAACCACTGGACTTCCAGGCAAGTTTTTGAAGGGTAATTTCAACCCAGAATTCTATATAAAGCCTCAGCATCCATCAAGTATGAAAGTTAAAAAAAGGAGTTTTTCTTCAGATATTCAAAAAACTCTATACCTCCTACGTACTTTTTCTTAAGGAAGATAGTTTTGAGATAATAAAGAAGTAAAGGTAGATGTGGGGTTCAAGAAACAGGAAGTCAGAGAGGAAAATTATGCAGAATTCCTGAAGAACAATTTGTCTGAATTATAGCAGGAGGTCAGAGGTTTCCAAGAGGAAGGCCCCTAGGAGAAGGAGAGACTTGATAGAATACTGACATGTTTGAACACTTAGAAAATGGCTTGTAGATGACCTGACAGAGAGTTAAATCGAAGGACAGACATAAAAAAAATCACACATGCAAAAAATGCAATCATTATTAACTCCAGGAAAAAAAAAGTCACTATAATCCACTACTTGGCTCTACATTGAATAATATTTTCATGTCCTTGGTAATATAAACACTTGTTACTGATTTAGCCATATATTGGGAGAGATGATATTAGTTGAATGGGAATAGAGAGGAGACAAAAATTTGAGATGACCACAGTCAAAAATTCATGATGACCATAATGGAGGTTAATAGATAACATTTTAAATAATAAATCAAAAGAGCAGTTTAATGTTATTATTAAAATCTAACTTGATTGTCTCTGGGTGAGGGAGGGACGAGCAGACGGCTGTCTTGTTTTCAGAGGCAGTCTCCTAACTCCTCACTACTCTCGAGGCAGGCCGTGGTGAAGGGATCGGCAGTGTCCTGTCACATGGGAGCTGGTGAGCACTGCATGCTCAGGTCCCACCTGCACCTCTAGTCAGAACATGTATCCCAGCAGAGCTCAGGCAATCTAGACGAACCTTAAACTTTGAGAAGCACAATGTTAGTCCCATTTTATTTTATAACTATGTGCATGCATAGTTTTGATAACTTTTCTTAAAGTAAAAGGAAAAAAAAACCCTAAAAAACAGGGAGAATAAAGCATTTTCTAAAGCTTATGCTAAAGATGAAACCCCAATACTATGGCCACCTGATATGAAGAACTGACTCATTTGGAAAGATCCTGATGCTGGCAACGACTGAAGGCGGGAGGAGAAGGGGGTGACAGAGGATGAGATGGTTGGATGGCATCACTGACTCAAGGACATGAGTTTGAGTAAGCTCCATGAGCTGGTGATGGACAGGGAAGCCTGGCATACTGCAGTCCACGGGGTCACAAAGAGTCGGACATGACTGAGCTACTGAACTGAACTGAAAGCTTATTTACAAGGATGTCCACTGTGGAATATTTAAAAAGTTGTGAACAACCTAACTGTTCAAAACAGTAGTAAACTGATTAAGAATTGGATGCATACATACAAATGAATACCATGTAGTCATTAAACTAATGATATAAATGTGTTCCTGTAATTAAACTTTTAATTTTGTTATAATAATTGTAGATACCCATGCAGATGTAAGGAATACTACAGAGAGGTCCAGTGTCCTCTGTACGCAGACTCTCACAATGGTACAATACAGTATCACCACCAGGGAGAGATGCTGAGACAACCAGGACCTCACTGAGATTCTGTTTCTCTCCAGTCATTTGCATGTGCGCTTGTGTGTATATACATGTGCGTGGTATTATATATTCAGTTCTATGTGGTTTTATCACATATGTAGATTCAACTACCTACCACCACATCCAGATACAGACCAGTGTCATCACTTCAGGATCTTTGGGTTGTCCTTTTATAACCTCACCCAACTCCTCCCCTTGAATCTCTGGCAATGACTAATATAGTCTTCATTGCTATATTTTCTCATTTTAAGAATGTTTTATGGATGGATTTCTATAGTATATAACTTTTTGGAATTGGTTTTTTTCCCATTCACAATAATTCTCTGGAGAACCACTGAAGTTGTATTTCACTATTATTCATACTGTGGAATATTACTACTGTGCTATAATACCACTATGACTGTATAATATTATAATACTATTCTATGGTATGGATGTACCACACTTTGTTAACCATCTACCCACAGAAAGATATCTGGGTTGTTTCCAGCTTAGGGCTACTATGAACACTTATGTATTAAGTTTATGTGTAAACTAAGTTTCATTTTCCTGAGATAAAGACACAAGTGCAATTGCTGGGTCATACAATAAACCCAGGTTAGTTTGATAAGAAACTGCCAGCCGTTTTTCAAAGTAACTGTACTGTTTCACATTCCTACCAGAAATGTACAAGATACTCAGTTTCTTCACGTCGTTACCAGTATTTGGAGTTCTCATATATTTTTATTTTAATCATTCTGATTGTGTTTTTAATTTGCATTTCTTTTTCGGTTAATGGTCTTTTCATGGGCACATTTGCCATCTGTATATATTCTCTGGTTAAAAGTCTTTTGTCCGTTTTCTAGTTGGATTGTTTGTATTTTTACTGTTGAATTTTGAGATTTTATATTCTAGAACTACTCTTTTGTTGGATAGTTCAGTTCAGTTCAGTTGCTCAGTTGTGTCCGACTCTTTGTGACCCCATGAATCACAGCATGCCAGGCCTCCCTGTCCATCACCAACTCCCGGAGTTCACTCAGGCTTGCGTCCATCTAGTCAGTGATGCCATCCAGCCATCTCATCCTCGGTTGTCCCCTTCTCCTCCTGCCCTCAATCCCTCCCAGCATCAAAGTCTTTTCCAATGAGTCAACTCTTTACATGAGGTGGCCAAAGTACTGGAGCTTCAGCTTTAGCATCATTCCTTCCAAAGAAATCCCAGGACTGATCTCCTTTAGAATGGACTGGTTGGATCTTCTTGTAGTCCAAGGGACTCTCAAGAGTCTTCTCCAACACCACACTTCAAAAGCATCAATTCCTCGGCACTCAGCTTTCTTCACAGTCCAACTCTCACATCCATACATGACCACAGGAAAAACCATAGCCTTGACTAGACGGACCTTAGTCGGCAAAGTAATGTCTCTTTTTTTCAATATGCTATCTAGGCTGGTCATAACTTTTCTTCCAAGGGGTAAGTGTCTTTTGATTTCATGGCTGAAATCACCATCTGCAGTGATTTTGGAGCCCCAAAATATAAAGTCTGACACTGTTTCCCCATCTATTTCCCATGAAGTGATGGGACTGGATGCCATGATCTTCGTTTTCTGAATGTTGAGCTTTAAGCCAACTTTTTCACTCTCCTCTTTCACTTTCATCAAGAGGCTCTTTAGTTCCTCTTCACTTTCTGCCATAAGGGTGCTGTCATCTGCATGTATGAGGTTATTGATCTTTCTCCTGGCAATCTTGATTCCAACTTGTGCTTCTTCCAATTTCTGAATGTTGAGCTTTAAGCCAACTTTTTCACTCTCCTCTTTCACTTTCATCAAGAGGCTTTTTAGTTCCTCTTCACTTTCTGCCATAAGGGTGGTGGTATCTGCATATGTGAGGTTATTGATATTTCTCCCGGCAGTCTTGATTCCAGCTTGTGTTTCTTCCAGTCCAGCATCTCTCATGATGTATTCTGCATAGAAGTTAAATAAGCAGGGTGACAGTATACAGCCTTGATGTACTCCTTTTCCTATTTGGAACCAGTCTGTTGTTCCACGTCCAGTTCTAACTCTTGCTTCCTGACCTGCATATAGGTTTCTCAAAAAGCAGGTCAGGTGGTCTGGTATTCCCATCTCTCTCAGAATTTTCCACAGTTTCTTGTGATCCACACAGTCAAAGGCTTTGGCATAGTCAATAAAGCTGACATAGATGTTTTTCTGGAACTCTCTTGCTTTTCCCATGATCCAGCAGATGTTGGCAATTTGATCTCTGGTTCCTCTGCCTTTTCTAAAACCAGCTTGAACATCAGGGAGTTCACAGTTCACGTATTGCTGAAGCCTGGCTTGGAGAAATTTGAGCATTATTTTACTAGCATGTGAGATGAGTGCAATTGTGTGGTAGTTTGAGCATTCTTTGGCATTGCCTTTCTTTGGGATTGGAATGAAAACTGACCTTTTCCAGTCCTGTGGCCACTGCTGAGTTTTCCAAATTTGCTGGCATATTGAGTGCAGCACTTTCACAGCATCATCTTTCAGGGTAACTTTTCAGAATAACAGTTACTGTCTGTTAATTGTAGTGTGTTAGGTTATTTATATTTTATGTAATTTTCCCTATGTTTAGGTTTGTCTCTTTATTTATTTATAATTTGTCCCATCTAATTTTTCTTTTCTCCTGCCTCTTTTGTATTGAGTATATATTTTACCATTCCATTTTATCTTCATTATTGTTTTATTTGCTATGTTCTTCATTTTCTTACTTAGTGGTTGTTCAATGGTTGACAGATACGCATGCTTAACTTCTCATTGTTTGCTTTCGAATACTAATATACTGCCTAATGTATAATGTAAGTATTTTTTTTTAGTATTCTTTACAATAGTATGATTCTCTTTATTCCCTGTCATCATTTATGCTAGTTTTATTACAACTCTTATGTCTATGTTACAGTCCCCAGGACTGCATCGTCATCATCATTGTCTTTATCATCATCATAGTTATGATTATTTTGATCAGTTAATTAATTTTTAAGAAATTAAAAACCAGGAAGTGTTTGTTATTTTTACCCACATAGTTACTTCTGACACTCTTCATTCCTTTATGTAGATTGAAGTTTTTAATCTGACATTGTTTTTTTTGTAGTGCATTTCATCTTGCTACAAATTCTTTGAGCCTTTGTTTGTTTGAAGAAGTCTTCTGCTTTCTCTACTGAAAAATTCTTATTTCTGGATTTAACCTTTGGGATCATTTCTGTCTCATCTGCCTGTGGTTGGGCTTGTCTAGTAGCAGCTGTGTCTGTTTTGTTTTCAGAAGAGGATAATAGCAAGAGTTGGAATGAGAGAAAGGTGGTCAACAGAGATGAAAAAATGTCAGTAGAAGCAATATAAATAGCTGCAAGTAATTGCTTCTTTTTATGAACTCTTTAAACACTTTGTTAACAAACTCTAATGTTATTTGCTGAAAAAATTTCAACTTTGTTTTTCTCATTTGTTAAATGGAAATAATATAGGATGTTTGTGGTGATTATGAACAATGAATCTAAAGCACTTGCATTGTTTATGACAGTAAATAATTAGTTACTCATTGTATTATTTTGCAGTTTAAGGATTATTTGATCTCGAAAATATTCCTTTATAAATAATATTCTGAAGATAAGGACTCTTTTCTTCCCCACTGTTAACAGCTTTTGCCTCTGGCTTTGCACTGTGTATCCTGAATATAGCAGGTTTTTTTTTTTTTTTTTTTTAATCTTTTACCCCCTTCATTCTACTTTATTATTTTCAGGCTTTAGACCTAACAGTCTTTTCCTGTCTCAAGTTAGCATCCACTCATTCATTAACTCAAGTAATATGGCTTCTTCCCTCACCACTATAAATAAATTATTTTTTCAAAGTTTTGTGGTCATCTATTAGTAGTCATAGTAAATCTTAAGTTTTGGTTTTCTGCTTTGTATGTGTGTACTCTCAGTTGTGTCCGACTCTTTGCAACCTCTTGGACTGTAGCCCACCAGGCTTCTCTGTCCGTGGAATTTTCCGGGCAAGAATACTGGAGTGGGCTGCTATTTCTTACTCCAGGGTATCTTCCCAGGGTTTGAACTGTCTCTTGTGTCTCTCTGATTGGCAGGCGGATTCTTTACCACTGTACCACCTGGAAGCCCAAAGACTTTCTAGTTTGAGATGATTGTTAATACTGTACTATTCAGATTTGCTATCTTATTGGTGAATAATTAAATTTCCAACATTGTCCAGAAATGGAATAATTTTAGGGAGTGAATTTCATTTCCTGTTGATGGTTATTTTGTGTTGATGGTTATTTTGTACATTTGCCTACACAGAGGTCCTGATTTGCACTCCCTAGTTGTTGAACTTTTCCTGAAGGTAGACTCACACCTCCAACATTATTGCACTGTTTAGCTTAGGCATGCTTTACTGTTTGCCTCAGCTTGGCTGACTATGTATCTCCTCACGTTAGATCTCATTCTCAAGTTTAATTATCTTTTTTAGTAGAACCACTATTTATCTCTGATTTGCATTTGTTTTATAGGAATATAGAAAGTATCATTGTTAACTGTAAGTATAATATTTCTAATATTTACAGTGTAAATGCAGTGCCAAGAAAAAAGGGGAAAATTTATTTAGGATCCTATCACAGGGTAGCAAGGATATGCTCAAAATCCTTCAAGCTAGGGTTCAGCAGTACGTGAACTGAGAACTTACAGATGTAGAAGCTGAGTTTCAAAGAAGCAGAGGGACTAGAGATCAAATTGCCCACATTCATTGGATCATGGAGAAAGCAAAGGAGTTCCAGAAAAATATCTGCTTCATTGAGTACTTGAAAGCATGTGGATCAGAAAAATCTGTGGAAAATTCTCAGTGAGATGGGAGTACCACACCACCTTACCTGTCTTTTGAGAAACCTGTATGCAGGTCAAGAAGCAACAGTTAGAATTTGACATGAAACAATGGACTGGTTCAAAATTGGAAAGGAGTATGACATAAAATGTCATCCTGCTTATTTAACTTTTATGCAGAGTACATCATGCAAAATGTGGGCTGGATGAATCACAAGCTGGAATCAAGATTGCTGGGAGAAATTTCAACAACCGTAGACATGCAGATGATATCATTCTAATGGCAGAAAGTGAATAGGAACTAAAGAACCTCTTGATAGGATGAAAGAGGGGAGTGAAAGGCTGACTTGAAACTCAGCATTCAAAAAACCAAGATCATGGCATCTGGTCCCATTACTTCCTGGCAAACAGAAGGGGAAGAAATAGAAGCAGTGACAGATTTTATTTTCTTGGGCTCCAAAATCACTTCTAGTGGGGACTACAGCCGTGATATTAAAAGACGCTCGCTCCTTGAAAGTAAAACTCTGGCACACCTAGACAGCATATTAAAAGCAGAGACATCACTTTGCCAACAAAGGTCCATATAATCAAAGCTGTGGTTTTTCCAGTAGTCATGTATGGATGTTAGAGTACCAAAAAATTGATGCTTGTGAGTTGTGGTGCTGCAGAAGACTCTTGGGAGTCTCTTGGAATGTAAGGAGATCTAACAAGTCAATCCTAAAGGAAATCAAACCTGAATATTCATTGAAGGGCTTATGTTGAAGTTCTAATACTTTGGCCACCTGATGGTAAAAGCCAACTCATGCTTCAGAAACACTGAGGGCAAAAGAAAAAGGTGGCAGAGCATGAGATGATTGAATGGCATCATCTACTCAATGGGCATGAGTTTGAACAAACTCCAGGAGGTAGTGAAGGACAGGAAAGCCTGAAGTGCTGCAATTGATCGGGTCGCAGAGTCAGACACAACTCACCTACTAACAACAACGGTCTGATTAGCTGGATTTCCCTGTCCATCAAAGGAAAGTCAATAAGAGACTGGATATATGTTTAAGAAGCAAAATATTGTGATTCTCATTTTCCTAACCTGTTAAATAT
Organism: Aepyceros melampus; assembly: GCA_006408695.1. Taxonomy (NCBI): domain Eukaryota; kingdom Metazoa; phylum Chordata; class Mammalia; order Artiodactyla; family Bovidae; genus Aepyceros; species Aepyceros melampus. Next base: position 23,057 of record SJXQ01000844.1, read on the forward strand.
TATATTATCTGAAAAATAAGATTATTTTATACATTAATTTTAAGTTTTTAATAGATAATGTGTTGTTATCCTATAACAGTTAAAGTATTAAGATCTGGTCTTAACCATTGTTGAAGGTATCTGTGAGTATGAATGGACAGTCACGTATAGAATAATCTTATGGGATTTCAAATACAAAATAAACAATTATCTCTTTAAACAGATATCCTTTTTTTTTTTTTTAAAGCAGCAGCACACTCATACTATAGCTCTACCAGAATCCCCTTCATAGCAAAAATGAAATGAAGCATTATCATCTGAGTACTTAGCTAATATAAAATTAAAAAATTTTTCTTATTGTAGCATATAATTTAAATCTTTTAACCTTTACTGCAATTATATAAAATCTTAATTGTCTTCGTTAGTATTATTGAGATGTATTTATGGTATTATACTATTTAGAAAATTCTGTTTTACCGAAAATTTGTCTCAAAATGTATCTTCTTATGTACTCAATGCTCCCTGGGTTGGAAATTGTATCCAGTTTTTTTCCCCCACTCTTCTATCTCTTATTCTCCAAGTTACTTTTACATTTTACTTTATCCTGTTAGCCAAATTTTAACTTCTCCTTTTGCATATGTTTAGAATGTGCTTTTTTGATGTATTATTTTCTTCAGAAATGTTTTATTTTTCTTTTCCTTTGGGTCTGTAGAATTTTCTTCAGGCTATCTTCTTACTGAAAATTGCTTTTCTTTTTCTTAGTCGACATTTGTTGTTTTATTAGAAATTAGTTATAAAAGGGATAGTGGTAGAAATGTCTTCTTAGCAGTACTATAGCCAGGCAAAAAGTTTGTACTTTTCCCCCAGGATATTTTAGAGAGTCCCTCGTTAGTAAGACATATTGTATTAGTTAGATATATTGTAGTCTGTCTGTCTGTTTTTTTTTTTTTTTGGATTATATAATGAAAATACTGGATTCCAAAACAATTACAGATTGAATTATTGTTTATCCTGTATTTTTTATTAAGGCAAGTGTTTTAAAGCAAGAGTAATTAAACTTTATGGCTTATGGGCCTACTGCTTGTTTGTATAAATAAGGATTTTTTGAAACACAGCTAAGCATTGTCTACGGCTGCTTTCTTTTATTCATTTTTTAAATTGAAATATAATTGACATACAACATTATATTAGTGTCAGGTGTACTTCATAGTGATTTGACAGTCGTTTCCATTACAAAATGATCATCACTGTAAACTTAGTAATGATCTGTCTCCATATAAAGTTATTACATAACTGTTGGCCATAGTCTTTATGCTGTATGTTACATTTCCAAGGCTTATTTATTTTATGACTAGGGGTTGGTACCTCTTAATCCCCTTCACTTATTTTGCCCAACCCCTCACCTTCCTCCTCTTTGGCAACGAGTGATTTGTTCTTGGTATCTACAAGTCTGGTTTGGTTTTTTTTTGTTTCTAGATTCCACATGTAAGTGAGATGATATGGTATTTGTTTTTCTTTATCGAGTTATTTCAGTTAGCATTATATTGTCTGGATTCACCCGTGTTATTGCAGATGACAAGATTTAATTTTTTATGGCTAATATTCCACTGTGTGTGTGTGTCCCACATCTTCTTTATCCATTCATCTATCAGTAGATGCTTAGGTTGCTTCTGTATCTTGGCTGTTATTAATAGTGGTATAGTGAATATTGAGGTGCATATATCTTTTCAAGTTAGTGCTTTTGTTTCCTTTGGGCAAATACCTATAAGTACCCTATATTGAAATTGCTAGATTATATGATAGTTTTGTTATTAATTTTTTGAGCAACCTCCATATTGTTTTCCATTGTGACTGGACCAATTTACAATCCCATTGACAATGCAGGAGGACTCCCTTTTTACCCCATCCGCACCAACACTTATTATTTGTTGTCTTTTTGATGATAGTCATTTTTGACAGGTGTTAGATGCTGTCTCACTGTAGATTTGATTTGTATTTCCCTGATGGTTAGTAATGTTGAGCATCTTTTCTTGTATCTGTTGGCCATTTGTATGTCTTCTTTGGAAAAATATCTGTCCAGATCCTTTACCTAATTTTTAATCTGATTATTTGTTTTTTCAATATTGAGTTTTGTGAATTCTTTGTATATTTTGGAAATTAACCCTTTCTTTATTACGTATATCTTTTGCAAGCATTTTCTCCCATGCAGTAGGTTGACTTTTCATTTTGTTGATAGTTTCCTTTGTTGTGTAAATGCTTTTTGGTTTGATGTCATCCCATTTGTTTTTTGTTTTCGTTTCTCTTTCCTGAGGAGACAAATTGAAAACAAATATTGCCAAAACCTCTGTCAGAGTGTGTTGCCTATGTCTTCTTCTAGGAATTTTATGGTTTCAGATCTTAACATTTAAGTCTTTAACTCATTTTGAGTTTATTTTTATATCTGGTGTGAGAAAGCAGTCCTGTTTGATTCTTTTGCATGAAGCTGTCCAGTTTTCCCAATACTATTTATTTAAGAGGCTGTTTTTCCCGATTTTATATTCTTGCTCCTATGTCATAGATTGGTTGACTGTATAGGAAGCATTGGTTTATTTTGTGTTCTCTATTCGATTGATGTATGTGTCTGTCTTTGGTCCAGCACCATACTGTTTTGATTACTGAAGCTTTGCAGTATAGCTTGTAAGCAGCGAGTGTGATATGATACCTCCAGCTTTGTTCTGTCTCAAGGCCTTTTTGGCTATTTGGTTTTTTGTGTGCTTTTTTTTTGTGTTTCCATACTAATTTTAGAGTTAGTTGTTCTAGTTCTGTGAGAAATGCAGTTGGTATTTTGATAGGGATTGCAGTGAAAGCACATACACAAAAATTTTGTCCCAGTATCACTGAATAACATGGTTGCAAAATCCCCAACAAATATCAGGCAGCCAAATTCAACAATACATTACATACACCATGACCAAGTGGGATTTATCTCGGGAGCAAGGATGGTTTGATATCCAGAAGTTCATCAGTGTGACACATCACATTAACAAATTGGAGAATAAAGACCATATGACCATGTTAGTGAAAGCAGAAAAAAGCTTTTGATAAAATTCAACATTTGTTATTGATAAAAGTATTCAACAAAGTGGTTATGGAAAGTGCATACCTCAGTATAATAGAGGCCATATGTGGCATACCCACAGCCAACACCAGTGGTGAAAACCCATACCCAGTGGTGAAAAGTTGAAAGCTTTTCCTTTAAGATCAAGAGAAGACAAAGATTCAGTCTAGTATTGGAAGTTCTAGTTACAGCAATCAGACAGGAAAAAGAAAAGGAATCCAAACTGGAAAGGAAGAAATATACCTGTCACTGTTTGCAGATGGCATGATATTATAGATAAAGAATTAAAGATACCACCAGAGAATTACTAGAACTGATAAATAAATTCAGTAATGTTGCTGGTTGCAAAATTGATATACAAAAACCTGCTTCTATAGACTAATGATGAACTTTCATAAAGAAAACCCATTTACAGACACAGCAAAAGGAATAAAATACTTAGGAGTAAATCTAACCAGGGATCTCTCTCTTGAAATTTTAAAAGCTCATTGTAGTCATTTTGCAAAATTATGACAGATATAACATCTTCCCAGGTGGTGCAGTGGGATAGAGTCTGCCTGTCAGTGCAGGAAAAACAGACACAGCTTTGATCCCTGAATTGGGAAGATGCTCTGGAGTGGGAAATGGCAACCCACTCCACTATTCTTGCCTGGAAAATTCCATGGACAGAGAAGCCAGGAAGGCTACAGTCCATAGGGTGTCAAAGAGTCAGACACAACTGAGTGGCTGCACACAGGAGGAGTCTTAGGAGACTGAGAAAATAGTAGCTACGTTGACTCATTGACTGAATTAGAAAGGACTTTTTTTTTTTTTTTTTGAGGGATAGAGGTTAGGGGAAATAAGTCTGTTGCAGAATCCACGAGTTTTTTAAATGTCATTAGAATGATTGACATTTTAAAAGAGATTTTTTGTTTATCTTTGGCTATGCTAGATCTTGTTGCTGCGTGAGCTTTTCTCTAGTGTGGTGAGTGCGGGGCTATTCTCTAGCTGTGGTATGCAGGCTTCTCACTACAGTGGTTTCTCCTACTGCAGAGTGTGAACTCTAGGGTTTGTGGGCTCAGTAGTTGTGGCTCCGGGGCTCTGGAGCATAGACACAAAAGTTGTGGTTCAGGGCCTTATTTGCTCCAAGACACCTGGAATCTTTCAGGACCAAGGATTGAATCCATGTCTCCAGCTTTGGCAGGTGGATTTTTTACCACTGAGCCACCAGGGAAGCTCCACAAATTTTGTTTGAGGTGCTAGCCTATAAAAGAATTCTCATTGCTAATTTTCTGCATCATTTAATTTTTAAACTATTATAATGGCCTAGTGTTGCTGTTGTTCAATTGTTCAGTCGTGTCCGACTCTATATGACCCTGTGAACTGCAGCATGCCAGGCTTCCCTGTCCATCACCATTTCCTGGACCTTGTTCAGAAACATGTCCATTGAGTCAGTGATGCCGTCCAACCATCTCATCCTGTTGCCCCCTTCTCTTTCTGCCTTCAGTCTTCCCAGCATCAGGCTCTTTTTTAATGAGTCGACTCTTCACATCAGGTGACCAAAGTATTGGAGCTTCAGCGTCAGCATCAGTCCTTCCAGTGAATATTCAGGGTTGGTTTCCTTTAGGATTGACTGGGTTGATTTCCTTTAAGATAAACTGGTTTTATTTCCTTGCAGTCCAAGGGACTCTGAAGAGTCTTCTCCAACACCACAGTTCAAAAGTATCAATTCTTCAGCACTCAACTTTCTTTATAGTCCAATTCACATCCATACATGATTACTGGAAAACCGTAGGTTTGACTAGACGGACCTTTGTTGGCAAAGTAATGTCTCTACTTTTTTAATATGCTGTCTAGGTTTGTCGTAGCTTTTCTGCTTTTATTCCAAGGAGTAAGCGTCTTTTAATTTCATGGCTGCAGTCACCATATGCAGTACTTTTGGAGCCAAAGAAAATAAGGTCTGTCACTGTTTCCATTGTCTCCCCATCTATTTGCCATGAAGTGATGGGACTGGATGCCATGATCTTTGTTTTTTGAATGTTGAGTTTTAAGCCAGCTTTTTCCACTCTTCTCTTTCTCTTTCAAGAGGCTCTTTAGTTCCTTGCTTTCTGCCATAAGGGTGGTGTTATCTGCATATCTGAGGTTATTGATATTTCTCCTGGCAATCTTGATTCCAGCTTGTGGTTATCCAGCCCGGCATTTCACATGATGAACTCTGCATAGAAGTTAAATAGGCAGAGTGACAGTATATAGCCTTTATGTACTCATTTCCCTGTTTGAAACCAATTGCTTCTTGACCTGCAAACAGGCTTCTCAGGAGGCAGGTCAGGTGGTCTTCCTCTCTTGAAGACTTTGCCATATTTTGTTGTGATACACAGAGTCAGAGGCTTTGGTGTAATCAATAAAGCAGAAGTAGGTGTTTTCCTGGAATTCTCTTGCCTTTTCTATGATTCAGCAGATATTGGCAATTTGATGTCTAGTTCCTCTTCATTTTCTATGTAGAAAAGCTTGAACATCTGGAAATTCTCAGGTCTGTAGTATTGAAGCCTCGTTTGGAGAATTTTGAGCATTAGGTTGCTAGCATGTGAAATGAGTGCAGTTGTGCTGTAGTTTGAACATTCTTTTTCATTGACTTTCTTTGGAATTGGAAAGAAAACTGACCTTTTCCAGTCCTGTGGCCATTGCTGAGTTTTCCAAAATTTCTGGCATATTTAGTGCAACACTTTCACAGCATCATCTTCTAGGATTTGAAGTAACTCAGCTGAAACTCCATGATCTCCACAAGGTTTGTTCGTAGTGATGCTTCCCAAGGCCCTCTTGACTTCACATCCCAGAATGTTTGGCTCTAGGTGAGTGATCACACCATCGTTGTTATCTGGGTCAGTAAGATCTTTTGTATAGTTCTTTTGTGTATTCCTGCCACCTCTTCTGCTTTAGTTAGGTCCTAGGTGTTTCTGTCCTTTATTGTGCCCATCTTTATTTGAAGTGTTCCCTTGGTATCTCTTAATTTTCTCTCTAGTCTTTCCCATTCTGTTGTTTTCCTCTATTTCTTTGCATTGATCACTGAGGAAGGCTTTCTTATATCTCCTTGCTCTTCTTTGGAACTCTGCATTCACATGGGCATATCTTTCCTTTTCTCCTTTGCCTTTTGCTTCTCTTCTTTTCTCAGCTATTTATCACGCCTCCTCAGACAACCATTTTGCCTTTTTACATTTCTTTTTCTTGGGGATGGTTTTGATTACCACTTCCTGCATAATGTTACAAACTTCCATCCATAGGTTTTCAGGCACTCTATCAGATCTAATCCCTTTAATCTATTTGTCACTTCACCATATAATTTTAAGGCATTTAATTTAGGTCATACTTGAATGGCCAAATGGTTTTCCCTACTTTGTTTAGTCTTAATTTTGCAATAAGCAGTTCATGATCTAAGCCACAGTCAACTCCCTGTCTGACTAATAATAGCTTATTAATTTTTATTAATTGTTAGTATCTCTTCTTTTGTGCTTTGTCACGTTACCTGAAGATTCTTCTTCCTGAATGAAGTACTTCATCTGTTAGTCTCCTACTAATAAGTTTCATTGGTTCCTTAGTATGTAGAATAAAGCTTATATTTCTTGAACTGATACTCATATAGCCTGTTGCTGCTGCTGCTGCTGTTGCTAAGTCGCTTCAGTTGTGCAACTCTGTGCAACCCCATAGATGGCAGCCCACCAAGCTCCTCTGTCCATGGAATTCTCTAGGCAAGAGTACTGGAGTGGGTTGCCATTTTCTTCTCCAGTAACCCATTGAAAACGCCATAAATAGAAATTTTTTTCCTGTGTGTCTTTTTTCCTCTCTCTCTGCCATTCTTTTTTCTTCCCTTTCTCTTAGCTTTCCTGTCTTTTATCAGTACAATGGAAGGGGCTTTCTATCAGATGTATCTGGGTGTTCATCCTAGCTATTTTCCTTCATGTCTTTTTGACTTTAGAACCTCTTAAGCCCCAATTTCGTCATCCTTAAAATACTGGAGGTCTGGCACATATAAATGCTCAGTAAATTATACTGTTATTTTTGCGTTTGTTTGTGTGAGACCTATGTAATAAATAGCTGATTAACTTGAATTGCCCTTAATCTTTTTATGCATATAAGTAAAGCTACCAGGATAAGTACCATCTATTTGTACTATCTGTTTTCTCCCAAAATGCCTAACAGATAGTTAAAAAAAAAAAAAAAAAATCAAGTGGTTCTTGTTGAGGGAAGTTATACACGTAAGAAGACAAAGTGCAGTTTTATTAATCGGCTCACTCACCCAATCCCTACTGAATTTTGGTAAATATTAGACGGTGGAGTGTGGCCTTAGGCTGGGATGCCTCTGTAGGTACTTTTGTTCTCTCCTCCCTTAATTTCTGCCAATTTCACATTCCAGATCTAAGGATGAGTCTAAGCACTTCAATTCAGTGATTTTTAAAAAGAGGGGAGAGGTTCCCTATATGATATATACTGACTGATTTGAAGGAAAAAGGATGTCATAGGCAATAATAAAGGGCAGATTTTTTCTAACATTATGCTGTTAACCAGTATAGTTTGATTGTTCTTGGCAGGGGCAGTATCCTGGGTTACATGGCTGAGAATGTGAAAAGAAGGCCAGAGGAGCGATGGCTAGTTATTGCGTCATGTGGGGAACGTGGCTCTCAGGTAGAAGAGCGGCTCCACCACACAGGTGTTTACAGTTAGGACAGTGGTCTCTCTTTCTGTTAAAATGTAGCCTAATATGTCGTAGTGTATGTTCAGTTTTGGCCTGTTAGGTTAGCTGTCCCTCCTCTTGGGAGGTTCTAGTAAAAGAATGTAGGGGAGCATCATCTCTCTTTTCTTCTTTCCCAGCCTGTCACACCCTTGATTGCAGAGAAGAGGGAAGCAGCCTCTTGTGTGGGCTTAAGCTGATGTGTGAAGAGGCTGTGGGTATACACACCTCCTTTACTGCGGTGGCTTGGCTTTTTTTTTTTTTTAAATGAATAAAGTTAAGTTTATTAATATTCTTGTCAGGGTAGAAGGGATCCAGAGATTTCCAATTTTACCCCAGAAGGTAATTTTTTTTTTTTTTTTCCTGGCTAGCTCTCATATTCTACAAGTGTCCCTCTGCATTGCTGACTTGCCTTGGCTCTCTGATTCTCCAAAGTATAGGCTTACCTTAAGAGATTCTTTTTGGCGACTGTTGTCTTTGCACTTGCTTCTGGAGGGGTTAGAGGTGAACTTACCTACGGGCTTTGTAGCATTTCCAAGACCCTCACGCTGTCTTCAGGAGCGACCAGAGCTGCCAGGTGAGCCTTAGTCCTCTGCTTTGCCAAGTCTGGTGCTGCAAGGCTGAAGAATGCAAGACACATCACTTCTTAGTTGTGTCTTTTGGTCTCTCCTTCTTCAACTCTTTCTTACTTTTAACCTTTTTCTAAAACAAGGACTTAGAATGATTCAGTCACCTGTTTTAAGTTTTGTCTTCAGTCTTACTCTACTGCTGTGAATCCGGGAGTTGATGGCTTTCCAGTTTTAATTGACTAGCCCTTCGAGGGCTGAGGTGAAAAGTATGCAACATGATCCCATGATCTGTCAGTGTGAAAGGAACGATCTATTTAAATACAGGGTTTTGCCACATTTTCCCTCTGTTAGGAACTTTTGTAAGGAAATGACATTCATGCTTGTTTCATGAGGAGCAAAGGGCAGTATTTTCAGAAATAGCTATGTGGTCCCCAGGAGACAACATTCTTTTGCCATGAAATATACTTAACTTGACATTTTGGAAAAATTGCAACCTAAATAAGAAAGATATAACTGTAATGTGTTTGGGGTTAAAAATTATCTCAAAACATTTTAGCTAGTATTTTTGAATACAGAGTTTCTTTTATTAGAAGTTAGAGACTTTCAATGAATTAAAATGTGTAATAGCCCAAAGTGATACATATTGGTTAAAAGCAGATAATGCATTCAAACTAATGATTCCAGTGTTAATAGTAAATATTATAATTGTTTTACTTTATTTTTATTTAAGTTAGTTGGGGCATGATTTGAATGGAAGCTCACTTATAATTGATGCAATTAAAATGTAATTGAAATGAAAACAAGTTGAAATTATCAAAAGGATTATTTTCTAATTATAATATATATGTACCCATGATTTCCTAAGCATAATTAAGAAAGAAGTGTTTACATATTTGGTAATGTTTGTTTCATTCCTATGGGTACCATGATTAATGCCCTTTTTTAAGGCACACTGAAATTTTAAGTTATTAAAATTTTTGTTTAAATAAAGTTAGTTTGTTTTTCTTTTAAATGATAAAAACGTGTAGTTTGTAGGGAAGCTTTATTCACTTTTTAAAAGACTTTTTGAAAACTTATACTTAATCTGTGCAATTTACCCTTTTTTGCTGCTAATAACTTTTTAAAAATAAAATAACTTGTTCTTTCTTTTGCTTTAAGATATTTGTCATCTAGTGTATGCCAGATTTATTGGACTGCAGTAGTTTTAGTGCATTTTGGCTGGAATGTTTATTATGACATCACTGTAATCTATATACAGTATGTGATTTCAGATGGTTTCAGTGTTAAATATTTTCATAATTATGCTAGTTTTGGCAGTTCACTTGGAACTTTTCACATCTCTTTAATGAATATGTTTTACTTCTGGGCTTTTGAGACAACCATATGTTTCAAAAATTAATAGTGTGCTTTTAATGTTAACATTGTGCAGAAGTGTATGACTACAGACACTTTTAAGGATCTAAGTTGAACTAAACGTAATTATAGTGAGGTTTTATACACAGTAGTAGTCTTTTAGTATTTAGAGACTATAACATTCCCCAAAATAACAGAAGATGTCATTATAAAGATTGAATAGTGAAGTTGTTTCGTGGAATGAAATGCTGTGAAGTTTGTTTTGCATTAATTTAAAATGAATATAAGTTCATGCAGAAATTTCCTTCATTGTTTATTATAGCAAATCTTTCAACTTTTTGCCTGTAACAGTTTCAGACAGAAATTTTTTCTTTTACTAATGTATGACTAGCATCTGAAGTCATGCCATATTGTAAAAGATTCATTTTTATTATTGTATAATCCTGTCAGTGGTTGTAGTGAAGAACATTTTTTGTATCCTAAAGGAGGGCCTATCATTGTTCTTACTGCCTCTAGTATCCTATTAGAATGGTAAATTTAGTAGTTAACCTTCTTTTAGTTCTTGAAATTTTCTCTTCAAATATATGAGAAAAACTAAATTTATGACCGTTCTTTTAAGCATTATGAAATAGTTTTATTGTTGATTAATGAGTTAAATGATGCACAGTACACTATCAGTTTTTCTTTGTGTTGGAGAGGTGTTTGATCTCTGTTTCCTCATATGCATCTTTCAAGCAGAATGTGCTAGTTTAACCTCCCCAAAGGAATAAGGTGATGTCAGATGTTTTTATTTCATATTACTACCCCATCTATTTCCTCCTTGTAATACCTGTTTTTTTGAAAGAGCAATCTATGCTTATTTTTTCCATCTTAACTTGTTATTCACCCTTTAATCTGCTCTTTTACCTCTCCCACTCCCTATACTGGATTACCAAACCTCTCTTTTTTTTTTTTTTTTTTTCGGCTATTGGCACCCTCCTCCTAGTTATCAAATCTTGGTGTCAAATAGAATGAAGGTTGAGAACATCTCTATAGTTCTTTACATGACTGCGTTTTTATTGATCTAGACCCTGCCTTTAGCTTTTGGTATTGTTCTCCCATCTTAAATGTTGTCTATTGTGGCTTTTTTTTTCCTTTTGACTAATCACTATTCTTTGTATGTGGTATTTATAGTCCGTCCGTTCCCCCCTCCCCCACCGCCATTTAACCTCTGATGTTAACCTAAAACATTCACTCAGTTTTAATGACCTGATCTCTCTGGTTCTTCCAGATAGAATGACTCTCTGTGTTCCTATTACTTAAATAAACAAATAAGTACTCTTGTAGACTGGTTTTATGTGTTTTAAATAGATTCTGAAATCTTTGAGGACAGTTGGTTTTGTAAATCTAGCTATTAACTCATAAAAACATTTTATACATGTTTGTTGAATCAAGTCAGGAAAAGAGTACTCATTCGTGTTGTGTAAATTTCAAAAAGTTTTGTATTTTGAAGTTTTTATGTTATCCATATTAGAAACTAGTTAAACCTCATATCTAATCTGAATAATAATAATTCAGTGAACATTGTTATGTTCACTGAAATGGGTACCAAGAATTCTAAAGATGATTAAGATTAATCCTTAAAGGTGGGCTGGCTGATGCATATTGATGTTGGTAAAAACCAATGCAATACTGTAAAGGAATTATCCTTCAGTTAAAAAAAAAAGCTTAAAAGAGACTTTAGAAAAACAAACAAAAAATAAATTATTACCAAGAAAAAAAGATGGGTTTCCCCTGTGGCTCAGTGGAAAAGAATCTGCCTGCAATGCAAGAGACTGGATTCTATCCTTGGGTCCAGAAGATCTCCTGGAGAAGAGCAACCTGCTCAAATATTCTTGCCTGGGAAATCCACAGTGGAGCCCTAAGAGTTGGATACAACTTAGAAACTAAAACAAACAAAATTACTAATTTAAAAAAAATGTGATTAAGGAGACAGCTTGGATCCTCAACTCAGAAAATAGTGAGGGTTTTTATATCAAATCATGAAAATTAAAACCCTTTCCATTTATTTCAGATTTTCAAATGGAAAATGTTTAAAAGCTTCAATTGAATTGTCTTCTTTTGCTAAAGCCATATTTGACATTATCAAGTGGTTTGTTTTGATATCAACTAAAGAAATAGTTTCTAATTTTAAACTACTGCTTGTTATAAAAATGCTGTTTTAAGAGTGCAAAGTACAAAAATTTTGGTTACATAGGTTTTTATAGCTAAAAAAATAAAGCTGGAAAAGTCTAACATCAATTTTAGTAACCTACATACATTCAAGAAAACTTTTTAAAATTTTTGAATGGTGATTGATACTTTGCTTTTCTTTCTTCCAAATAAAAATAGGATGACCATGAAAGCTGTGGTTCTAATTCTACCAACCGTAGTACTACTGAGAACATAAAAACATCAGCAAAACCCCGAAGAGTTCAACAGGCCGCTCCCACAGATCCTGATTTGCCACCAGGTAACTTCTAAGGGGATTGATAAAACCAAAGTTTTGATTGTTACTGATCATTGTTGTAGCCCTTTGTAGGATATATATTTTCCATATTTTTTAGTGTCATAAAGTATTTAAAGTATATGTACATTTGTTGCATGACGTCAGAACAGATTGAAAGACATTTGTGAGAGCTTTGGAATCATTCGAGGTTTGGTGCTCATTTGCTTGAGATTATTCTTTAAGAAGTTTCTTTCTTACATCCTCTCCAAGCAATGATTTGCCTCTGAGTAATACTTACAGTTTCTTCATTCCTCTTGCTTCTTGATAAACAAAGTAATGACACTTAAGTTATTCTCAGTTTCTGGAAACTGTAAAATTCACTAACAGAATCACAGAGTTTTGTAACTGGGAGATCATCTCTCTTTTCAGTTCCTGAAATTTTTATCTATCTGGAAGAGTAGTGGCTTTCAAATAACAGTTTCTTGATAAATATTTAATGAAGGAACAAAAAACAGTGATTGTTCCATGATGGCTCTCTGGCCAAGGTGCATTGCTGCCTTTTTACAGTTATCAGTATCAGTCACTTCTCTGTCATTTATCAGTTACTTTTTTTTTTTGAGGTATAGCTGACATTGGTATACACTTGTTTTCTGCCCTAAAGCTTTGTAAGCTTTCTGCTCGATTCAAACTAGTTATTTTTTGATCATCTTTGGCACCATCTACTTTACTTGTAAGAGGTTGGCATTAGTTGCATCATTTCATAGCCCTCCTGTCTCAAATGTAGGTTCTAAATTATATTTGAATTGAGCGTATTTAACTAGTGTTATTGTGATGTTATTACTGATGCTTTGTGTTCTTAGGAACTTTACCTAACAGGTCTCACTATTCCCTCTGGCTTTAGAATAAATAGGTTAATTGCTATGGCTGGAGAAAGTGCTAAAAGAAGTTATTTTACTTCTGAATGTTTCTAATTCTTCTTAGAGTAGTGTGATGTTTACAGCACTTGATAAATTTTTTACTTAATTATTAACTCCTTGGGAGAAATCCCTGGTGAATTTAATTAAACTATAAATTAAATTAAGCTATAGCTTATTCTTATTTGTTAAATGAGCAACCCCTATGTCCCTCCAAATTTCTGACTACATATCCGTGTAAAACTTCTGAAGCCAACTCATTGTATAGAACTCTCTCCATCAGTATCCTGGCAAAGAATCAGTTTCAGGTTTAACTGTTGTCTCATGACCTTTTTTTTTTTTTTTTTTTAGGAAAGAACTTGTTTAAGAAAAATTTAAAGCTTTTGTCAGTTGTTGATTTCACTGATAAAAATCTTCCATGGGCTAACTTACATGTACTCGAAACAGGTCCCATACTTTTAATGATTCTTTAGCGTCTGTGTTGGAATTTACACTGATACTTAGGATGAGAACTGATCTATTTTTAGAAGTATAAAACATAAAAACAGACGTAGCATAAAATGTCCTATTTTTAGTGTCAGAAAACAGAGCTGTTTTCTACTGAACTACTTGGGGTTGCTTTTGGGTTAATGTGCTTTTCTGGCTTACCTAATAGGAGGACTCAGTCCTTTTTCATGCTGACAAAATCACAGCTAAAGGAGTTGCTTTAGGAAGTAACTGAACTTGTTGGGCAGTTATTGGGAGGCAGAGCAGCTAAACTTAATATTGCCAAAGGAAAGAAAAGGGATAATTTGAGAATCTGGTTGGATAATGGTAAATCATTTTATTTAAAGATTAACTCATATGGTTATTTGTGGACTCATTTCTGTAATATTATCCTGCCTGGAAATTATATTAAAGTTCTTTCATGGTAGAAATGAATTCCTGTTCTCAAAATTTCTTGGGCAAAGTTATTCTTCCAGCATCTCTGGTTATAATTTTGGAATCAAACATTTATGTAGATTCAGAGTTGCTTTTTTGAGAAAAGTTTTGGTGTTGCCAGTAATTGTTTTGGTATCGTGAAGGATGGGCACCTCTCCAATAGGAAAGGAACAGTAAGTCGATATCTCATTTTCTTTGCAGTTTCTGATCTTGTTATCTGGAATAGTCTTTTTCAGATTATGCATCCTGACCAGTGAGTGTATTGTGAAAGCAGTTTAGTGGGTCATGGAAAGCATTTAAAAAATATATAGCATAGACGAGAAAACCTCAGTGTGTGTGGCATGTAATAAAGGTGAATCATATTTCAAGAGGCTTACACACATGTGTGCTTATTCTGGGTTATGATGTAATTTTTCTTGCTGAGAGAGAGGTCAAAAGAGTTTGAATCTGCCTGATTTGAACCATTCACATTTACTTTCAGTTAATATATAGGCCAGAAACTTCAATAACTGCTAATAATAACAGGTTGAATTGTGGGCCTAAGATATTCAGTAAGATATATTGACAGTTCCTATTTAGAGGGAAAGTTTAAGGATGTTTCATTTCTTTCTTTCTTCATTCATGCTTTCCTCAGTAGTCTCTGCACTTTATCTAGCTTAGAAATGGGATCACTTCTAATTGATTCTGTAGTCCTATGCTTTCTGAAGTGTACAGCCTTTGGCTTTGTTGAAGGTCATTATAAGAAGCCAGCCTTTGATGCACTGCCTCTACATTTTCTCTAAAAGGCTTTAAGGGTATTGTCCTTTAATTTATTTAGAACTTCTTAATTAACTGATGTGTTTTTTCTGATTAAATATTTTTTTCATTAAATATGTTTTCTACTTATTTGGTCAAGAAACTCAGATAAATTTTGTGTTCCAGTGCATAGTTCCTTTTTCTTTTGTCATAAAATTGTCTCTTTTTTTCTCCTTACCTTTTTACTCAGAATATATATGTATATGTATGTATACATGTGCAGGGTTTGATAGAAATATTTAGGGTATAGAGAAATTAAAAATCATACCCACTGGGTCTGAAGTGACCTAGATATCTTTGATATTCATCATCTGTCATGGAGATTAGCAGATATTTTCTGTGAAGACCCAGTTATTAAATATTTTAACCTTTGCAAGCCATATATTTTCTGTTACAGCTATTCTGTTTTTCTGATATACCGGTGAAATCAGTCATAAACTGTAAATAAACTAATGTTGGTGACTGTGTTCCAATAAAACTTTATAAAAACATGACACGGCCTCATTTGGTCAGCCCCTGATCTAATACAATGTCTGATTCTTAATAGCCATTTATGTATTCATTGCATTGCACAAAAACTCAGCTGCACAAAATCACAGTTTTCAGACTCTGATAATCAGGATCATAGTGTCCTTGAAATGTAGAAGGAGAAGCTACTTCAGACGTTTCTGGTTTAGCTAGCCATCTTTTTTGGGATGTGGACCTTTGAAAATCTTCTGAAATAGTTACAGACCCATGTATGCACATTTAAAATTTGCATGTCACTTTAGGATATTTACATACTCACTGAAGTCTATTTATAGGCCCCAGCTAAGCCTCTGATGTAGCTTTTGTTTTATGGATGAGAAAATGGCAACTTAGATATTTTGATGTAGATGACAAATACCTTATTATAATTTGTAATACCTGTGGTATACGGCTTCCCAGGTGGCTCAGTGGTAAAGAATCTGCCTGCTAATACAGGAGAAGTGGGTTTGATTCTCAGATCAGGAAGATCCTTTAGAG
Source organism: Aepyceros melampus (assembly GCA_006408695.1). Taxonomy (NCBI): domain Eukaryota; kingdom Metazoa; phylum Chordata; class Mammalia; order Artiodactyla; family Bovidae; genus Aepyceros; species Aepyceros melampus. Next base: position 38,859 of record SJXQ01000844.1, read on the forward strand.
GAGAAATGGCAACTCACTTGCCTGGACTTCTTGCCTGGAAGATCCCATGGACAGAGGAGCCTGGTGGGTTGCAGTCCATGGGGTCGCAGAGTCGGACATGATTTAGTGACTGAGCATGTACACACCTGTGGTATACGTGAGGTGTACCTTGTTAAATTAGTAGTCATTTAATCAAGGTTTTGTCTTCTGCAGAAAATACCGAATATGAAATGGAAGCTGTGTTGTGTGTCTGTGTTTGCTTGCTTAATGCTTGTCACCTTAGGCTGGTTAGGGCTTGGTTTTCTGAAAAATAATCTCTTGTAGGGAGTTTAATAATAGCTGGAGATTATATCAAATAATTTAAGAATATTTGTAATGTATCAGCTTTTCAAGAGCTCGAAACCCAAACGGCGATGTATTATTCTAGAAGATAGCACAATCATTTCTTAACTACTTGCAGAAGCTCAGCAATTTAAACTCTCATCACTGTGCCTTTCTGGAACATTTAAGAATAGAATACCTTGTTGTAAATGAAAAAGAAATGCATAGCTTATTTTACATTTTCTATTTTTATGCTTATATTATTGTAACATTTTTTTATTAACATTTTCAGAGAAAACTTAAAGAAGTGACTAATTGTGTAAGTTAAGTTAATGTTAACTGGAGGACACATTAACATAAATTTCAGGGGATTAGCACGACAAAAATGTTATTTTTTTTTATGTACCAGTTAAAGTCAGTGTATCAGAAGCCCAGACTCCCTTTATCCAGAGGCTCTGCTGTGCCCTACCTAGGTTTTGAATTGTACTGTTTTCAGCTTTTTTAAGAGGATGCTCTGGAGGAGACCTGTCCACTTCTTGCTACCCCCAGGTTGAAAGTGATGTATATTCTTCTCAAATTTCATTGAGGAAAATTATTTTTATTGATGCTATGTATGTCTTAGAGTCATATCTCAGTAACAGTTCTGTATTCTGAAAGGGGAAGCATAAATATTGATGGGTAGCTAGCCATTTCTGCCATACAGGTGTTCTTCCTCTTTAATATTCTGAAAGCACATTATGATTTTTGTCAATAACCTTTATGATATCTAACATTTATGTTTTGTTCATAACAGAAAAAAGTGATAACTGGAGAGTTTTTACTTCATTCTGACTACATTGAATTTCAAAATATTGTTTAGTGGAGGCAGGCTGTTCAGTTCCCTAAATCTGTATGTTGTAGCAACTAGTTGAAGGCTGTCTTTGCCCTCAGAATTAATGGCTCTGTATAGGAGATACTGTAGAATACTAACTACAAAACCAGGGCAAAGAAGTAAGGAAACGCAATTAATGCTTTTGGGATATTAAAAGAAAGGACCAATTTTGTCCAGGTATGTGTGTCCTCTGACACACAGAGGTAAAAATGGAGAGGTAAGAAAGATTGAAAATGAAAGGATGGGAAATGGCATAGTAGACAAGTACTATCCAAAAATAAAATCAGCCAAAATAAAACTTAATGCAAAAACACTGATGGCCAGATGCTGAGTTATGTTAAAACGTACAGTTCTCCAAACAATATATGATGACTTTTTATGTACTTAACAACCTACCTTTGAAATGTGGTAGATCATGCAGACTGCCCCCCCCACCCCCCGCAAAAAAAAATCCCCAAACTGGATCTTTAAATACCAAATGGACAGGATTGTTTTATAGAAACATCAAACTCTGTTCCCAGCAGATAAGACAGTGTACATTTTTTTGATATGCACATTTGGTATCTATAGACACTGAAAAAGACTTGGTTAAAAAGGTCTTGAAAAATTTCAGAGATTCATTATCATAAAGACCATCCTCTCTGGCCACAGTACAATTAAATTAGAATAACTACTGATACGTTTGAATTGATTGCTACAGTTTTATTATTTGTTTTTTCTTTGTAAGCTCTGATTTTCATTTTTCTATGTTCCCTCTCATGCTAGTTGTTTACTTTTCAGTGTCCTGAAATAACTGCTCCATAGTTGCTTTCTAGGTTTTGTGGCTATTTCACTGAGAAAGAATGGAATATGCTTACTTGTATGTTACTTAGAACTGGACCTGTTAACATTTTGATGTACAACCTTTTGAAGACATTTTTTCTGTGTGTGTGTGCATGCATATAGACATACATTTATACATTTTCTTTTGTAATTTGCATTTTTAAATGTTAGGGACATGTTTCAAGGACATTAATTTTTTCACATTAAACAAAAAAATTTAGCTGCACCGGTTCTTAGTTGTGACCTGCAGGATCTAGTTCCCAGACCAGGGACTGAACCCTGGTCTCCTGCATTGGGAGCACAAAGTGCCAGCCACTGGATTACCAGGGAAGTTCCCTTTTTCACATTGTTATTTTAATCATGTATTTTAAGCATGTATTTTATCATGTTCCACAATTTGTTAATCAATCCCTTTTTGTTAGTTTTTTGGGTTATTTTACATTTTCAGTTTTGTAAAATTCTCTGACAAACATACTGGCATGTAAATCTTCGCACATACCTCTGTTTAGTCTATAGCATCAAACTTTGTGAATAATTTTAAGGTTTGACATGTATGACCAAATTATTCCCTGTGAAAAATGTAACAGTTTTTTCTTCTAAGCACATTTTTGGTCCAATGCTGTTTTTTACTATTGTATTTCTTTGACTCTTTTATATATGGAAAATGCTATTTATTTTTTGTTACTAAGTGGAATTATCAATTTTTTCACCATGTTATTCTCCTGTTGTTTTGTGATGTAGAAAAGCTAACTTTTGCATTTTGTTAGCTGATCGATATTCAGTATTTTTCAATTATATCTTTTGGCTTTTCTATATAAAAAATAGTCATCTTTGTGTAATGATAATTTTGTATTCTTCTTGTCAGTACTTACACTGATTTCTCTTTTGTACTCTAATTTAGTTGTTTATAACTTCTGTGACTATCTTAATAATACTGATAAGTATCTTCAACTCATTGCTAGTTTCCTTAGCTCCTACAGTAGCTACCCTAAGTTATCTTTTAGTTACCAAAGCTGATAGATTTTTAAAAATTATTATTGAACTTCTCTACTGTATTACCAATAAGAATTCTTATTCTTACCTTCTAAAAAAGTTTTATTTTGAAATAATTTCAGCCTTCCAAAAAAGGCAAGAACATTAAAGAGAACTTACTTTTCCTTTAATTATTTGAGCATAAGTTGCCTATATGATGCTTCGGTAACCCCAGCTAAATTTTACACCAAAAACTTAATCAGGAAGTTTTTAGGTACAGTAACCAAGTCATCAACCATGGAATTTCTGTTTTTGAGCAAGTTAGTTTCCTAGTGACCATGTTAGGGCAAATACTGTCTGTTTGTAAAGCAGGTTTGTAAAACAATCTTTTTTTTTTAGTCACTAAATTTTGTCTGACTCTATTGGGACCCTATGGACTGTAGCCTACCAGGCTCCTCTGTTCATGGAATTTTCCAGGCAAGAATACTGGAGTGGGTAGTAGCCATTCCCTTCTTCAGAGGATCTTCCTGACCCAGAGATCGAACCTGGGTCTCCACCATTGCAGGCGAGTTTTATACTGTCTAAGCAATCAGGGAAGCCGTCTTTTTAAATACTTGTTTATTTTACTGTGGTAAGTTGGCTTATTCATCTCAGCTTGTATAATGGGAAACTGAGAGAAGGTATTGAAATGTAGGTGAAAAATCCATCAGTTTTTCTATCAGTTACAATACATTTATAGTAGTATGTTTGTTATTATTTTGCATTATATGTTTTCTGAGAGTCACTGCCCCCCCTTTTTCTTCCTCCCCCCACAATAAAAATTCATGAACTCTTAAGTGGTTTTTATGAATTCTTTATTCATGATAGGTTTTCAGAAATAGTAAAATCAGTATTAGTCATGCTTCTTGACTTCTCAGAAGCTGTTTATTTTTAACATCTGTGTTGAATAGTGATAGCATGAGGGAAATATACTTTTTTAAGGGTGAGCATTTTGATATTTAAAATTTATTTTTGAAGCTTAATTTATGTATCATTTTAACATCTATCTTCGCTGGTACAATAATATCTGAAACCTTAATCTTACTGATATTTTGTGTGTTAATTTTACAGCATATGATAATTGGCACTTAAAAGCTGCTAATATGAGAAAAACTTGAATTTAGTCATTGTCCATTTCTTTTCTATTTGTATCCATTGGGAGTGAGTGAAGGAAGTGGTTTTTGCAAGCATGTTATGGTTGAATAACTTTAAATAAGTTTTCTTGGAGCAGGCTTCAGTGTCGGTCAGCTGCTGACAGAAGTTGATTCTGTTTTGTCCAGTAAACTTGTAGTTTAAAGAATAAAAGCAAATCGTTATTTAATTAAATAGCTAAATTTTAAATTAGTTTTTATATAGATTTTAAAGTGGAAAATACATTTGAATTGTTTTTAATCTTTTTCTCCTGTCTTTTTTAATGCTATTTATGAAGGCAATGGCACCCCACTCCAGTACTCTTGCCTGGAAAATCCCATGGACGGAGGAGCCTGGTAGGCTCCAGTCTATGGGGTCGCTAAGAATCAGACACGACTTCACTTTCACTTTCACTTTTCACTTTCATGCATTGGAAAAGGAAATGGCAACCCACACCAGTGTTCTTGCCTGGAGAATCCCAGAGACGGGGAGCCTGGTGGGCTGCCGTCTATGGGGTCGCACTGAGTTGAACACGACTGAAGTGACTTAGCAGCAGCAGCGTGCTTAGTTTTATTTATATTTTCTATTCAATTTAGTAATATATCTGTATATGCTTATTGTGTGAAAAACTTCTGATATTATGAATTCCTGTTATACTTTTATCTGTTGTCTTTCTTCCCCTACTTTTCTCTTTTGTCTTCATCTTTGTGTTCTTTCCCTCTCTCTCTTTTAGTACTTTCTGTATTTTCTTCCTCAGTCATATTCTCCCTTTCCTGTTTCACTATTATACAATATTAAGTAGAAGTAGTCAAATTCATGAGATGGCTGTATGGCATCACTGACTCGATGGACGAGAGTATGAGTAAACTCCAGGAGTTGGTGATGGACAGGGAGGCCTGGCATGCTGTGATTCATGGGGTTGCAAAGAGTTGGACATGACTGAGCGACTGAACTGAACTGAGTCAAATTCATTGTGATGGTATGTTTCTTTTATCTTCCTTTCTTGAGCCCTAATTTTTGAGTATTTTAATGGCTATTTAAAAGTAGGAAGAGAAGATGGTAGCTGAAAAAATAACCTTAAAGAAGCTTTGCTTCTTATATATTGTATAATCAGTATACAGTAACATTGTTTCATTTGAGAAAATGTTTATAAAATGGGAAGAAGTCAAAATACTTGTAGATTACATGGCTTTTGAATGAGATCTAGTATTATGTTGTTAAAAAGGTGTGGCTTCTATGATTTCTCTAGTACATGAAACTTCATGATACAGAACTTCTTTGCAGGGGTTAGGGATCTGGTACTTATTAACCCTTTGGCAAGCCCATTTCCCTATCTGAATGTTGGTTTCATCTTTGCAGAAGATGCAGAATGATACTCATCGTTCATGTACATTAAGTTCAGTAACATTTTAAGAATAATTATTGATTTAACATCTAATTGGAATCTTTTTTTCCTTATTTTATAGGCTATGTACAGAGTCTGATCAGACGAGTTGTAAATAATGTAAATATTGTTATAAATAATCTGATACTAAAGTATGTTGAAGATGATATTGTCCTTTCAGTCAACATCACATCCGCAGAATGCTATACAGTAGGTGAATTGTGGGATCGTGCATTCGTGGATATTTCTGGTGAGTAAACGTCAAGATTAGTAAAGCTTTTTCTTCTGTTGAAACATTTATCTTGGATTCTAAACCTTTTTTGGGCCACCAGGCTCTTTGCTAAGTCTACTGAAAGCTTTATATCTTCATCCTGAAAAAAATGCACATATATTAAATTTAGCATACAATTAGAGGAGATTATTAGGCCTTCAGATTAAGAAATATGACTTGTTTTCTAATGCTCTTTTTATTCTTATATCATGCTTGTTTCAAATGTTAATGTCATATTTTACAGTACTGTGGGTTGAAGGAATAAAAATTAAATAATAGTTAAAATTTTGTACGTTTCTGAAAGAGGAAAGGGAATGTGTTGCTTTTACATAGTTCAGTAATGGCAAACTGTATCTGATGTGTTTTAGATTTGTATACTGCAGAGCATATTTGGGGTTTTTGGATAATCACAAAGCCTCCTTTATTTGCTGCATTTTCCTTCTGCTTATATTAAAAGAACTATTTAATAATAATATATTTTTAATAACTACCAAATATACTTATATATTTTCAACATGGAAGGTAGGCATGTTGTGAAACCTTAAAAATACAGCTGTGAAAAAATGCTGCTGTTTTGCTAGAAGACATAATAGTTAAATAAGTGACAACACTTTTTGATACACATTCTGATAGTGTAAGGAGTGGATATTTTTGGAAAATATAGTAAGGAGACTATTGTGAATGCCTTTTATCTGTGATTTGCCATTGTACATAATTGCTAAAGGTGCTGGCACTAAAGTTAGACTACCTGAGTTTGAATCTTGACTCTCCCAACTTCATAGAGATGTATGATCTTGTTTGAGTTACTTTGTGGTTTCTTATTTTCCTCAGATACATACCATAGCATAAAAATATTTGGTACATAGTAATTGCTCAGAAAGTGAGCTGCTATTCTTATTTAAATTCATTTTCTCAGATTCTCATTACAATTCCATAAAGTGATATTCTTTCTCATTCATTAGTTGTATATTCATTTGTATAAGTCCTAGTTACAAGAAAGCAAAGTGAAATTGAGTTGCACGGTTTCCTAACTTGCCTTATTAAGGCATATAAATAGGAACTAGAAGAACTGAAATACAGTTGTTTTGTGTGTTCTTTAAGGTTTGGCCTTCACATTTTAAAAATGAAAAATAATCCTGATATTGCAGCTCTGTTGTAAGACATAAATAAGAGCATATGCAAAAACCCAAGCTTGTTTCTGAGATATTGTCAATGCCTCTAAAGGGGGAAGCAGTATCTACTTTAGAAGTTAAAGGATTAAAACAAAATAGTTAAGAAAGAACGAAGTCTTCATATATGGTAAAACATGAGTGAATCTTGAAAACATTATACATGCATGTAAGCATTTCTTTAGGACATACATAGTACTTGGAGTGGGTTTGTTAGTAGGATATGCAAATGTTCACATTTTGAAACTAATGCAGAGTCTTTTTCTACAGTGCTTGTTAGGTGAGCATAATTATTACCCTCATTTATACATTGGATTGTAGCACATTATCTAAAAATACCAGAAGTAGAATTCATTTTCTATGTTTTTAAGATAGTTCTTATTAGTATTAGGAAAGTATTTTTCAAAACTTAATCCTTTTCACTTTCACAGAAACATTTTCTAAAATATCCTTGAAATATTACTTTAGCGTAAAGTGTTTTTTATAGTGTAATGGAGAAGAACATGTGCTCTGGAGTAAGGTTTTCAGAGTTTGAATTATAGCTCTGCTCTTTATAAACTGTCTGACAAGACAAATTATTTACCCTTATTGTGCTTTCATTCCACAGCTTTTAAACAGAGCCATATAAATATTATAAGAGAGAAGGACTGCAAAAGATTTAGTGTAGTGTTTAATAGCAAATACTCAGTGAATTATAATTATTATAAAAAGAGGGAAGAAAGCATCTAGAGGGTTTCTTTCATTTCTTCTTATAATTTCTTTCCTATTTTGATAATTTCTTTAATTTGTGTACGTATATGTAATAGTAACTGAATCATTTATATACTGTATAACATGAAATAATGTGGTAAGTTTGTATTTTTTTCAGGTAAAAATTTAAAATTTATTTCCTTAATAAAACCTTACAGTTTTCATACATGTACATATTCTTTATACATCTTAAAAACTTAAATCCAAAAGAAGAAAACAGAATTAAATGCTGAATTAATTAGAGGTTGCCAGGATGTACTCAGAAATAGAATGAACTAAAATATAGTTTATTGTTTTGAAGATTTCCATGGCCATAGTGAATGGATAGTTGCTAACTTAAAATCACTGACTAGGTAGATTTGGGCCTGATATTTACCAAGGAATTATTGTTAGTTAGGAATAAATTTTCTACAGGTTTTGTTCTCTAGTTTGATACTTTACCAGCAATTGTTTCCATTTTTATTCCATTGAAACAAACTTTACAACTGATAATTTGGTAATTTCTTCATTAGTCATTATTTAAAAACATGTTGGCCACTAGAATTTTCTGTGATGATGGAAATGTTTTACTTTTTACTGTCCAGTACCCTAGCCACTAACTGTATGTGGCTTTTGAGTACATGCAATATGGCTAATGCAGTCAAGGACCTGAAATTTTATTTCCATATAATTTTAATTAATTCATAGGTAAATTTAAATAACACTGTATTGATGGTGGCTACCATATTAAAGAGTGCAAGCTTTGAGAACAGCAGTAAGTTTTACAGTGGAGAAATAAATGTTAAATAAGCGACTATTACTCAAAAATGTTTTTATAATGTGGTTTTTCAAGAATTTTATTGTTATTTAATATTCCATTGCAGATAGTGAAATGTAGAAAAATTTTTATAAACTTTGTCTTAAATTTGTAGCTGGGAGTCAAGCAAATTGGGGACAAGCTGCTTCATTTCTTTGGCTTCTATTTGATTTTTCATACATTAAATGGGGATTATTGTGCCTATTTCATAATATTATTGGAAGCTTTCAGTGATACGTTAAATGTGAAGTTCTGTTCATAGGTGCTGACAGTCCTATATTAAATGCTTTATTAATCTTATTTCTGCTGCTATTGTTTTTATTACTGTTATACTAATAAAGAATTGCCTTTTTTTCCCCCAAGTTTACGTTTTACTTAAAATGTTTTTCTCTTCTTTTTTCTTTTAGCAACTGATCTGGTGTTGAGAAAGGTTATCAATTTTTCTGACTGTACAGTTTGTCTTGATAAACGAAATGCCAGTGGTAAAATAGAATTCTACCAGGATCCTTTATTGTACAAGTGTTCCTTCAGAACTCGTCTGCATTTTACATATGATAACCTAAATTCTAAGATGCCATCTGTTATAAAAGTAGGTGTTTCTTTTTCTAGTAGTCAAGTTGCATGTTTCTACTGTTTATTGATTGTTATACATACTAATCATTGTTAAAAAGCAATGAGGAAATTAACCTCAAATATATATGTAAAAAAGTTATGTTTATAACTTTTATGTTATTTGTTATATATTATAACTTTTCTTCATTTAGTGTTCTAATAGAGATATTTTGGGGACAACTTTTTTTCCCTGTGACTTAGATTCCATTTTAGTTTTTCCAGCTGATTGTTAGTGTTTTTCTCTTCAATTAGATAGAGGAGAGCATATCAAAAAGTGTATTTATACCCATGGTGGACTGAATATTAGTCTTTATTTCAATTCTTATAAATTTTTCATTTGATAATAATAGTTTCTGACCCTTGTTTTCCTTAGATAACTTTATAAGACTTAATTTGCTTATCTCTTAGTTTATTGGTTTAGGGAATTTTAGCTGTCTATGGTTTCAAAATGTGATTAAAATCTTAAGAATATGTGAATGTTTTAGTAATATCTTTTGATCCATGTGAAAATTTGTTCTCCAGGTATTGGCAAATATTTTTAGTGTGTATAGTTATTCTCTAAGTGTAAATTTTGTGTTGTTTTATTGCATAAAAATTTTCTATATCTCTTATCTATTTATCTGTCTTTGAAAAAGAATTCACACAGTGACTTATGATCTTGTTAACTAAGTTTTCACATGGAATAAATTTTTATTATTGAATTATAAGCTTTTGTATTGTAATGAAAAAGCCAGTCCTAAGTCTGAACACTGGTATTGACCACTGTGCTTGTTTTGGCGTGGCTGTTTAAATTATTTATTATTTTTACATTGTGCTTTTGAAACATAAGACATGTCATTTTATGTAGCTTTGTATTTATACATGACTTCCACCTGCTTTTCTTTGGTAGTGCTCACTCTTGAATATCTTTTTTTCCTTACACTTTGTACAGGACACATTGTTTTCGTTAAATTCTGTTACTCTTGCCTTCTGTTTTTGAATTAGCTTCTTAGACAAATATAAGCATGGAATAGTGTTGATTGAATAGTAATTGTATCCTTATCCCAGGAAAATGGACTTAAACATTCCTTCTTTGACCTTGACTCTACCAGTGAAGTTGGGGAATGTTAGAGTAAATTCAAGATATATTTTAAAAGCAAGTAATGGATATGGGGAAGCCTTACCATATAAAAATTTTTTTATTGATCTTTAATACAGATTTAATTGTACATTTTAGGATGTGGGTAAATTAGAGGAGAGTGGTACCATTTATGCTTAACTGAAATTAAATTTTCAGTTTTTTGTTAATAGTACTGTGATATAAGATTTGGTGTTTTGAGTTAGAGCCATCATTTGTTCAGCTCTTAGTCCTAGGAAATAAGTATTAAATGGACATGGTTAAGCTCATTGATCATCTCAAAGACAGGGAATTTCCAAAAATGTTTGAAACACTCTAATTATTTGTCTAAGATTCTCATATATGTTTCATTAGGTGACTTTTGAATTTATTTGTATTTGGGTAGAGTTTTTGTAATTTTCTACCTTCTGTGAGTAATAAATGTCTTAGAGGTTATATCATCTGTGAGATACAGAGCATACAGATGTGTTATTGAACATTTCCCCTGTTAGTGAAAATTTACTTTTTCTTAACAGTTTTTTGGAGGAATGAAAGTCTACACATAAATCTTTGACTACATCTCTGATTGATTCCTTAGGAATGATTTCTGTAATTGCAAATATCTTATTAATGGGTTTAAACTTTTAAGGCCTGTCATCTGAACTACAAAATTGCTTCCAGAAATGTTTAACCAGTGTATATGCTCATGAACATTAAGGGGGATGCCTGTATTATATGTACTCTACTATCCTTAAATATGATCATACTTATAAAAGCCAACTTGTTTAGCAAAAATAATGCAATTTAATATTAATTTGATTATTAGCAAACTTAGATATTTGAAAATATGTTCAGTGGCCATTATTTTTTTGAAAAATTCATTCAGGGTCTTTGTCAGTTTTCCTATTGTTGGTTAGCTTTATTGATTTTAAAGATATTTATATGTATAATATATAAAATATCTTATATATTTTAAAGGTATGTATGTTTATGTACATAAGATTTTAAGTGCATACATACGTGCATGCACTTTAATGCATGCATATAGGATTGAGGTTGATTTTGCTAAGACAGCTATCACTGGTGCTATTGGTGCCATATGGTATTTAAAAGAATGTGGCAGATAAATGTCAGATTTCAGAAGAGCTTCGCAGGCCTGCATTGCACACCTGCACAACCCTTCCTCAATTTTCTTACCTCTTCATAGTCTATTTGGTGTATGATTTTTGTCAGTTTTTAAAACCTGTACTCATATTTGAGTATGGTATTTTATACCTCCTTGTATAACTTACTTCCCTTCAAGTACAGTTTTTTTGTGCCTTTATCCCTAAATATATGTTGATTGCCATTACTTTCTCAAGTTTCATAGACACTCAAATACCAGTTAGTTAAAATAAACCTTCCAAAAGACTTACTTTATGGCTTAATTGGTTTTATTTCATGTTTATGTAACAACAGGAAATTATTATATTGAGCTTGTCTTTATATTTTATTGATGTATTTGTTCTATAAGGAGAACTTCAATTGTTGACTTTGTGCCCTATTGATAGTAATTAGTCTTACTTCTTATAATTGATTCATGTTGTAAATTTTATACCATGTTTAATTCTTTTATTTAAAGTTTGTTTGAGAAATTTTCCTGGTCATGTTTCGCTTTGTTTTCTATATCTGACAATTATTTTACCATGTGCATACTTCCATAGTTACAGTGTTAGTAGTTTACTCACTTAACATATGTTTTTAGTATATGTATGCATTCTTTTTGGTTAATAAAGCTGGAAAGGGTGGATTAATGACTTATAAAATGACATTATGAAACTATTCTCATTTGTGACAGAGATCTTTATGGTTTTTGTTGGAGTACTGTTATACTCTTAATATTATAGGATGGGTATTTTGTTACCAAAAAGTTTTTGGAAAAGTAATCTTGAAATCCATTGTGACTGTATCTTCTCATGATTGTTTCTATTTCCGCTTAGATAGTTGGGATTAACATTGTTTCTGTCTAATGTTAGTGGTCATCATAGGAAAATTTGTTTACGTTTCTAAGAATTTAGACTCATTTTGCCTTAAATATTAGAAACATTGAGACATTACACTTTTTCCTATGGTACTCCATTTTAAGGCTTAACATTTCTGTACTTATGTTTAAATGGTATTCTCTTTGAATATACTTTTGTTGATGCTTTTGTTTTCTCCAAAATACAGATTCATACCTTAGTAGAGAGTTTGAAACTTTCTATCACTGATCAACAGTTGCCTATGTTTATCCGTATAATGCAACTTGGGATTGCTCTTTACTATGGAGAAATAGGAAATTTTAAAGATGGAGAAACAGAAGATTCTATTTGTCACAATAAAGATATGTTGGGAAATGTTACAGGTAAATACAACAAAGTTTTTATAACTGTTGTTCTTACAAGTGTTTTCACCATTGTGAAACTTGAAAAGCTACGTTAGATTATGTTTTATAGTATTCTAATATGATGGGATGATTTGCTTAACACTGATTTTTTTCTTTTCTACATTTTGCATATTATTCTCACTTTCTTTTTTCTACATGCTAAAAATAACTTGACTATTTCTAGTAGGTATAAGTGTTCAGAATATACATTATATAAAAGGATAGTCCAACCTCAAGATTTCCTAATAAGTTATAGTACAGTTGACCCTTGAACACATGGGTTTGAACTGTGCAAGACCCAATTACACACAAATTTTTTTCAGTAAAACTGCATGATCCATGGTTGGTTGAATCCTCAGATACAGAACTGTAAATATGATAGTGAGTTGACTATAACGTTATACCTGGATTTTCATCTTGTTGAAACTCCTTGTTGTTCAGGAGCAGCTTATATTGATAAATTTTCTATAAAGTCTCACTGAGTTATTTTAACTAAGTTATTTATACTTAATTATTATATGTAATTATAATTAACTATGTGTTCTGTGCTTAGTCGCTCAGTTGTGTCCGACTCTTTGTGACCCCGTGGACTGCAGCCCTCCATGCTCCTCTGTCCATGGGGATTCTCCAGGCAACTATACTGGAGTGGGTTGCCATGCCCTCCCAGGGTTCTTCTAACCCAGGGATCGAACCCAGGTCTCCTGCAATGCAGGTGGATTCTTAACCAACTGAGCTACCAGGATAGTCTATAATAAACTATAATTATACCTAATTAACTGTATATTTTGGAGGATACCTAGTTAATTAATTGGAGCATTACTTCATTGAAGGATACTTAGTGGGTTGATTTCACTTATTCAGTTCATTATACTTTTACTAAAGCCTGTTTATGTGTAAGACATTATTGCTGGGACTGTAGGAGAATGCAGAGATAAATGTGGGAAAGTACAGAGACAGATTTAAAATCTTAATATACATTAGAGTGGACAGACATGTGAACAGTTAAGCACTTAAACAGTTAAGTGGATGGCAGATGTTTGACTTATTGATATTAGACATATTAACCATCGGAAGTAGAAAAATGGTGAAAGGAGTTGTAGGCTTTGACTTGTGTTTGTCTGAGTCTCAGGAAAAATTTGGAGAAGGTGATGATTGGCTTCCATAGTTAGAGCCTTTAGCTAAAGGGCATTTAAAACTTGGGCACAAATAACCCCATTAAAAAGTGGGCAAAAGGCCTTTATAGCGCTGTTTCCAGAAAGAATATCAAGGTGGCCAATAAGCATGTGCAAATATGCTCAGTATCATTAGTCATGAAGGGTAATAGAAGTCAAAACCACAATGAGATAGTGCTTTATAGTTAAAAATGACTCATAATAAGTGTTGGCAGGATATGGGAAAATTGGAACCTTTAAGCATAGATGGTGGGAATGGTACACAATCTGGTTTGTCAAAAAGTTGTACATAGAGTTACTATATTATCCAGCAGTTCTGTTCCTAGGGTTATATGACAGAACTGGTAGAACAAAAACTAGTTGAACAAAACCTAGCATATAGAAGCTGGTCAGTTCATTTTTTCCACCATGCTATTATGGTAAATTTCAAATGTTAATATATTGAAAATTGAAAGTATTATACAATCAACAGGCACTATATGGTTGAGTAGATGTGTAGGCTCTACTCATCATCTGGATTCTACATGAATATTTATCACATTTGCTTGTCATGTATCTGTTCATCTAACACCACTTTCTCTCCATCAATTCGAACCAGTTTTTGCTGCATTTCATGGTTAAGTTATGGACATCAATGTACTTCACCACTAGATTTCAGCAATATATCCCTATCTAGAGTTTATGTTTATTGACAGTTCTTTTTTTTTTAAGGTTAAATTCATAAGGTGAAATGCATAAATGTTAAGTATACTATTTAAGAAGTTTTGAGAAATGTGTATGCCTGTGTGATATGGGACACTCATCAAAATATGTCATTAATATCTTAAAAAGTTATCTCATACCACTATTCAGTCACTTCCCTTCCTCCAGCTGCCTGCCCACCCCACCTTCCACTCAAGAAAACCCTGTTCTGAATCTCTAAAAAAGAAAGAAGCCATGCATTAGTTTTTGCTGATTCTGGAATTTCATGTAAATAGAAAACATAAGTATAAATTCTCCTGTGAAAGGATTCTTTCCTTAAGCATAATATTGTTTTTTACTTTTCATTTTTAAAAACTTTTTAAGACTTAATTTTTTGAGTAATTTTAGATTTGCAACAAAATTGAAGTGTAGGTACAGAGTTTTCCCGTATACCCCCACTCTCATACATGCATAACCTCCCCCATTATCAGCATCCCTCTACTTATCACAACTGATGAACCTACATCATTATCACCCAGAGTCAGTAGTTTAGTTAAAGTTCACTCTTGCTGATGTATATTCTGTGGGTTTGGACGAACGTATCCATCATGATGGTATCATTCATAGTATTTTCACTGCCCTGAAAGTATTGTATTTTGGGGTTCATCTGTATTGTTATATATATATCAGTGTTTGTTTCCTTTTTATTGCTAAGTACATTGAATGAATGTGCCATATGAATGTAACATAGTTTATTTAGACATTACCCTGTTGATGAATGCTTGAGTTATTTCCAGTTTTGGTTATCATCATAAGTGAAGATGGCCTGGACATTCTTCTGAAAGTCTCTTGAAGACATGTAGCTATCTTTTTCTTGGTTTAACACCTAACAGAAGAAGAATTACATACTTTAAAAAAAATAAATTACAAGCTTTTCCCCAAAGTAATTGTGCCATTTTACATTCCCATCCCTGGTGGCTCAGAGGGTAAAGTGTCTGCCTGCAATGCGGGAGACCCAGGTTCGATCTCTGAGTCAGGAAGATCCCTGGAGAAGGAAATAGCAACCCACTCCAGTACTCTTGCCTGGAAAATATCATGGACAGAGGAGCTTGGTAGGCTACAGTCCATGGGGTCACAAAGAGTCAGACACGACTGAGCGACTTCACTTCACTTCGACTTCACTTCACATTCCCATCAACAATGTATGCCAATTGCTTCACATCCTTGGCAACATTTGTTGTTGTCAGTGCTTTTTCACTTTTTGCCATTCTGATGTATATGTTGTGGTTGCTCATTGTGGTTTTAATTTTCACTTCCCTGATCAATTATTTTGAACTTTTTTTGTGTGATTTTTGACATTTAATATATCTGACTTTGTGCCATTTGTTAAATCTTTGCCTATTTTTAAAACATTTTTGAGTCCCTTATTGATTGGTGACTTTTTCCCTTAATCTTTTTTATTGAAGTATAGTTGATTTACAGTGTTACGTTAGTTTCTACTATCCAGCGAAGTGAGTCGGCTATGTATAAAGGTGGTTCTTTATATATTTTGAATTCAAGAATGACAGTACATGTCAAATACCCCTAGGGAATATTTTTTTGCTGGTCTCTGACTTGCCTAATTCATTTTCTAATAGGTGTTTCTTGAGCAGTTTTAAATTTTGATTGAATGCAATTTTCAAAATTTTATGACTGTTCCTTTATGTGTTCTAAGAAGATGGTTAGGTTTGCTCTCTCTTTTTTTTTTTGGAAAGAAATAGGTTGCTTGCTTCCAAACACATCTGAATTGTTTTTTTCTTCCACCTGTCTAAAACAGAAATTCTTAACCTTTTATTGTGCATTTTATGGATTCTTTTGACACACTGGTAAAGCCAATGAACCTTTTCTTGAAAGTTTTAAGCACCTTGATTTTAATGATTTTGTGTCCTTTCTTCATGTTATTTGCCCTTGGAGTACATTAAGGTTTTTGTATCTGTGAATTTATGGTTTTCAGATATACTTAGAAAAATTGGGGGCATTATTTCAAATATCTTGTTCAATTCCCCTTTCTCCTCCTTTGGGGACTTGAATAACACATATATTGTGCTGCTTGAAGTTCCACAGAGCTCTCTGATGTTCTGTTCATAATTTTTTCTTTTTCCTTTCATTTTCTGGTTTCACTTTTGATAGTTTGTATTTCTATTCAAGATGACTAGTCTTCTGTAGCTAATCTGCTGTTAATTCCATCTACTTTATGTTTCATCTCAGGTACTGTTCATTTCTAGAGGTTCAGTTGGGACTATTAAAAATAATGTGCTTTTTTTGAATATCATTTTATTCAGATATCTGTTTTAATGTTTTTATTTACTAATGCTATGAAATATGTTATTACCAGGTCTTTTTCTGTAGACTAACTTTTATTTTTCTTCATTGTGATATCCTCCTGCTTCTTTGCACATCTGATAATTGGATGCTAGACATTGTGAATTTTATTTTGTTGAGTGCTGGATATTATTGTATTCTAGAAAACATTTTAAGTTATTTGGAAGCAATTTAATTCAATTGTCTTGCCTTAAAGGTTTTTAAAACCTTTAGCAGCCATTAGCTTAAGCCCAATTTTATTCCACTACTGAGATAATTACCCCTTTGAGTACTGTACCTGGTCGTCTGTGAATTAGAGCTTTTCTCTTTCTTGGTGGTAGGAACACAGACTATTCCTGGTTGTAAGCCTTGGGAGTATTTTCTTTGCCCCTTTCTGGTTGTTCTTTTAAAGGCCTTGGTTTCCTTACATGAAACTGATGAATACTCAGGTGAAGACTGGAGTGGGGCCCTCTGCAGGCTCAGGAGCTCTCGCTCTCTGAGCAGGTCCTCTTGTTTGGTGCTCTGTTCTGCAAACTCTAGGCACCTTAGTCTTCCTACACTCAGGACTTTTTTTCTCATCTGTGAGACTCTGAGCTCTACTTGGATTCCCTCTTTCTTATTGTAGCTTAGAAACTCATTCCAGACAGTAACCTGGGCCAGTCAAACTCATTTCTCTTGTTTCTCTTCTCTCAGAACTTACTGTCCTTCATTGCCTGAAGTCTAGTGTCTGAAAACTGTTATTTCCTATATTTTGTCTTTTTGTTGTTTTTTAATATGTGCTTCAGTATTAACCTGTTGAACAGTGAAGTATAGCAGAAAGTCTAATACCGATTATAGTTTCAAAGTACTGACGTGTAAAGTGTTTTGAGATAGCTTCACCACTGTTATTTGATATATTTATGATTTCTTTAGGTTTTAGAGTTGAAGGTACTAGTGGTGTAACTGTAATTTGTTACCTGCGTTTATAATTAGAACAATGCTTCATTTTAGTTAAGTACTGAATATATATTTTTTCATTGAAAGTTATGAAATTCCTGAATTCTGCGAAAGGGTCCCATGTTAAGATGCACCGTTTCAGAGGCAAAGAATATTTTAAGAAATTCTAACCAGAGATCAAAGAGATCTCCAGGTCCTAGTTCGTTCTTTTGACAAAGGAGTAAGCAAGGATTTGGAACTTCAAAAGCATCTTTCATAAAAAACTTGTCTTCATTATTAATTAATAATAAGTGTAAATTATAGTGACTGATTTCTTAGACTTCTCTGAGTTATGTTTCTTTTGCTTCAAAAGAGCAAGCAGTGGGATACTCCTTCTGTTGAATGGTTTTGATAAGAGAGGTCCAGAGTTCAGCTCTGTGGACCCAGTCTGGTCTTGGGTTGAGCTGGCCTGACTTTTTGTTTTTTTACCAAGATGATATTCAGTGATGATGCCCTATTTGAGATCTTATTAGGGGCAGTTAATAATAAGCTTTATTTATTCCTCAGTAGAAATTTATATGGTATTTATGGTTAAACAGCAAGATATGAAGATGATATAAAACATTTTCTGGATTTCTAAGTTTTCTAATTTATGTTGAAGTAAAATGACTAACGTCCTTGGTACTGTATTTTAGGTACTCTAGTTATTATTTATCAAGTTTTGTCCCAGCTGAAAGAGGTCTATAGCCATGTGTTATGACTTAAAAGTCTGATATTCCAAAAATCTCATGTCATGAGGATTAAAAAAGTTAGGTTTTTCTCTCCAGAAAACCTAGAAGTGAGTCTTAATGAGGATGATGTTTAATTGAGTATGTGTATTTATAGATTTATCAGTGAAGAGTAGATATGAGTGAATCTGCTGGTGACTACTTATACCATGAATTTGTTTAAAAATAATTTCTCCCCTAAATTCCATGATGATCTGCCTCTTTTGTTTGTATTGTTAGAAAAATGTTAAGGACCTTGATGGATTTTATCTTTAAAAAGATGGAATAAGTTACATAAGTTGGAATTTAAATCCTTAGTTTGCCAATTTATAACCAAATAAAAGTTCTTTGCTATGATTTTTTCATCTGTAGAATAAGAAAGATGTTACTCACTAATTCAATTCAGTTGCTCAATTGTGTCCAACTTCTTGTGACCCCCTGGACTGCAGCAAAGCACCAGGTTTCCCCGTCCATGACCAGCTCTTGGAGCTTGCTCAAACTCATATCCATTGAGTCGGTGATGCCATCCAACCATCTCATCCTTATCCCCCCTTCTCCTACCCTCAGTCTTTCCCAGCATCAGAGTCTTTTCCAAGGAGTGGGTTCTTTGCATCAGGTGGCCAAAGTATTGGAGCTTCGGCATCAGTCCTTCCAATGAATATTCAGGACTGATTTCCTTTAGAATAGACTGGTTTGAACTCTTTGCAGTCCAAGGGACTCCCAAGAGTCTTCTGCAGTACTACACAGTTCAAAAGCATCAATACTTTGGCTTTCGGCCTTCTTTATGGTCCAACTCTCACATTCATACATCACCAGTGGAAAAATCATCGCTCTGAATACAGGGACCACTGTCAGCAAAGTAATGTCTCTGCTTTTTTATATGCCGTCTAGGTTGGTCATAGCTTTTCTTCCAAGGAGCAAGCGTCTTTTAATTCATGGCTGCAGTCACCATCTGCAGTGATTTTGGAGCCCAAAAAAATGAAGTCTGACACTGTTTCCACTGTTTGCCCATCTATTTCCCATGAAGTGATGGGATCAGATGACATGATCTTAGTTTTTTGAATGTTGTGTTTTAAAGCAAGGTTTCCACTCCTCTTTCACTTTCATCAAGGGCCTCTTTAGCTCTTCTTCACTCTTTGCCATAATGGTGGTGTCATGTGCATATCTGAGGTTATTGACATTTTTCCTGACAATTTTGATTCCAGCTTGTGCTTCATTCAGCCTGATATTTCTCATGATGTATTCTGCATATAAGTTGAATAAGCAGGGTGAACATACACAGCCTTGATGTCCTCCTTTCCCAATTTGGAACCAGTCTGTTGTTCCATGTTCAGTTCTAACTGCAGCTTCTTGACCTGCAAACAGGTTTCTCAGGAGGCAGGTCAGGTGGTCTGGTGTTCCCATCTCTTGAAGAATTTTCCACAGTTTGTTGTGATCCACACAAAGGCTTTGGTATAGTCAATAAAGCAGAAGTGGATATTTTTCTGGAACTCTTTTTTTCGATGATCCAGTGGATGTTAGCAGTTTTGTCTTTGGTTCCACTGCCTTTTCTGAATCCAGCTTAAACATCTGGAAGTTTACAGTTCACGTTTGTTGAGCCTGGCTTGGAGAATTTTGAGCATTACTTTGCTAGCATGTGAGATGAGTGCAATTGTGCAGTAGTTTGAGCATTCTTTGGCCTTGTCTTTCTTTGGGATTGGAATGAAAACTGATATTTTCCAGTCCTGTGGCCACTGCTGAGTTTTCCAAATTTGCTGATGTATTGAATGTAGCACTTTCACAGCATCATCTTTTAGGACTTGAAATAGCTCAACTGGAATTCCATCATATCCACTAGCTTTGTTTGTAATGATGCTTCCTAAGGCCCACTTGACTTCACATTCCAGGATGACTGGCTCTAGGTGTCTGTTATTCACTAATAAGAAAATCATTAATTTTTGTTTTTCTTAATATATAAGAATAATTTCATCATAACATTTACTTTCATCCTTGGGATAATCCCTTTTTTGGGAGAGGATTACATTAGCCTAGGAACACTTGCCATTTTCTTTCTCTTTTGGGTGTATCAGGAAATTAAGAACTTTTCTTCGATTTTTGTGATATTTCTAAAAACAGTTTTTCAGCACCTTAGCTTTATTTTTGGGAGGTAAGTTTTATGTTGTTGTTTACGTTAGTGAATGAAGCCCTAAAGAGTGAATTTATCCTTTATATTTATCAAAATTTATCGGAAGTATATAATAAACTACTCACTGTATAATACTGTGTAGTATTAAAGGAGATTGATCCAGTATAATGCATAGAAACTTGAAAGTGGTAATGCTAAATTATTGGTTTCAAATAATAACCAGTATATGATTTGTTCATGCTTTATATATAGAAAGAATGAGAGAGAAACGTGTGAAACGTGTGAGAAACATTTTGATATTGTTTAAATTCCTAATTGCTCTTTTGTTTTAATTCTCTTGATTTATTTAATATGACTTTACTTTGATAATCAGGTGCTGAAGATGAAACACGAATAGATATGCAGTATCCTGCTCAGTACAAAGGCCAAGAGTTGTATTCACAGCAAGAGGACGACCAGCCACAGGGATGGGTATCATGGGCCTGGTCATTTGTCCCTGCCATTGTGAGTTATGATGATGCTGAGGAAGACTACCTTGGGAATGATCCTACATCAACTACACATCAACAAAAAACACAGACTTTGAAGGATCCTATTGTTTCTATAGGATTTTACTGTACAAAGGCAACTGTGACTTTCAAAGTAGGTTTCCTTTTTTTTTTTTTTAAATGTTTATCTCTCAACTTTAATGCTTAAATTTTGACTTCTAGTAAGAATCTAGCTTATTTTACATTTAGTAGATGTGAGATGGAGTCTAACTATCCTTACTACATAAAATTACATGTCCTCTCATCTGAAATCTCTGAACTTTGGTCTCTTTTTGTCATTTTAAGGCCTTCTCCACTATCCTTTTTAATAGTGTTATAGACAGTTTTTCTTTCCCTATTGAATCTTTCATTTGGCATACAAAGATGTCATAGTGTTTCCATTAAGCAAGAAGTGCACATGAGAAAATCTCCCAATACTTCATGTATCCCTCCAGCTACTATTTCATCTCTGTGTTGTCTTTCATTACAATTTTTTTTTTCTTTTTTTACATTGTTTGAATTGTTGGAATATAATTTCTTTACAGTGTTGTGTTTCTGCTATACAAAAAGGTGAAATCAGCTATATGTATATATATATATATGCCCTCCGTCTTAAGCCTTCCTCCCCTCCTTTAATCCCACCCTTCTTGGTTAGCACAGAGCATTGAGCTGAACTCACTGTGATATATTGCAGCTTCCCACTAGCTACCTGTTTTATGCACATATGTGTGTTAATCGGTTAGTTGTGTCCAACTCTTTGCTACCCCATAGGCTGTAGCCCACCAGCCGCCTCTGTCCATGGGATTCTCCATGCAAGAATACTGAAGTTGGTTGCCATTTCCTTCTCTAGGGCATCTTTCCAGCCGAGGGAGCGAACCCAGGTCTCCTGCATTGCAGCAGATTCTTTACCATCTGAGCTATAGGGAAGTCCCTATATATGTATCTATGTTAGTGCTACTCTCAATTTGCCCTACCCTTACCTTCCCCTTCCCCCTCTCCATGTCTGCATCTCTGTTTCTGCCTTGCAGATAGATTCATTTGTACCATTTTTCTAGAAATATATATAATGTTTATATAGTTTCTCTCTTTGCTCAGCTCTCTTTTTCTCTTTAAGAGAGTTCTTTTTTAAAATTATCTAGATATTGCTCTTTTTTTTAAAGCAGTATTTAAAATACTTTTGAGTACTTTATCCATTAACAAATGCATGTAAGATCTCAGAAAAGATCATATAATAGGTATTTTCCAGTTAAACAATAAGGTGAACAGCCTTTTAAGAAATATAATACTACCAGTACTTTGATGCTTTCCTGGTGGCTCAGACGGCAAAGCGTCTGCCTGCAATGCGGAGACCCGGGTTCGATTCCTGGGTCAGGAAGATCCCCTGGAGAAGGAAATGGCAATCCACTCCAGCACTCTTGCCTGGAAAATCCCATGGACGGAAGAGCCTGATAGGCTACAGTCCATGGGGTTGCAAAGAGTCGGACACGACTGAGCGACTTCACTTCAGTACTTTGATACTACTTATGTGTTCTTTGATCATATATTGTCTTCTCTGCCTCTTAGCTGTAACCCACTCTTGATTTTGGGTTATTTCTTGACCTTTTTAGTAGGGCAGTTCAGTCACACAGTTCTGTCCAACTCTTTATGACCCTATGATCTGCAGCATACCAGGCCTCCCTGTCCATCACCAGCTCCTAGAGTTCACCCAAACTCATGCCCATTGAGTTGGTGATGCCATCCAACCATCTCATCCTCTGTTGTCCCCTTCTCCTCCTGCCTTCAATCTTTCCCAGCATCAGGGTCTCTTCAAATGAGTCAGCTCTCCGCATCAGGTAAAGTATTGGAGTTTCAGCTTCAACATCAGTCCTTCCAATGAACACTGAGGACTGATCTCCTTTAGGATGGACTGGTTGGATCTCCTTGCAGTCCAAGGGACTCTCAAGATTCTTCTTCAACATCACAGTTCAAAAGCATCAATTCTTCAGCACTCAGCTTTCTTTATAGGCTAGCTATTATATCCATACATGACTACTGGAAAAACCATAGCCTTGACTAGACAGACCTTTGTAGTAATAGTATCACACATACAGTGTTCCTGAAGAGTATCTAATTCAGTCAACAAACTTACATTAATGCCATCTATGTACCAGGCATTGTTTTGTCTCTGGAGATTCACAGTGAACAGATCAGATGTAAATCCCTCTGCCTTAAAATGTAAATTGTTAGTAAAAACAAATAAAATGTATATAATATACCCCTTGATGATAAGGGTTATGTAGAAAAAAATAGAAGGCAAGAGTAATAGTGAATGCTTCCACTAAATGGGAGGAAACTGTGTAGTTAAAAGAAGGTGATCAGGTTTCATACTAATGATGTAAGTCAGACTGAACACTATCGTGATATTGCTTATATGTGAAATCTTAAAAAGTGGTACAAATGAACATATATACAAAACAGAGATTGACTCAAAATGTACAAAAAACAAACTTGTGGTTACCAAGGGGGAAAGAGTAGGGAAGGGATAAATTGGGAAATTGGGATTGACCTAAACACTGTGTGCTTAGTCATGTCTGACTTTTTGTGACTCCGTGGACTGTAGCCCACCAGGCTCCTCTATCCATGGGGATTCTCCAAGCAAGAATGCTGGAGTGGGTAGCCATGCCCTCCTCCAGGGCATCTTCCCAACCCAGGTCTCCTGCATTGCAGGTGGATTCTTCACCGTCTGAGTCACCAGGGAAGCCCATGCACTGTTACTTATAAAATAGATAAACAAATGAGATCCTACTTTATAACACTGGAAACTGTTCAAGACTCTGAATGACCTATATGGGAATAGTGTCTAAAAATAATACATGCGTGTATATGTGTAACTGACTCACTTTGCTGTACAGGAGAAACTAACACAGCATTGTAAATCAACTATACTCCTGTAAGTAAATAAATAAATAGAATGATCAGGGAAAGCCTTAATGGAAAATGGGTATTTAGTATAGACTTGCGAAAAAGGAAGCTTTGCAGACATATATGAATGAATATTCTAGGAATAGCAAATACAGAGGCCCCCAAATTTCAAGGAACAGCAAGGAGGCCAGTGGGGCCAGAGCACAGTGAGTTAACATGTAAATAGTACAAAATCATGTCAAAGAAATTATGGCCTTGGGGGAGGCCCATAAATTTTCCAGCCTTGTAGGTCACTTTAGGGACTTTGTTATTAACCTTGGATGAGATAAGGTTTTGGACAATTTTTAGCATAGTAGTTCTAGGATAATCTGAATTACATTCCTGTGTTGAGAATAGGTTATAAGGGGGCAAAAGCAGCAGTAAGGAGATGAGAGAGGATTGCAATTTTCAAACAAGAGATGTTGATGATGATGTCTTGGACTAGAATGAAGAAGGTGAAAGTGTGAAAAATAATTGAATTTTGGATGTGTTTGGGAGGTCAAGAGTACAGGACTTCCTGTTAGATTTTATTGGCTGATATAAAGGAAATAGAGGATCCAAGGATGACTTCTGAGCAACTGGAAGGGTTGAGTTTGGATTTTCTGACCTGAAGAGTACTGTGAGAGGATTGGCTTCCCAGGTGGCTCAGTGGTAAAGAATCCACCTGCCAAATGCAGGAGACACAGGAGACATGAGTTTGATCCCTGGGTTGGGAAGATCCCCTGGAGGAAGAAATGGCAACCTGCTCCAGTATTCTTGCCTTTAAAATCCCATGGACAGAGGTGCTTAATGGGTTCCAGTCCATAGGGTCCCACAGAGTTGCAAACCACTGAGCATATGCACATGAGAGGATTAGGCTTGTGATTAATTTCAGGAGTTTGGCTTTTGACAAGTCAGTGAGGGATTCGGAAAATAAGTGACTAGTGATCTAGATGGAAAACCAATAGAGTGCCTGTCTGGAAGTTAAGTGTCATAAATGTTTTATAATGGGCTGAGTAAGTCATCTGTGAGAAAGAATTCATTAGATTTGTCAATGTGGAAATTATTGGTGATTTTGACCAGAATGGTGATTTGACACTGGTGGAATCTTAGTTGGAGTTATTTTAAAACAAATGGGAAGACTGCTAGAAATGTAACATGGTGCAGTCACCGTGGAAAATTGGCAGTTCCTCAAAAAGTTAAATGAAGAATTCATCAATCACCAAACAATTATACTCCTAGCTATATGGTAAAAAGAATGGAGTTCTTTTTAACTTTTGTCAAATTAGAAAATATGGAATAGTTTTAATAAGAAAAATCTTTGTTTGAACTCAAACAAGTAAATGTACGTGAATCTTCATAAAAGCATTGTTTACAGTGGCAAGAAAGTTGAAAACAAATGTCCATTAGACAGATGAAGGAATACTGGTCTTTTCAGAAAATAGTGACTATTCTTTTTTAATAGTACACAAAACTTAGTAAGTAGTAACTTCAAAAAGACTAGTTGTATCTCCAGCTCTTGGAAATTGTCTAGTTCATCGTCAGTATTGGTACATAGTCATCTTAGCAGCAGCAGCATCTATCCATCTATCCATCTGCTTATCTAACTTAGCGTTTTTCTAAATTTTGGGATGTTCTTTTAGATTATTTTTCTTTGATTTTATTTGTCTTTGTGGATTTATTTTTCCTATGGATGCACTTTTCTGAAAAAGATAAACTCATGTCTCCAGCCTGTAGAAGTAGTATTACACGTACTGTTCCAGGCAACTATTAGATTTTGAAAATGTAGCAATGAAAAATCATTTCTGCTTTGATGTTTTAAATTTACTTTAGATTGTTTAACTGCTTGAAATAAGCTTTTTCAATTAGTAGTAAAGCTGTATAATTTATAACTAGCAGATGGTAGATTAAAAATATTTTAAATTAAGTAGTGTTTGAAGAATTTTCTAATTAAAACTATTCCATATTTTCTCATTTGACAAAACTCAAAAATGTAGAGAAATTTTCAACAGAAGTTTAGTCATGGCTTGATTAATTTAAAAGATTTCTTTTTGGAAGGGGGATAGTTTGGGAAAGAAATGATAAATAATGTAAATATTACCTCTACTATTTTAACACTGTTGTTTATTATTTCTGAATTTTATGAAACAAATTTTGCATCTGAAATTCACCGATTTAGCTTTGTTTAAATTAAAGGGATATGGGCCAATCTGAAAAAAATAAAAATGATAGAACAAACTTTAACTTATTTTAAAAAATCTTTAAAAATATAACAAAAAAAAAACTGTTGCAAATTGTTGCTAGATGTCTTGCCAGTTTTAGATGATCCAAGTGCAGTTAGTTTTAAGTTTATGAGTGAAGCCAAGGATTGCTAGTAAAATACTATCTTTTCTGGTGACTTTTACATGTTTACTTTTAAATTTGAAATCATTCTGGGCGCGTGTCGAAGGTCACGGCGCGCTCACAATGGAGCTCTCGGAGTATGTGCAGAAAGGCTTCCAGATGCTGGCCGATCCCGGCTCCTTCGACTCCAACACCTTCACGCTTCTCCTCCGGGCGGCTTTCCAGAGTCTGCTGGACGCCCAGGCGGACGAGGCCGTGTTAGATCACCCAGANAACTGTTTTATACATAATAACTAAAATCTATAATTAATTTGGGTATGTGACTCAAAAAAATGAATAGACAAATTGGGATACATTCATACAATGGAATTCTACTTAATAATAGAGTAGAAATAAATAAATACAACATGGATGAATCTCAAAATCACTAATCTGGATGAAATAAGCCTCAAATAAAGAGCAAAAACTTCTATAGTAACTTTTATATTAAATTCCAGAATATACTAAATTGACAGAAGAAAAAAATTAAGCAAATGTCTTCTTGAGGTACTAGCTAGAGACTGACTTAGAAGGGACATAAAGGAATTTTCTTCAGTAATGTTAACACCCTCTATCATCATGAAGGTTTGGGTTACACAAGTGTAAAACTTGTTGAAACCCAGCAAATTTCACTTAAGATCTCTGTGTTTCATTGTATATCAATTTTCTCTCCAAAGGAAAAAAAAAACATATAATCATATATTAAACTCTAGTTAAGAATATCCACACTAAAATATTTAGGGATGAAGTACATTGATGACAATTTATTTTGATATGTCAGTATAAGGTAAGATAGATAAACATATGATAAAGCAAATATACTAAGATTTTATTGGAAAATTTAGACAGTGGTATGTGGGTGTTCAGGCTTCCCTAATGGTTCAGTGCTAAGGTCTGCCTGCCAACACAGGAGATTCAGGTTTGATTCCTAGGTTGCAAAGATTCCCTGGAGAAGGAAATGGCAGCCCACTCCAGTATTCTTGCCTGGGAAATCCCATGGACAGAGGGGCTTGGCGGGCTACAGTCCATGGGGTTGCAAAGAGTTGGGCATGCCTTAGAGACTAAACAATAAAAACAACAAATATGGGTGTTTACTGTATAATTCTGTCTACTTTTCTGTATGTTTTAAATTTTCCATATAAAATGTAAAAACTGGTATGGTAGACTTGGCCTTTTAGTTATCTATTAATAATTAACAAGTAACCAAAACTTGCTAATTAAAAATTACAATCATTTTGCTTTACTGCATGATTTTGGAGTCAGGAATACAGACAGGGTTTGACTTGACAATTCTGCTTCACTTGTTGTTGATTGGAATCACTCTGCAATATTCAGCAAGCAACTGGACTGATCTGGAGGGCACAGAATGGTTTCACCACCTTGGTACCTTGGCAGGATTGGCATAGATAGGCCCTTCTCCCTTTCTATGTCTTTCCAGCCATGTAGTTAGATTCCTTACATGACAGTTCAGAGTCTGAGAGACCATTGTGGAAGCTCTTTTAAGGACTAGGTCATGATATTTTGTTAGTCAAAACAATCATAAACCAACCCACATTTAAAGAGAGGAATGTCAAAACTTTGCTGCTATCTTTAATCTACCAAACTTAGCATAAGTCTTTTTTTAACTGAAGCAATTTTGGTATTTAAGTGTTTGAACTATTGAACACTGATTATGTACTATAAGAGGATAGAACTCAGTGACACATGGTTTGAAAACATGATTCTTGCCCTCAGAGAGCTTACTGTTTAGATAGATGAAAGGAAAGGTAAACATAAGCTTAGAATATTATAATTACTTTAATGGAGGAATAAACAAGGCAGCCATGAACACAGAAGAGGGAGCAGGGAGGAGACAGAGAAATTTTCATAGAACAGAGAAAAACTCTGCTGACTCTAAGAGCAGTGGCAGAAAACTGTCATATAGATAATAATAAGATGGCATTCCATAAAGAGGAGGAAAGCATATTACTTGGAAAGTATTTCTTGTCTTTTACCCCCCACATAGATAACTCTCCACTACCCTCTTTGTACCTTACTATACCTATACATGGGGCTTCCCAGGTAGCACTAGTGGTAAAGAAATTGCTGGCCAATGCAGGAGACATAACAGCCACAGGTTCTATCCCTGGGTCGGAAAGATCCCCTAGAAGAGGGCATGGCAAACCATTCCAGTATTCTTACCTGGAGAATCCCATGGATGGAGGAGACTGGTGAGCTACAGTCCATGGGGTCACACAGTCGCACATGACTGAAGCATCATAGCACACAGGCATGCCTAACATATTTGTATCATAGCACATATATCACCCATTATCACCCATTATCAGTGATTAAGCTGCACTTACATCACTGCAGATGGTGACTGCAGCCAGGAAATTAAAAGACACTTGCTCCTTGGAAGAAAAGCTATGACAAACCTAGAGAGTGTATTAAAAAGCAGAGACATTACTTTGCTGACAAAGGTCCATCTAGTCAAAGCTATGGTTTTTCTAGTAGTCATGTATGGATGTAAGAGTTGGACTATAAAGAAGGCTGAATACCAAAGAATTTATGCTTTTGAGCTATGGTATTGGAGAAGACTCTTGAGAGTCCCTTGGACTGCAAGGAGATCAGACCAGTCAATCTTAAAGGAAATCAATCCTGAATATTCATTAGAAAGACTAATGCTGAAGCTGAAGCTCCAATACTTTGGCTACCTGATGTGAAGAGCTGACTCATTAGAAAAGACCCTGATGCTGGGAAAGATTGAAGGCAGGAGGAAAAGGAGACAATAGACAAAGAGATGGTTGGATGGCATCACTGACTTAATGGACAAGAGTTTGACCATCTCTGGGAGATGGTGAAGGACAGGGAAGCCTGGAGTGCTGCAGTCCATGGGGTCGGACATGACTGAGTGACTGAACAACCACTTACATCACCCATTGCATTTATTTACATGTGTATTTCACCCATTGAAGCAAAAGCCCCTAGATGGCAGGGAAGATGACATACTTTTTGATGTACACCTAATAAGTGAATAAAGATTTCAATAAATTTTCATGAAAGAGGCAAAAAATTAATAATCCACTAGCAATTCTCCTGAGTTATTTTGAAGTCCAACTTTGGGGGATATTTTAGCCTGTAGCTCCACAAAATTGCCAAGGGATGTGACTTTAGACATAGAACTACAAACTTTCTCAAGGTTCACCTCAAAGTGAGAAAAGCGATACATCTTAATATTATAAAAGTGCCCTTGCAGATAGAGACAGCGGGAAAGGGGCCTCATTTGGAGCTCTACCACTTGTGCTGATAGCTCCTTTTTATATTCAAAAAAGTATGAAAATTAAGGAGTTGGAAATATTTCTATAAATTAATGAATAAACTTTAGAATATATAACAATGATAAAATGAGTGGCAGTATTAATTCTCAAATGATAACATTAATTCCACAATGATAAGAAGGGATGCTAAGATGTAAGCAAAGTCCTTTGTCATCATTAAGAAAAACTAAAGCAAATAAAAAGCTACCAAATGTCCTATCAACTGAGCTGAAAAATCTTGTCTCCCACTCTGATCCTCTGGTTTGAAGAAGAGAATCAGAGAACGAATAACCTCTTAAAAGTTCCCTAGTGAGATAGCCAACAGCAGAGAGTCCTTTTCCCAACAGAGCCTTGATCGGATGCTTTCAGACCAGATTCCCACAGGAGTAGGGATAGCCTCAATCATTTCTCTGTCTAGTCAGTGATGTCAAAACTTTTAAACAGATCCCGATCTCACTTCACAAAGATTCAGCTTTACTTGATACCAAAGCCTTATTATTAAACTATTACTAAAGAGAGATAAACAATGACTCCTTAGCTCAGGAAGTCTCAAGACCATTCTGTTTACTGTGATCATGAGAAGGGCCCAGGTTGAGAAAGCAAATATGTAATTTTCATATAGTTGTAACATTCTGAAACACTGCCAGTGATAACAGTTAATGTTATAATAAGGAGATCTGTGATGGGCAAGTAACAATTGTGGTGGACAAAAGAAAAATAAACACAATCAACGAGTTAATAACTGATTTCTGTTTCAGTTCAGTTCAGTCACTCAGTCGTGTCCAACTCTTTGTGACCCCATGAATTGCAGCACGCCAGGCCTCCCTGTCCATCACCAACTCCTGGAGTTCACTGACTCACGTCCATCGAGTCAGTGATGCCATCCAGCCATCTCATCCTCGGTCGTCCCCTTCTCCTCCTGCCCCCAATCCCTCCCAGCATCAGAGTCTTTTCCAATGAGTCAACTCTTCACATGAGGTGGCCAAAGTACTGGAGTTTCAGTTTTAGCATCATTCTTTCCAAGAACACCCAGGGCTGATCTCCTTTAGAATGGACTGATTGGATCTCCTTGCAGTCCAAGGGACTCTCAAGAGTCTTCTCCAACACCACAGTTCAAAAGCATCAATTCTTCAGCGCTCAGCTTTCTTCGCAGTCCAACTCTCACAGCCATACATGACCACTGGAAAAACCATAGACTTGACTAGACGGACTTTGTTGGCAAAGTAATGTCTCTGCTTTTGAATATGCTATCTAGGTTGGTCATAACTTTTCTTCCAAGGAGTAAGCATCTTTTAATTTCTTGGCTGTGGTCTCTGTTTGATGAGTCCCAATTTCTTCATTAGCTATAGATATTCCATTTCCATCTTTCTCTCCTGTGTATATAATTTAGATGTACATTTCTCCCAGTTCAGAATAATTTTTTTTTCCGATTGACACAATTATATTTTGATTTGATGATTTGATGAAGGAAATTTGATGTAATTCCCCAAACTTTTGTCTAAATGAAAATTATTAAAATTCTTTTCTTATTATACATGGCAAGCTTCCCTAAAGGTTGTTGGCTAAACAAATATATACATCTTTTCACTTTACATTTATTGACACATCATATTACTTTTGAGAAGATAAAGGATTTATCTTTAATACAAGTCATTATTGCCATAATATTTCACAAGTGACTTTTATTATCATAAAATCCAAATTATCACTGATGATCACGCAAGTCAGAAGTAAAGACAGAATAAAAGGCACCATATTAAAGAACTATTCATCATTGTCCCAGTTTTTTTTAATATAAAAACTTCTAGAGTAAACATTAGGACCATACCCTTTTAATCTTGTTTTTTTATAATAAAATGGATCTTTTTCCCAAAAAATATTTCCTTCCCAAATACTTACATTTATTTTCCACTTAATGCATATTTTATTTAATCAGATATAGGAAATTCTTGTTACATAATAAGAGCTAATATTACTGAGTCCCTATAATGTTCCAGGCACTGTTTTGTTTTATATAATAATACTAAAAACAACATCCATAGTGGAGATAACACTTAATGAGTGCTTACTATGTGAAGTATTATTCTAAGTACTTATATTCAATTCTAACAACCTTTCAAGATGGCATAATCATTACAGTTTTATAAATGAAGACACTAATGCATCAAGATGTAACTTACAATACCAAAGCATGAGCAACAACACAAACAGTTAAACTTGACCTCATCAAAATTTAAAACTTTTGTTCTTCAAAGGACACCATCAAGAAAGTGAAAAGATAACCCATAATATGGGAGAAACTATTTGTAAATCACATATCCAAGCAACTTGTATCTCAAATACATAAGAATACTTATAATTTAAAAGACAAATAATTCAACTAAAAATGGGGAAAGGTCTTAAATAGACATTTCTTCAAGGAAGATACACAAATAATCTCATTAGTCACCATGGAAATTCAAAACTATACCACAGTAAAATACCACTACACACACACTAGTATGGGAAGAATCAAAAAGTCAGAAAATAAGAAGTGTTGCCAAGGATGCACAGAAATTAAAACACTTTCAGCTGTTTTGGTGTACCAGAACAGATTGGCACTTATGAAAACAGATTGGCAGTGTTTCAAATGATACATACAGAGATATTATGGGACCCAGCAATTCCATTCCTAGACATATACCTAATAGAAATGGAAACATAGGCCTACACAAAAACTTATATATGGATGTTTCAAGCAACATTATTCATAATAGCCAGAAGATGGAAACAATCAAAATGTTCATCAATTAACAAATGGATAAAAAAAATCTGATTTTCCATACAGAGGAGTATTATTCTGCCATAAAAAGGAATGGAGTTCTGACTCAAGCATATGGGTCTGAGAAACATTATGCTGAATGTTAAGTCATATAATATGTGGCCTGTGACTGAATTCACAAAATTCACAATTCATATGAAATGTCCAGATCAGGGAAATCTACAGAGACAGAAAGTAGATTAGTGGTTGTTTAAGGCTGAGGGAGAAGGAAATGGGAGATGCTGGGATGAGAACTAAAGGGTGTGGAATTTCTTTTTGTGGCAATAATAATGTTCTAAAATTGACTATGGGTACATCCTTGGTGGTCTAGTGGTTAAGAATCTGCCCTCCAGTGCAGGAGATGCAGGTTCAATCCCTGGTCAGGGAACTATGATCCCACATGCCCTGGAGCATAGAGAGGCTGCATGCTGCAACTAGAGAAAGCCCATATATAGCAACAAAGACTCAATGCAGCCAATAATAAAAATACGCAAAATTAAAAGAACAAAAAATCAAATTGACTGTGGTGATGGTTGCACATCTCTGAATGTACTAAAGACAATTGAACTGTAAAATTTAAAGGGACAAATTATATGTTATGAATTGTATTTCAATAAATCTTTTTTTTTTAAATAAAGATTAAATAACCTATTCAAGATTTCACAGCTGGTAAGTGGCAGAACTGGGATGCAAACTCAGACAGCTGAGTACTTGAGTTTAAACTTTTAACCAGCATATCCTTAGTCTGTCATGTGTTTCTTCTGTTTAATCTTTATAATAACCAAAAGAAGTGAGTACTGTTATTAAATTCATATTATAATGACAAATAAATATATAAATTTGCTCTCTGCCTTCAGGGAAATTTTCATCTAGTATAAAGGAGATATCAATACATGTGCTAAAAAATAACTAAGTATAATACAAGGTAAACTAATAATGGATTAATGAATAACATGAATACTATATAATATTACACACATAATAATAAGTATATATATGGAACATTGATATAAAGTGTAGAGAAGAGATCAGAGAAGCATTTGTTGTATAAAATTGTTGTAGAGAATTTAAGAAACTTGGTCCATATAGCACTATTCCTTTAAATGAACAAAGAGGACTTAGAAACATTTTTGGAAACTGCTCAAAAACCTTCATCATTCTTTCTTTCCATCTCACATTGCCTACAGAATGAAATTCAAAATTTGTATCAATTGTATTTAGCGTCTGTCACCGTCTGGCCTTAAATGTACCTCCTAGCTTCATCAATGACTGTATTCTATCATATATATATGCATTAGCCATAGTAGGCCATGTCTTTTCAGGTCCCATCACTTGTCATGATTCTGGTATGGAATTCTCATTTCTCCCTACTCTTTTAATCAAAAAGGCAATAGTCATGGCTCAAATGAACCTTCTCCCCCTCTACAAAGGTTTCCCATCCAGTTGGTATTAATTATTCCTTCTTCTGCATTCTATATCAGGTTTTTTTGGTAATATTATTATAAATCTTATTTTAACTTATTTTTTTCAACTTTGGGCTTCCCTGGTGGCTCAGACGGTAAAAAACTGCCTGCAATGCAGGAGACCAGGGTTCGATCCCTGGATCAGGAAGATCCCCTGGAGAAGGAAATGGCCACCCACTCCAGTACTCTTGTCTGGGAAACCCTATGGACAGAGGAGCCCAGTGGGCTACAGTCCATAAGGTCATAAATACTTGGACATGACTGATCAACTAACACAACACTATTTCAACTTATTTTGCTCCATCTTGCATTATACTTAGTTTGTCCCCCCTCCCCCACTACATTATACACTCTCTGAAGGCAGAGATCATGTCTCATATATTCATTCATTCTTTCCAGCACTTTAAACATCAAAAATGTTTGCTGAATGAAATCCTGCCAGTTCTAGATGGCAATTATATAATTGTTTCCCCTATTTTACCTATGGTTTTATTTAGATATTTGTGTCACAGGCTTGTTATATACTTCACTATCAACTGTGACTGAAGACAATTAGCTTATGCATGAACTGTAATGCCTCTAGACAGAGTGCTCTGACGATTCTGACTTTATATTTTGTATTTATGTATCTAATTCTGTGACTGGTACACATTTGGCCTATAGTGAAATGTTACTGAATGAATAAAAAAACATTTAAATGAGAATATTTCTCCTAGTAACATAAAACATGCACACACTGCTACTATAGGTATCATATCTGAGCAATATGAACAATGGACATAGCAGCATAAAAGTTGTGTAAGTGAAGATTAGTACCTAACAGTGCAAATACTGGTTTGCCACTCGTTCCATTAAATTGCATTGTCAGTCCTTAGATTCAGGACAGTTGTTATCACAGTTGGTTCTTAAATAACTCAAAAGTCTGGTTTTAAAAAGGAATTAATGTAAAAGCACATTTAAATATGTGTCATTGCCAGAAAATAAAGTGTCATCACACATGCTACAATTAAGGCTAAAAACTCAACTAGATTATAAGCACACAATTTTAAGGCTTTTATTTCTCACAGAAGATTTGTGAAGGTAAACATTTCCATGGTTGTTCTTAGCTTAACTGTCCATTTTATTTTAGAAAGTTTTAGCCAGTGTGTCACCGTTTTGTAGTGAGTCTGGCCTAAAATACATATTCTAGTCACTACAAAATTATTTATATGCTTTTCTCACTGCTAAATGATTCAAAACAATTTTATTTTAAAATGTCAAGCTTGGTCATGTGTGTAATGCTGAATGATGATGTGTGACGTTACTCTAATCAAGTGAGTTTGATTTTTGAAATTGAAAATATATATATATGGAAATTTTAAATAGCATATTGAAAACAGGGTGCACTACAAACATTACTGTTTTTCTTCAAAAGAGAGAATTCTGATGTTTGTTCTACTCTCTGCAGTTGTAGGATTAAAGGTTCTGGTAGTCAGAGCAAAAAAAGAGAAAGAGGAGGAGAAGGAAGAGGAGAAGAGAGAGAAAGAGAGAGGTTGATTCAGCTCTCCCTTTTTAAGGAAATGTGTTCTTTTTAAACTTTTCGGTATTCCAAGAACATTTATATGACAAAAACATTATTTTTCTATTTGGAAGAGTCAGGAAGAAGAAATATTCTCTACTGCAGGACCTGATCCATTCACAGTTCATTTTTTTAAATTATTATTATTAAATAAACACACAAGATTTACCTTCTTAAATTTTTAAGAGTATAATACAGTATTTTTAACTGCAAGCACAATGTTTTGCAGCATAAGCATATCTCTGAATTTTTCATTTTATGTGACTGAAAATTTGCATGCAATGAAAGAACCTCCCCCATTTCCTCCTCCCCCAATTACCAACCACCACCATTCTACTTTCTGCTTCTGTGAGTTTTACTACTCATATAACTGGAATCAAGCAGTATTTGTCCTTCTATGCTGGTTTATTTCACTTAGAATAATTTCCTCAAGGTTCATTGATACTGTAGCATATGAAAGAATTTCCTTCCTTTTTAAGTATGAATAATGTTCCACTGTATTTATATACTATATTTTATTTGTTCATCTATCACTGGACATTTAGGTTGTTTCTACCTCTTGACTATTGTGAATGCTGCTGCGATGAACATGGAAGTGCAAATATCTCTTGCAGATCCAGATTTCAATATTTTTGAATACCTAAAAGTGGGATTGCCAGGTAACGTGGCAGTTCTGTTTTTAACTTTTTCAGGAAATTCCATACTCTTTTCCATAGCAGCTGCAACATTTTAAAGCCCCACCAACAGTGCATAAGCATTCCAATTCTTCACATTTTTACCAACATTCATTATTTCGGGGGTTTTGATAATGGCCATTCTAACAGGTGTGAGATGATAGCTCACTGAGCTTTTGATGTGGAGCATCTTTTCATGTGTCTGTGGGCCATCTGTGTCTCCACTTTGGATAAATGTCTACTGAAGTTGTTTGCCCATTCTTTAATCAGATTATATGTTTTTTATGCTAAGTCATAGGAGTTCCCTATGCATTTGACTATTAATCCTTTTTCAAGTAAATGGTTTGTAAATGATTTCTCCCATTCCATAGGTTTGTTTTTCACTCTGTTGGTTGTTTCTTTTGATGTTCATAAGTTTTTTTAGCTTGATATAGTCCCGCTTGTTTATTTGTGCTTTCGGTGTTGTATCCAAGAAATCATCACCAAGACCAATGTCAGAAAGCTTTTCCCCTTTGCTTTCTTCTAGGAGTTTTACAGTTTCAGGTCTTACATTTAAGTCTTTAATTTATATCAAGCTGATTTTTGTGAAGGTCCAATTCCATTCTTTTCCACGTGGATACTAGTTTTCCCAGCACCATTTGTTAAAGAAACTGTCCTTTCCCACTGTGGATTATTAGCATACTTGTCAAAGATAATTTGATCCTATGTACCTGGTTTCATTTTTGGTGCCTTATATGATGTTCCATTGGCCTATATATATCTCTGCCAGTGCCAAACTATTTGAATACTATAGCTTTGCAATATTTTTTTTAAATCAGGAAGTGTGAGGCCTCCTGCTTTGTCTTTTGTTCTCAAGACTGACTTGGCTATTCAGGGTCTTTTGTGGTTTCTTACATATTTTAAGATTATTTTTTCTATTCCTATAAAAACATCTTTGAGATTTGATAGGGATTGAACTGATGCTGTACATTAATTGGGTAGTATAGATATTTTGACAATATTAATTCTTCCGTCTCACAAGCATGGATTATCTTTCCACTTATTTTTGCCTAATTTCTTTTATCAATGTTTTGTAGTTTTCAGTGTACAAGTCTTTTTCCACCTTAGTTAAGCTTATTCCTAAGTATTTTATTCTTCTTGTTCAGTTCAGTTCAGTTCAGTTGCTCAGTCATATCCTACTCTTTGCGACCCCATGAATTGCAGCTCGCCAGGCCTCCCTGTCCATCACCATCTCCCGGAGTTCACTCAGACTCACGATACTACTATAAATGAGATTATTTTCTTAACTTCCCTTTCTGATCATTTTTAGTGTATCAGTCAGTGTACACAATTGTTCATTGTTAGTGTATTGTTCATTGTTAAGAGTATCAGTGTACACAATGGATTCTTATGCTGACTTTCTAGGATGCAACTTTATCATATTCGTTTATTAGTTATAACGTATTTGTAGAAACTTCAGGGATTTCTATACATATATGATCATATAACTTACGAGCAGATACAAATATACTACTTTTATAATTTGGAAAATTGGAAATATTTATTTCCTAAATTCTCTGTCAAGAACTTTGAGTACTATGTTGAAATCACAGCAGCAGACATCCTTACCTTGATTCTTGATCTTAGAGGAAGTTTTTCACCATTTTTCACCATTGAGTATGATGTTAGCAATGGACTTTTCAATATAGCCTTTGCTATCTTAAGCAAATTATCTTCCATTCTTGTAAAGTTTGTTGAGTGTTTGTTGAGTGTTTTTATCATGATAGTGTTTTGAAATCTGTCAACGCTCTTTCTGCATCTATGGAGATGACCATGTGATTTTTATGCTTTGTTCTGTTAATGCGGTATATCACCTTGATGGATGCTTTGTATTCTTTCATGAGATGGTCAGTCAGGTTCAGCCACAAGAGTGGGGCACAAGAGGGGTACAGGAAAACAAAATGTATTATCTCAAAAGTCCTAGAGAGACAGAGTCACTGTATCCCATGAGGGAATCACACAGGGTGAGCACCAAGGGAGCAGGCTACACCAAGCAGGTAGGAACTCAGAGAAAGAGCAAGAACCCATGGACAAGTGCCTTTATTGGGGCAGGGTCGGGGGGGTTGGCGGGGAGCATGTCCTGAATGGAGTACGCAAGCAAAAGGCATGAGGTGATTTCACTGGTGAGTTTGAATGTCACAGTAAGGGGAGGAAAAGGGGAGAAGTAGTGGAGGGGTCAGCCTTATCACACTAGTGCACCTGGTCATCTGAACAGGGTGCAAACAGCCTGTTTGTGGGGATGTTGAAAAAGAAGGAAATAATGAACATTTAAAATTTACTCTAAAATTTATTTTTGTATGATTTTAAACCATCATTGCCATCACAGGGATAAATTCCAGTTGGTCAAGGTGCATGATCCTCTTAATGTGCTATCAAATTCAGTTTGCTAGCATTTTGTAGAGAATGTTTGCATCTATATTCATAAGGGATATTTTCCTGTGGAATTCTTTTCTTTTAGTTGCTTTTATTTTTAATTTCTGGCTTTGGTATCAACTTACCAATGACCTCAAAAAACAAGTTTGGAAGTATTCCTTCTCCTTCAATTTTTTGTATAAATTTGAGGAGAACTGGCATGAATTCTTTAAATGTTTGGTAAAAGTCATGAGTGAAGTCATCTGGTCCTGGTTTTTTCTTTGTTGGGAGATATTTGAATACTGATTCAATTATTTACTACTTATAGGAATGTTCAATTTTTCTATTTCTTTATGATTCAGTCTTGGTAGATCATATCTTCCTAGGAAATTATTCATTTTTTCTAAACTGCCCAATTTGTTGGTGTATTTTAGTTTTTCTTCTGCTATTGATTTCTAGTTTTCATTTTAATATAGTCAGAAAAGATATTTGATGTGATTTCAATCTTCTTAAATTTATGTGATCTATCCTGGAGATATATTGTGCTTAAGAGTGTTTATTCTGCTGTTAGGTAGATTGTTTTCTATGTTTTCTATGTACACTTGGTCTCAAGTATTATTCAAGTCCTTTGTTTCCTTATTGAACTTCTGTCTCGATATTCTGTTATTGAAAGTGGGATACTGAAATGCACTACTACTTACTGTGTTGTTTATTTCTCCCTTCAGTTCTTCTAATGCTTGCTTCAAATATTTAGGTACTCTGATATTGAGTGCATTTAAATTTGCAATCTTTATATCTTCCTGGGGAATTGACCCTTTGATATATAATGTCCTTTTCTGCTTCTTGTGAGAGTTAGTGACTTGGAGTCTATTTTGTTTGATATAAATGTGGCCACTTCTGCTCTCTCCTGTTGCCATAATCAAGGAGCATCACATTCCATTCTTTCACTTTCAAATATCAGTTCAGATCAGTTGCTCAGTCATGGTCGAGTCCTTGCAACTCCATGGACTGCAGCATGCCAGGCTTCCCTGTCCATCACCAACTTCCAGAGCTTGCTCAAACTCATCTGTCCATCAAGTCGGTGATGCCATCTAACCATCTCATTCTCTATCATCCCCTTCTCCTGCCTTCAATCTTTCCCAGCATCAGGGTCATTTCTAATGAGTCAGTTTTTTGTATCAGATGCCCAAAGTATTGGAGCTTCAGCTTCAGCATCAGTCCTTCTAATGAATATTCAGGACTGATTTCCTTTAGGATTGACTGGTTGGATCTCCTTGCAGTCCAAGAGACTCTCGAGAGTCTTCTCCAACACCACAGTTCAAAAACATCAATTCTTGGCACTCAGCTTTCTTTATGGTTCAACTCTCACATCCAAACACGACTACTGGAAAAAAATATAGCCTTGACTAGATGAATCTTTGTTGGCAAAATAATGTCTCTGCTTTTTTTTTAATTTAAATGTATTTATTTTAATTGGAGGCTAATTACTTTACAATATTGTATTGGTTTTGCCACACATCAACATGAAGCCGCCACGGATGTACACGTGTTCCCCATCCTGAACCCCACTCCCACCTCTCTCCCCATACCATCCCTCTGGGTCATCCCAGTGCACCAGCCTCGAGCATCCTGTATCCTGCATCTCACATCCAAACACGACTACTGGAAAAAAATATAGCCTTGACTAGATGAATCTTTGTTGGCAAAATAATGTCTCTGCTTTTTTTTTAATTTAAATGTATTTATTTTAATTGGAGGCTAATTACTTTACAATATTGTATTGGTTTTGCCACACATCAACATGAAGCCGCCACGGATGTACACGTGTTCCCCATCCTGAACCCCACTCCCACCTCTCTCCCCATACCATCCCTCTGGGTCATCCCAGTGCACCAGCCTCGAGCATCCTGTATCCTGCATCGAACCGGGACTTGTGATTCATGTCTTATATGATATTATACATGTTTGAATGCCATTCTCCCAAATCATCCCACCCTCTCCCTCTCCCACAGAGCCCAAAAGACTATTCTATACATCTGTGTCTCTTTTGCTGTCTCGCATACAGGGTTATCATTATATCATTACCATCTTTCTAAATTACATATATATGCATTAGTATACTGTATTGGTGTATTTCTTTCTGGCTTACTTCACTCTGTATAATAGGCTTCAGTTTCATCCACCTCCTTAGAACTGATTCAAATGTATTCTTTTTAATGGCTGAGTAATACTCCATTGTGTATATGTACCACAGCTATACAGGGTTATCATTATATCATTACCATCTTTCTAAATTACATATATATGCATTAGTATACTGTATTGGTGTATTTCTTTCTGGCTTACTTCACTCTGTATAATAGGCTTCAGTTTCATCCACCTCCTTAGAACTGATTCAAATGTATTCTTTTTAATGGCTGAGTAATACTCCATTGTGTATATGTACCACAGCTTTCTTATCCATTCATCTGCTGATGGACATCTTGTTTGCTTCCATGTCCTGGCTATTATAAACAGTGCTGTGATGAACATTGGGGTACATGTGTCTCTTTCAATTCTGGTTTCTTTGGTGTGTATGCCCAGCACTGGGATTGCTGGGTCATAAGGATGTTCTATTTCCAGTTTTTTAAGGAATCTCCACACTGTTCTCCATAGTGGCTGTACTAGTTTGCATTCCCACCAACAGTATAAGAGAGTTCCCTTTTCTCCACACCCTCTCCAGCGTTTATTGCTTGTTGACTTTTGGATTGCAGCCGTTCTGACTGGTGTGAAATGGTACCTCATTGTGGTTTTGATTTGCATTTCTCTGATAATCAGTGATGTTGAACATCTTTTCATGTGTTTGTTAACCATCTGTATGTCTTCTTTGTAGAAATGTCTATTTAGTTATTTGGCCCATTTCTTGACGGAGTCATTTATTTTTCTGGAATTGAGCTTCAGGAGTTGTTTGTATATTTTTGAGATTAGTTGTTTGTCGGTTGCTTCATTTGCTATTATTTTCTCCCATTCAGAAGGCTGCCTTTTCACCTTGCTTACAGTTTCCTTTGTTGTGCAGAAGCTTTTAATTTTAATTAGGTCCCATTTGTTTATTTTTGCTTTTATTTCCAGTATTCTGAGAGGTGGGTCACAGAGGATCCTGCTGTGATTTATGTCAGAGAGTGTTTTGCCTATGTTCTCCTCTAGGAGTTTTATAGTCATTTATTTTTCTGGAATTGAGCTTCAGGAGTTGTTTGTATATTTTTGAGATTAGTTGTTTGTCGGTTGCTTCATTTGCTATTATTTTCTCCCATTCAGAAGGCTGCCTTTTCACCTTGCTTACAGTTTCCTTTGTTGTGCAGAAGCTTTTAATTTTAATTAGGTCCCATTTGTTTATTTTTGCTTTTATTTCCAGTATTCTGAGAGGTGGGTCACAGAGGATCCTGCTGTGATTTATGTCAGAGAGTGTTTTGCCTATGTTCTCCTCTAGGAGTTTTATAGATTCTGGTCTTACGTTTAGATCTTTAATCCATTTTGAGTTTATTTTTGTGTATGGTGTTAGAAAGTGTTCTAGTTTCATTCTTTTACAAGTGGTTGACCAGTTTTCCCAGCACCACTTGTTAAAGACATTGTCTTTAATCCGTTGTATATTCTTGCCTCCTTTGTCAAAGATAAAGTGTCCATAGGCGGATGGATATGTCTCTGCTTTTTAATATGCTGTCTAGATTTGTCATAGTTTTTCTTCCAAGGAGCAAGCATCTTTTAATTTCATGGCTGCAGCCACCATCTCCAGTGATTTTGGAGCCCAAGAAAATAAAGTCTCTCACTTTAAAATATGGGTATCCTTAAATGTGAAGTGTCTCTTTGTAGACAGCATAGAACTAGATTCTCTTTTCTATTCATTCAGTCACTCCATGGCTTTTGATTAGGGAAATTAATCCAATAATTAATATAATTATCAATAGGGAAGGATTTACTATCACTATTTACCATTGTCATGTTGTTAATTGTTTTCTGTTAGTCTTGCAGTTCTAAGCATCAATTCTTCAGTGCTCAGCTTTCTTCACAGTCCAACTCTCACATCCATACATGACTACTGGAAATACCATAGCCTTGACTAGATGGACCTTTATTGTAACTAACACTTTGTTAGTATAACACTTTGTAATATTGTATTGTATATTCACTAATGTTTGTATAGTTTCTTTACTCCTAATTTCTGTGCCAGAATTAAAAGTGATTTAAACACCACTGTTACTATATTGTATATTCACTAATGTTTGTATAGTTTCTTTACTCCTAATTTCTGTGCCAGAATTAAAAGTGATTTAAACACCACTGTAACTATATCATGGGCTTGCTGGGTGGTTCAGTGGTAAAGAATCCACTTGACAATGCAGGAGACAATATCATAATATTTTGTGCATGTGTCTATATATTTATCTTTACCAGTGAGATTTATACTTTCACATGCTTTTATGTTGGTGCTCAGAATATTTTTGTTCCAATTTGAGGGACTCTTTTTATAATTTTTTGTAAAGCAAGTCTATTAATGAATTCTCTCCACTTTTGTTTGTCTAGGAATGTCTTTATAGCTTCTTCACTTTCAAAATAAATTTTTGTCAGGTATAATATTCTTTGTTGGCATGTTTTCTCTTCCAGGACTTTGAAAGACTATCATCCCACTCCCTTCTGTTCTGCAAGGTTTCTGCTGAAAAATTCACTAATGGTTCTATAAGGATTCCCTTGTATATGCTGGGGCTTCCCAGGTGACTCAGTAGGAGTGCTGTAGCGCAGGAGACACAAGAGAAGTGGGTTTGATCACTGGGTTGGGAAGATTCTCTGGAGGAAGGTATGACAATCCACTCCAGTATTCGTAAGAACCCCATGGACAGAGGAGCCTGGAAGGCTACAGTCCATACAGTCACAAAGAGTCAAACATGACTGAAGTGACTGAGCATGCATGCACTTGTATATGCTAAATCACTTTTCTTGCTATTTTCAAAAGTCTTTCTCTGTCTTTGAATTTTAACAATTTAATTATATTGGTCTTAATGTGTTCTATTTTTAGGGTCCAGGGGTATTCATGAATCTGGATGTCCAGTTCCTTCCCTATATTTGAGAGGTTTTCAACTAGTTTCTTGAAATAAGCTTTCTGCCCCTTTCTCTATTTCTTCTTCTTCTGGGACTCATAAAATTTGATGTCTTGTAAATCCCTTAAGCGTTCTTCACTCTTTCATTCTTTTTTTTTTCTTTTTTTGCATTTCTGACTGAAAATTTTAAATGACTTGTCTTCAAGTTTACTGTTTCTTTCTTCTGCTTGATCAAGTCTGCTCCTGAATCCCTATTGTGATTTTTTTCTGTTAACTGTATTTTTTACCTCTAAAATTTCTG
Source organism: Aepyceros melampus (assembly GCA_006408695.1). Classification (NCBI taxonomy): domain Eukaryota; kingdom Metazoa; phylum Chordata; class Mammalia; order Artiodactyla; family Bovidae; genus Aepyceros; species Aepyceros melampus. The sequence goes on from SJXQ01000844.1 coordinate 82,859, forward strand.
TTTCATTCTTCTTGTATATTTTCTGAAGTTCTTATCTGGTTCACACAATGTTTTCCTGAGCTCACTGTCTTCCTCATGATGGTTACTTTTAATTCCTTGTCAGATAATTTAGATACCTTCATTTCTTTAGGGTCAGTTTCTGGAGACTTATATTGTTCCTTTGGACAATTATTCCCTATTTCTTTGGGTTCCTTGTACTTTTGTGTCAGTATTCATGCATTTGAAAAAAAAAAAACAGGTGAGAGCATTAACAGCCTCAGTAGGGAGGCCAGAGGTCCCCAAGCTGGAGGAGGAAATAAACTGCAAATGGCAGACTTTTTTTTTTTTTCTTTTCTCTTCTGATCCTGTTTTGTCATGGTGATATCTGGTTTCTGCCTGAACTTAACTTTATCTCAAACCTTGAGCTATGGATCCTAGAAAAAGCAAGCGAATTCCAGAAAAACACCTATTTCTTCTTTATTCATTATGCCAAAGCCTTTGACTGTGTAGATCAGAACAAACTGGAAAATTCTTCAAGAGATGGGAATACCAGACCACCTTACCAGCCTCCCTGAGAAATCTGTATGCAGGTCAAGAAGCAACAATTAGAACCGAACATGGAACAACAGACTGGTTCCAAATTGGGATAAGAGTACATCAAGGCTGTATATATTGTCACCCTGCTTATTTAACTTATATGCAAAGTACATAATGTGAAATGCCAGGCTGGATGAAGCACAAGCTAGAATCAAGATGGCCAGGAGAAATATCAATAACCTCAGATATGCAGATGACATCAACCTTATGGCAGAAACAAAGAAGAACTAAAAAGCCTCCTGGTGAAAGTAAAGGGGAGAGTTTAAAAGCTGGCTGAAAACTCAACATTCATAAAACAAAAGTCATGGCATCCGGTTCCATCACTTATGGCAAATAGATGGGGAAACAATGGAAACAGTGACAGACTTTATTTTCTTGGGTTCCAAAATCACTGCAGATGGTGACTGCATCCATGAAATTAAAAGACATTTGCTCCTTGGAAGAAAAGCTATGACCAACCTAGACAGCATATTAAAAAGCAGAGATGTTAGTTTAACAACAAAGGTACATCTAGCCAAAGCTATGGTTTTTCCAATTGTCATGTACTGATGTGAGAGTTGGACTATGAAGAAAGCTGAGCACAGAAGAATTGATGCTTTTGAACTGTGGTGTTGGAGAAGACTCTTAAGAGTCCCTTGGACTGCAAGGAGATCAAACCAGTCAATCCTAAAGGAAATCAGTCTTGAATATTCATTGGAAGGACTGATGCTGAAGCTGAAGCTCCAATACTTTGGCCACTTGATGTGAAGATCTGACTCACTGGAAAAGATCCTGATGCTGGGAAAGATTGAAGGTAGGAGGAGAAGGGGACGACACAGGAAGAGATGGTTGGATGGTGTCACCGACTCAATGGACATGAGTTTGAGCAAGCGCCAGGAGTTGGTGATGGACAGGGAAGACTGGTGTGCTGCAGTTCCACTGGCAAAGAGTGGGATGGACTGAGTGACTGAACTGAACCGAACCAAGCTAACCACTAAGTTTTTCTTACGGAAATGTTTTCTTCAGCTATGTTAAAGAACGACCTATTTGCTTGGAAATCTGCCTTTTTTCAAGATTCATGTCAATTGTTTTATGGCCAGGGATGACTCACCTTGTGTCAATACTACCTCAATATTCATGTTGTGGGTGAGGGGTCTGGTGCAACTCTCTTAAGTTTTGAGGCCTTTCCCTTCTCTAATTAGCAGCTTGCTAATAGGTATGCTGCTGCTGCTAAGTCGCTTCAGTCGTGTCCGACTCTGTGCGACCCCATAGACAGCAGCCCACCAGGCTCCCCCATCCCTGGGATTCTCCAGGCAAGAACACTAGAGTGAGTTGCCGTTTCTTCTCCAACGCATGTAAGTGAAAAATGAAAGTGAAGTCGCTCGGTCTTGTCCAACTCTTAGCGACCCCATGGACTGCAGCCTATCAGGCTCTGCGGTCCATGGGATTTTTCCAGGCAAGAGTACTGGCGTGGGTCGCCACTGCCTTCTCCAAATAGGTATGTAACTCTTGATAAAAAGCAGCACGAGGACGAGGAGCCGGGTGTGGAGCGGAGGCTGGCCCGGGACGCGAGG
>SJXQ01000844.1:96951-210111 GCA_006408695.1 Aepyceros melampus
ACGTCAAGGCTGTATATTGTCACCCTGCTTATTTAACTTATATGCAGAGTACATCATGAGAAACGCTGGACTGGAAGAAACACAAGCTGGAATCAAGATTGCTGGGAGAAATATCAATAATCTCAGATATGCAGATGACACCACCCTTATGGCAGAAAGTGAGGAGGAGCTAAAAAGCCTCTTGTTGAAAGTGAAAGAGGAGAGTGAAAAAGTTGGCTTAAAGCTCAACATTCAGAAAACGAAGATCATGGCATCTGGTCCCATCACTTCATGGGAAATAGATGGGGAAACAGTAGAAACAGTGTCAGACTTTATTTTTTTGGGCTCCAAAACCACTGCAATGGTGACTGCAGCCATGAAATTAAAAGATGATTACTCCTTGGAAGAAAAGTTATGACCAACCTAGATAGTATATTCAAAAGCAGAGACATTACTTTGCCGACTAAGGTCAGTCTAGTCAAGGCTATGGTTTTTCCTGTGGTCATGTATGGATGTGAGAGTTGGACTGTGAAGAAGGCTGAGCGCCAAAGAATTGATGCTTTTGAACTGTGGTGTTGGAGAAGACTGGAGAGTCCCTTGGACTGCAAGGAGCTCCAACCAGTCCATTCTGAAGGAGATCAACCCTGGGATTTCTTTGGAAGGAATGATGCTAAAGCTGAAGCTCCAGGACTTTGGGCACCTCATGTGAAGAGTTGACTCATTGGAAAAGCCTTTGATGCTGGGAGGGATTGGGGGCAGGAGGAGAAGGGGACGACAGAGGATGAGATGGCTGGATGGCATCACGGACTCGATGGACGTGAATCGAAGTGAACTCCGGGAGATGGTGATGGACAGGAAGGCCTGGTGTGCTGTGATTCATGGGGTTACAAAGAGTCGGACATGACTGAGCGACTGAACTGAACTGAATTGATCTCGATTTTATTTTATTGTTCTTTCTTTTCATTGATGTTTTAAAATGGCTAGTACTAACTTGCCTCAGTGATGTCCTAGTCTTTGCGACTGCATGGACTATAGTTCGACAGGCTCCTCTGTCAGTGTGATTCTCCAGGCAAGAATACTGGAGGGGGTTGCATTGCTCTTCTTCAGGGAATCTTCCCAACTCAGGGATCAAACCTGCGTCTCTTATGGCTCCTGCATTGTAGGTGGGTTCTTTACCACTAGCGCCACCTGGGATACTTCCTAGTAGGTAGTGCCTTACTGCTATACATAGGCATTTAATAAATATATGTTGGTTTTATAGATTTTTCTAGAGAACAGCTTTACCATGAAGCTTGAATACCAGCTAGGCTGAACGTGAGACCTAAACAGTCACAGTAGCATTGTAGCTCTTTTTGTGTTTTTACAATGCTAGAACTGCACAGTAAAAATACAGTCTTAACTTTGAAAGATATTAGGTTTATTATTAATAGCAAGATGCTTCTTAGTTCCAATACCAGTGGCTAGAAAAGGAGCCCATTGACTTTAAAGATGAGTGAAATTAGAAGCATTTCTGGAAGTGTTCTTCTTTTGTGGTCTTTTGGTTAAGAATCTGTGCTTTCAATGCAAGAGACATGGGTTTGATACCTGGTCGGGAAACCAAGATCCCATATGCTGCTCAGCACAGCCAAAAAAAGAAATAGTAGTGTCTGCAGAGACTTAAAAAAAAAAAAAGCCTGCCTGGAAAATCTAAAAGTAACCAATTAACATGAGACTGCCAGTGTCTCATCAGTGTGGAGTATGGCTTAAAACCCCTTTATAGTCTTACGGTTAGGTAGCCCCCATACACTGATTGTTTTTACTAGTCCTTAGTGGACAGGTTAGGGAATTTTGTAGAAGGGAAGTTCTGGAGAAGTCCTGGTCCCTCCATGTTACTTTATTAAAATGAATGCCCATAACACTTTTTTCTCTATTTGTTCTTTTCTCTAGGAGTATCAATTATGTATATTTTAAGTTTTCCTTTTCAGTCATATCAATTTCCTTTTCTCAAATTATTTTATACTTTTGCAAAAGTTGTGTGTGACTTTCTCAATTTCATCTGTCTGTTCTTCAGAGTATTTTGTTTTTAATATCTAAATATCTGAGGATTTAACAGATACTTTTATTAGTTTATAGTTTAATTCCAGTGTAATCTGCACATATGTTCTGTATGATTTCATTCCTTTTAATTTTATTGAATTTGGTTTAGTAAATGTAAATTGGTGCAGCCATTGTGGAAAACAGTGTGAAGATTTCTCAAAAAGCTTAAGAGAGCTATCATATCATCCAGCAGTTCAACTCCCGGTAAATGTTAAAAAAAAAAAAAAAATAGAAACACTAATTTGAAAAGATAATGAACTTTAGTGTTCATAACCAGCTTTATTTGCTGTTGCCAAGATATAGAAACAAGTGTCCATCTACAGAGGAATGGATAAAGAAGATGTGGTGTGTGTATATACACACAGTGGAATACTACTCAGCTGTTGAAAAGAATGAAATTTTGCCATTTGCAACAATGTGTAGAGACTTGAAAGAAATTATGCCAACTGAAATGCAGCCATTGTGGAAAACAGTGTGAAGATTTCTCAAAAAGCTTAAGAGAGCTATCATATCATCCAGCAGTTCAACTCCCGGTAAATGTTAAAAAAAAAAAAAAAATAGAAACACTAATTTGAAAAGATAATGAACTTTAGTGTTCATAACCAGCTTTATTTGCTGTTGCCAAGATATAGAAACAAGTGTCCATCTACAGAGGAATGGATAAAGAAGATGTGGTGTGTGTATATACACACAGTGGAATACTACTCAGCTGTTGAAAAGAATGAATTTTGCCATTTGCAACAATGTGTAGAGACTTGAAAGAAATTATGCCAACTGAAATAAGTCAAAGACAAATACTTTATGATATCATTTATATGTAGAATCTAGAAAAAATACAACAAACTAGTGAATGTAATCAGAAAAAAAAAAGCAGCAGACACACAGATACAGAGAACGAAGTAGTGGGTTCGAAGGGGAGAAGGGGAGACACAAACAATGGCATGTAAAATAGGTTCAAGGATGTGTTGTGCAACATGAGGAATGTAGTCAATATTTTTTAATAACTGTAACCTTTCCAAATTGTACAGAAAGTAAATTTAAGAGAAGAGAATAAGGCAGATCTACTTGTAAATCCTATTTTAAGTATTAATTAGTATTATTTTTATTTTTGATGATTGCCTGGATTAAAGTATAATGCTCGAGCAGTATATATGTGTGTGGACATTATTCTAGTTTGCATTTTTTAATATTGTTACAGGTTCTGAAATAAAGTTAGTAGAATTGAATTTCTTGTTGATGGAACTCTAATTAAAATAATGTCCTTGGATATCTTTTTTGTCTTACATCTTTATATGTTGTCTTTTTATAAATATCACTTAATATATTGTTTTTTGTGCTTTCTGTTTTCTTATGCAGGACCAAAAGATCTCAGATTGCTGTAACTGAAGGCATTTTTGAGCTTCCAAATCTCACAGTTCAAGCTACAAGAGCTCAGACACTTCTGCTTCAAGCGATATATCAAAGTTGGTCTCATAGTGGAAATGTCAGCTCTTTTGCAGTTAATGAAGCTTTGATGAATGAAGTTTTCCAGACTGTAGGTAAGAGCACCGTCTTCTTGACAAGTCTATGGAAAACTCTTATTAGAAGTGACTAATATTTTATCATTCAAATTCATTTGATGGCATGATCAACTTAAATTGAAATGTATTTCTGTTAAAGTAGGCATTTATAGTTTCTGTGGAAAATACAAGATATGAGTTAAGTCATTCAGTTTTGTTCTCTGCCATCAACTTGTAGATATACTTTGAGTTGCAAGAGATTATTTTTTACCAAGTCCTTGTACAAATTCTTAGACAAGTTTTGAGGGGATCAGTATGTATATTTGAAATGATTAAAGTCAATTATAAATATAATATATTTGATTATGCTGGTAGAGTGGAATAAAATTCCTATTTTTATTTTAAATTTATTTTTTAACTGAAAGATAATTGTTTTTCAGAATTGTGTTGGCTTCTGCCAAACATCAACATGAATCAGTCATAGGTATACATATATCCCCTCCCTCTTGAACCTCCCTCCCACCTTCCTCCCTATCCCATTCCACTAGGTTGTTACATTACAATATGTAAAATAGATAGCCAGCGGCCATTTGCAGTGTAATTCAGGGAACTCAAACCGAGGTACTGGAAAAAATTCTTAATTGTAGTATTTTAACATTTGGTAAACAAGTTATTTATTTTATTTATGTGAAAAACTTGAGTCTTACACCCTGAATGAATGAACTACTGAAAATTAAAAATTTACTTTGATGCCAGTATATTATCTTCATCTTATCACTCACTTTATATGTAAATAGGAAAACTTATAGAAGGCCTGCTTCTTTTACATTGTATCATTTCAAATAATGTTACTTTTGTTGATAACATAAAAGGATATATTTTTATTGTGTAGTTATGCTTAAAATGTTATTTTTATTTTATACATTATTTATTTATTAAAATAAATTTGGTTTGTTGTTATACAATACTTTTTAAGGTTTTAAGGTCAGACCTTACTATGGGAGTGTTTTAAATTCTTAAAAGACGCAGTTTAATTAGAGCTGTTTAAAAATTTATATAGCCATTGCCTAATGCAAAGTTTTATGGTTGTTCTTTGTCAGGTTTTTAGTATTCTATAAAGAGATTATTGGACTGATGTTTCATTTGTTTAGAAGTTCTTAGCTTATGAAAGGGTTTTGAATTCTCTAAATCCCCTGAGATAGTGTGCAGATCTTCTTATGTGTATATACACCTATACACATATCCATATTTATGTTCTCTTTTTGATTTGTTCTTTTATTAAATGTAGTGACTGTTTCTTAGTCTTTTGAATTATATCTATTTTTATCATATTAAGATGATAATGTGATAGATATGTAAGATAGTTACAATTGTTTTATCTTTGGTTGGTTTTTGCTATACTTCTATTTTCATTATTTTACTTAAAACATCTATATTTTTATGCTTTAGGTATATATTTGGAAATAGCATAGAACTAGATATTTTAGATCAAATTGTCTAATCTGCCTTTTTGCTGATAAATTCAATTCATTTATACTTGTGATTGTATTTTTTTGTCTTTGTTTCTATCATCTTACGGTTTTATTTCCTTTTATACTGTTTTAGTTACCCTACTTTTTGTAAAAAAATGCTATTTTTCTTATTTGATTTTCCTCTGTATAATTGTTTGAAATTTGTATCCTCTTACTGAATTATTAACTTGCAAAATAACTGATACTGCTTTGCAAAACAATTTGTTCTTCAAAAAGTTAAATGTAGAGTTAATATGTGTGTATGCTAAGTTGTTTCAGTCGTGTCCGACTCAGTGCACCCCTATGGACTGTAATCCACCAGGCTCTTTTTTCCATGGAGATTCTCCAGGCAAGAATACTGAAGTGGGTTGCCATGCCCTCCTCCAGGGATCTCCGGACTCAGGGATCAAACCCTGTCTCTTAGGTCTCCTGCATTGGCAGATGGGTTCTTTATCTCTAGCGCCATCTGCGATATAACCCAGCAGTTTTACTCCTATATATATATATATATATATATATAGCCTAGAATTGAAAACACATATTTACATAACATCTTATACATGAATTCATAGCATTATTCTCTTTTCGTTTTTTGCATGCAGAAGTGTTTATTGATTTGTTTTATTTTTATTAAAAATTAAAAAAATATTTTTCTTCATGCTGCATAGTATGTGGAATCCTAGTTCCCCAACCAGGGACCGAACCCATGGCTCTTGAAGTGAAAGCATAGAGTCTTAACCACTGGACCACCCAGGAAATCCCAAAAGTATTTATTTTTTAACATTTTATAGGTATGCAACATGATTTTTTTAACATATTTAGTGAAATAATTACCAGTCAAGGTAATTAACATACCTACTCACATAGATACCATTTTTTTCCCTATGATGAGAGCACCTGAAATTTACTCTTAAGAAATTTCCATTATTATTAACTAAAATCATCATGTGTACTTTAGATTTCTAGAATTTACTCATTGTATAGAACTGCATCTTTGTATTCTTTGATCAATATCTCTCATTTCCCCTACTTCCCTACTCCTGATAAACAGTATTCTGCCCTCTGCTTCTATGAATTTGACCTTTTAAAATTCCACATGTAACAGAGATCACATAGCATTATTCTTAACAGCCAAAAGGTGGAAACAGTACAGATGTCTCTTACTGACGAATGGATAAGCAAAATATGTTATATCTTTACAATGAAATATTATTAGACATAAAAAGGAATGAAGTACTGATACTTCATTATCTTCTGTGGATGAGCCTTGAAAATATTAACACTAATTAGAAGAAGCCAGATGCAAAAAATCTCATATTTTGATTCTAGTTTTATGAAATGCTTAGAATAGGCAGATCCACAGAGAGAAGTAGTAGATTAATGGTTGCCAGAGCCTGGGGAAAGGAGGGATGGGGAATGACTTCATGAGTTTCTTCTGGATTGATGAAAATGTTCTTGAAGTAGGTAGTGGTGAAGTTTTCACTCTTGTGAATATGGTAAATTCCTCTTAATTGTACACTTTAAAAGGATGAATTTTATGCTACATGAATTTTATCTTGTTAAAAAATGTTTTAAATTGATGACTGTTTAACTGGATTGAATTATGTGTTGTGGTCTGAATGTTTGTGTCCCACCAAAATTCATATGTTGAAACTCTAATGACATTTTCATGGCCTTAGGAAGTGTGGAGCCTTTGAGGGTTGATTGGATCATGAGAGTGTAGTCATGAGATCACTGTCCATATTAAAAGAGGCCAGAGAGTAGCTCCCTTAACCCTGCTATCATCTGAGGACAGATGAAGTAGTGGTCTGGAGCAGGAGGTGGTTCTCACCAGACCCTGACCATGCTGGCAGACTGATTTTGGACTTTCTGTCTCCAGAACTGAGAGAAATAAATTTCTGATAGCAGCCCTAAGGGACTAAAACATTCTGTCATTGTCATTCATATGACCATTATTTTATGTGGTTACTGTACAAAAGCTTTTCTTTGAGATTTTTACCTGAATTGTCTACAGTGAAGCCTTTCTTTGGCAGAAGCATTTATCACTGTTTGAAATTAACTAATTCATTTTTTGTTGTTGTTGTTTATCAAATTTCTATTTTCTGTGACATTCCTTCCAGAGTTTTTTGTTTTGTTTTTTGATTGAGTATCTCAGTATTTGTTGTTTGATGGTCAGTTGCTAAGTCGTATCTGACTCTTGGGACCTGTGGACTGCTGCACTCCAGATTTCCCTATCCTTGGCTATCTCTCGGAGTTTGCTCAAATTTATGTTCATAGAGTTGGTGATACTGTCTAAACGGCTCATCCTCGGCCATACTGTTTTCCTTTTGCCTTCAGTTTTGCCCAGGATCAGGTACTTTTCAGCATCAGTCCTTCCAGAGAATATTCAGAGTTGATTTCCTTTAGGATTGACTGGTTTGATCTCCTTGCAGTCCAAGAAACTATCAAGAGGCTTCTCCAGCACCAGGGTTTGAAAGCATCAATTCTTTGGTGCTCAGCTTTCTTTATGGTATAACTCTCACATCCGTACATGACTACATGAAAAAAACATGTTTGGACCTTTGTTGACAAAGTGGTGTCTCTGCTTTTTAATATGCTCTCTAGGTTTGTCATAGCTTTTTAACAAGGAGCAAGCATCTTTTAATCTCATGACCATGGTCACCTTCTGCAGTGATTTTGGAATCCAAGAAAATAAAGTCTGTCACTGTTTCCACTTTCCCCCATCTATTTGCCATGAAGTGATGGGACTGTGCCGTATGCCATGATTGTATTTTTCAATGTTGAGTTTTAAGCCAGCTTTTTCACTCTCCTTTTTCACCCTGATCCAAGGTTCTTTAGTCATCTCATCATATTAATCTACCTTTATTTAAAATTTTTGTTTTTGTTGCTTAGATAGCCTAAAAATTCATACTAATTTTTGATCATACTTTATAATATTCAGTCTGACAAATTAATTCCATATTTCCTTTTCTGAATTTATTGAATGGACTGTGCTATGTAAAAACATCTTATTTAAAATTTCTTACTCTAAAAAACATTCCCTCCTGATAGGATTCTGCCATAGGTCTTAAAAAAGTGGAATAGATAAGTAATCACAGGTTAAGTGGTTTGTAACCTGATGATCTGGGACTAATTTTTTGGAGATTAAGGGAGTTGAGGAAAAGGAAATGTGTTAGGAAATGTTTATCTCTTTTTCAAGATTTCTTATTTTTATCAAATGAAGCAGATTTAAAGTGTATCATTGAATTAATCAGCTAAAATATGTTTTAAAAGCCTGATTGCCAAGTGTCTAGTTTTATTTCTTTTTTTTTTTGGCTCCCATCCTCCCACCCCAAATCTTACTCTGTTCATTTTATTCTTAGTACAGTGCTTCTGTTGTTGACTCTCTGTGGCCCCATGAACTGCAGGACACCAGACCTCCCTGTCCTTCACCATTCCTGGAGTTTGTTCAAACTTACGTCCATTGAGTTGATGTTGCCATCCAGTCATCTCATCCTCTGTTGCCCCCTTCTCCTCCTCCCTCAATCTTCCCCAGCATCAAGGTCTTTTCAGATGAGTCAGTTCTTTGCATCAGGTGGCCAAAGTATTAGAGTTTCAGCTTCATCATCAGTCCTTCCCGTGTATATTCATGGTTGATTTACTTTAGGACTAACTGGTTTGATCTCCTTGCTGTCCAAGGTAGTCTCAGGAGTTTTCTCCAGCACCATAATTCAACAGCATCAATTCTGTGGTGCTCAGCCTCTTTTATGGTTCAACTCTCACATCCAGACATGGATCCTGGAAAAGCCGTAGCTTTGACTGACCTTTGTTGATAAAGTAATGTCTCTGCTTTTTAATATGCTGTCTAGATTGTCATAGTTTTTCTTCCAAGGAGCAAGTGTCTGTTAATTTCATGACCATTGTCACCATCTGCAGTGATTTTGGAGCCCAAGAAAATAAAGTCTGTCACTGTTTCCACTTTTCCCACCATCTGTTTGCAAAGAAACGATGGGACTGGATGCCATGGTCTTAGTTTTTTGAATGTTGAGTTTTAAGCCAGCTTTTTCACTCTCCTCTTTCACCTTCATCAAGAGGTTCTTTAGTTCATCTTTGCTTTCTGCCATTACAGTGGTACCATCTGCATGTCTTAGCTTGTTGATATTTCTCTCGGCAATCTTGATTCCAGCTTGAGCTTTATCTAGCCCGACATTTCACATGATGTACTCTGCAGAGAATTTAAATAATTAGGGTGACAGTATACAGCCTTGATGTACTCCTTTCCAAATTTTGAACCAGTCCTTTGTTCTGTGCCAGGTTGTAACTGTTGCATCTTGACTTGCATACAGGTTTCTCAGGAGGGAGGTAAGGTAGTTTTGTATTCTCATCTCTTTAAGAATTTTCCACAGTTGTTGAAAACCACACAGTCAAAGGTTTCATTATAGTCAGTGAAGCAGAAGTAGCTCTTTTTCTGGAATTCTCTTGCTTTTTCTTTTATTCAATGTATGTTGGCAATTTGATCTCTGGTTCTTCTTCTTTTTCTAAATCCAGCTTCTACATCTGTAGGTTCTTGGTTCAGGTACTGCTGAATCCTACCTTGAAGGATTTTGAGCATTACCTTTTAGCAGTAGAGCAAGAATTGTACTTCCTATGCAGCATTTTTTATAAAGAAAACTAAGCACAGAATAATAATCCTTCATTCTTGGTTTAAAGGTACAGAGTTATTTTACTATTTTATTCACCTCATTAGTTTCTTAAAAATACCTATTTAATCTTAATTAATATTTTTTCTTTTAATAACTGAAGGTATTAAACATGTCAGTATATGTAAAATCAAGTAACTTCAGGTTGATAGATTTCATTGGGTCATAGAATATGCAACAGCCTTGTGCATTGTCTTTAAATGCTAGGTAATAATGGTGCTTCAGAAATGAAACATCATATTTTGTTTCAAACATCAAAACTGCAAATCCCTTTCAGGAAGAAAAGACATTTTCTTTATAGCGTCTGTATCATTTATTTATTATTTTAATAGACTCTTTTTTCTCTTTAAGTGAATATATGTGTGAATATTGAATTATGCTACATGTTCTTAAAGCTACACTGGATTTTTCTTCTCAGCCTTTAAAAAAGAGAATAAAATTAACAATTATTAAAATAAATAGTGAAAACTTTCTTTGCTAATGCCTGTTAGAGATATAATTTTGTGCATTGAGTTATATTAATCTTTCTGTTACATATAGATCCTGGTATAGTGACTGCCTTACTATCTGTCTCAGGTAATAAGAGTATTTTTACTTTTCATCTATTAAAATTTACTGAATTATAGCATGGTCATCTATTTATGTCATATTGCTCATGAAAGTGGTTGTAAGGTGTGAGGTTCTTGGAGACCGAGATAACGACTGTCAGAATTGGAGTCTCATTGATCCAGTGTTTTAGCTGAGAAGATAATAGGGAAAAGGTAAATTCAAAGAGTAAGGAAGAAAGTAAGTAGGATAACAAAGTAGTGAATTATATAAAAGAAGAACAAAATTCAAGATCTAGGTAAGGTCTTGTTTGAGCTTATTAAAGAGACTGTACATTGTGCCTCTTTAATATAGTTGTTTGTAAGAGGCTATACCAGGCTCTTGGTCACCTGTGAAGAACCATGTATTCCCTCTTCTGCTAGAGATTCCAAAGGAGAGTGGAGCAACAGAATACTGAAGTGCAGTGGGATGCTAGAAGTATATGAAACCATGTCCTTTAATCTGCTTTTCACTGACTATACAGTTGTCTACTATGCATTTTTCCTTTACTGACCTGCATTTTGCAGGGGCTGTATACCATAAGACTTATTTGAACAATCTGAATTGACTCACCTTTTTTAGGCTGATGTTTCTCATACATTAATTTCTGTCTATCTTACTTGTAATTTGATGTCAACAGGTTATGTATCCTCTGTTACATGGCGTGAAAATTTTTGCTTAGAACAATTCAGTGTATTTCTCATGTATCATCCCAGAGATATTCAGGAAGTAAGCTAGTTTTTGAAGCCAGGGCTTTGGACCTTTCTGTTACTATTTATTTTTGTTACATCAACCAAATTCTATGGTAAATAAGACCAGAAAAAAAGTAAGATAATCAAAGTTTTCTATTCCATAGAAATTATGTAATGGAAGAATATAAAATATTAGGAATTTAGTTAAAATAATAAAAATTATAAATAAAGCAGAGATATTAAAGTTGGAAGTAAGTATGTATTAGTAATTGAGATCTTGATTTACACATTTTTATTGTTTGTTTCTGATGGTACTCATATCATAAAGGTTATAAGCTTTGTCCTTTTGTTCAGGGTTAAAATACAAAGTCACACATGGCTTTTGTTTGCTCATGGAAACAAAGATTTGTTACTTCTTTTTCTTTATTCAGATAGTTCATTGTTTTGTTGACAGTCTAGTTCTGGTCTTTGTTGGGAAATTACTTACAGACTTTAAAATCTATGTGCAAGGTGATCAAATGGACATTTGAATCTGTTATTTAAGTGATGTCTTAATGTTAAAATAAAAATCTACTTTCCAGAATGTAACTGTAAAAGTATTTTATGCAAGATTTCATGTGGGATACCTTAATGGTTGAATAATAAATTTTACCTCATAAAAATGAAATTCAATAATACAGTAGCTTTCTCAGCTCAGTAGCATCTGGTCTATTCTCATGAGAGCCAATATTTTCCAACTCATTAGGATCATGTCGTTCTGTATGTCGTCAACATTGACTTAGCCAAGCTACCTTTACTTACATAACCGCCAAACTATTAAATAGGTCTCTTGTGGAGTGAAGTCAAATATTCCTCTTACTTTACTTCTGCCTTAGAAGAGGGGAAGAAAATGTACATACTGTAACATTTAAACATCTGGTCTGAAACCACATCAGTGTAACTCTGAGGAAAGTTTTGATTTGGTATTCTTCCCAGGTGTGCATATAAAAAGGGTTTTGGAGTTGCTGAACAGTTCTTTAACCATTTGGGAAAAAGATTGAGGTGGAGTGATACGCCTTTTCTATCCCTCACTACTTCCCTCAACATGTATGTCCAGTGTGTTCTGAAATACGTATTTTGAACTGGGATACAATTTTCTTTCTAGATAGAAGTATTGATTTTTAATTTATCTTTGGCTATAAATAAAAATACTTGAGTTAAATTTGCATTAAAGTTACCAGTAAGACTTTTTGATGTTTAAATCAGAATAATAATTTAATAAAATAAAAAGCAAAGACAACAAATGAAAAAGATACTCATGCTCATGGGTTGAAGGAATCAGTATTGTTAAAATAGTCATGCAGCATAGTGACTTGCCTTTCACTTATTGGGAAGTGATTACCACAGTAAGTTTAGTTACTATCCATTGCCTTGTATATTTAGAATAAAAAAAGAAAATATTTTTCCCCTTGCAATGAGAACTTACAGGATTTATTCTTTTAGCAACTTCAAATATAATACACAGCAGTTAACTATAGTCATCATGTTGTACTTTACATTTCCAGTGCTTATTTATTTTATATGTGTGTTTGTGTGTGTATTAGTCACTTAGTCGTGTCTGACTCTTTGTGACCCCATGGCTCCTGTTTATGGGATTCTCCAGGCAGGAATACTGGAGTGGATTGCCGTTTCCTTCTCCAGGGGAATCTTACTGACTCAGGTATTGAACCCAGGTCTCCTACATTGCACGCAGATTCTTTATCATTTGAGCTTTAGGGAAGTCCCTTATTTATTTTATAAGTGGAAGTATATACCTTTTGACTGTGCTGAGTCATTCAGTTGTTTCCAACTCTGTGACCCCATGGACTGTAACCTGTCAGGCTCCTCTGTCCATGGCGATTCTCCAGGCAAAAACGCTGGAGTGGGTTGCCATGCCCTCCTCCAGAGAATCTTCCCAATCCAGGGACCGAGCCCAGGTCTTCCGCATTGCAGGTGGATTCTTTCTGTCTGAGCCACCAGGGAAGTCCAGGAATACTGGAGTGGGTTGCCATGGCCTCCTGTAGGGAATCTTCCCAACCCAGGCCTCGAACCCAGTTCTCCCACATTGCAGTCAGATTCTTTACCAGCTGAACCACTGGGGAAGTACAAGAATATTGGAGTGGGTAGCCTATCCCTTCTCCAGGGTAACTTCCTGATTGAACCAGGGTCTTGTGCATTGCAGGCGGATTCTTTACCAGCCGAGCTACCTGGGGAGCCCACCTTTTGACTACTTTTATCCAGTTTCCTTACCCACCTTTTGACTGTATTTATCCAATTTCTCTCTACCCTCTATACCCTGCCTGTTGTAATTACGAATCTGGTCTCTTTTTCTGTGAGGTCTCCTCTCCTCCTACTTTCAACATATATGTGAGATCCAACAGTATTTTTCTTTCTCGACTTCACTTAAGATGGCCCTTAAGGGCCATCTTTTCTTGTGTGTGTGTGAGAAATGCCAGAATTCCCTTTGTTTTTTTGACTGAATAGTATTCCGTGGAATACTTCTGGAAAACTCAGCAGTGGCCACAGGCCTGGAAAAGATCTGCTTTCATTCCAATCCCAAAGAAAGGCAATGCCAAAGAATGCTCAAACTACCGCACAATTGTACTCATCTTACGTGCTACCAAAGTAATGCTCAAAATTCTCCAAGTCAGGCTTCAACAGTACGGGAACCGTGAAATTCCAGATGTTCGAGCTGGATTTAGAAAAAGAGGAACCAGAGATCACATTGCCACCATCTGTTCAGTCATTGAAAAAGCACGAGAGTTACAGAAAAACATCTACTTTTGCTTTATTGCCTACACCAAAGCGTTTGACTGTGGAACACAACAATCTATGGAAAATTCTGAAAGAGATGGGAATACCAGATCACCTGACCTGCCTCTTGAGAAATCTGTATGCAGTTCAAGAAGCAACTGTGAGAATTGAACATGGAACAACAGACTGGTTCCAAATAGGGAAATGAGTACATTGAGGCTGAATATTGCACCCTGCTTATTTAACCTCTTTGCAGAGTACATCATGAGAAATGCTGGGCTGGATGAAGCAGAAGCTATAATCAAGATTGCTAGGAGAAATATCTATAACCTCAGATACACAGATGACACCTCCCTCATGGCAGAAAGCAAAGAACTAAAGAGCCTCTTAATGAAAGTGAAAGAGGAGAGTGAAAAAGTTGGCTTAAAACTTAACATTCAGAAAACTAAGATCATGGCATCTGGTCCCATCAATTCATGACAAATAGATGGGGGAACAATGGAAACAGTGAGAGACTTATTTTTTTGGGCTCCAAAATCACTGCAGGTGGTGACTGCAGCCATGGAATTAAAAGACACTTGCTCCTTGGAAGAAAAGTTATGACCCACCTAGACAACATATTAAAAAGCAGAGACATTACTTTGCCAACAAAGATCCGTCTAGTCAAGGCTATGGTTTTTCCAGTAGTCACGTATGGATGTGAGACTTGGACTATAAAGAAAGCGGAAAGCCGAAGAATTGATACTTTTGAACTGTGGTGTTAGAAAAGACTCTTGAGAGTCCCTTGGACTGCAAGGAGATAAAACCAGTCCATCCTAAAGGAAATCAGTCCTGAATACTCATTGGAAGGACTGATGCTGAAGCTGAAAGTTCAATACTTTGGCCGCCTGATGCGAAGAGCTGACTCATTTGAAAAGACCTTGATACTGAGAAAGATTTAAGGCAGGAGGAGAAGGGGATGATAGAGGATGAGATGGTTGTATGGCATCATCAACTCAATTGACATGAATTTGAGTAAACTCTGGGAGTTGGTGATGGACAGGGAGGTCTGGCATGCTGCAGTCCGTGGGGTCACAGAGAGTCGGGCACGACTGTGCGACTGAACTGGAGTACTTCATGTGTGTATGCAGCATATTTTCATACTGTCTTTATCCATTCATCTGTTGATGGAGACTTTGCTTGTTCTCATATCTTGGCTATGTAAATAATGCTGCAGTGATATGAGAGTGCAGATGTCTCTTTCACATGTGATTTATTTCCTTTGGACATAGACCCAGAAGAAGATTTTCTGGGTCATATGATAGTTCTGTTTTTAATTTTTTTAGTAACTTGAATTCTGTTCTCCATTGTAGTCATGCCAGTTTATAATCCCAGCAGCACTACTCAAAAGTTCTCTTTCATCCACATCCTGGCCAGCATTTGTTATTTTTTCCCTCTTTTTTTTAATGATAGATAGTCTAACAAGTATGAGGTGATACCTCCTTGTGGTCTTGATTTGCATTTCCCTAATGATTAGTGATCACACTAGGTCCACAGCCTTGTCTAACTCAATGAAACTAAGCCATGCCTGCGGGGCAACCCAAGACGGGCGGGTCATGGTGGAAAGGTCTGACAGAATGTAGAGAAGGGAATGGCAAACCAGTTCAGTATTCTTGCCTTGAGAACCCCATGAACAGTATGAAAAGGCAAAATAATAGGATACTGAAAGAGGAACTCCTCAGGTCAGTAGGTGCCCAATATGCGATGGACACGAGTCTGAGTGAACTCCGGGAGTGGGTGATGGACAAGGAGGCCTGGTGTGCTGCAATTCATGGAGTCGCAAAGAGTCAGACATGACCAAGCAACTGAACTGAACGATTAGTGATGCTGAGGACATTTTTGTGTACCTGTTTGCTATTTGTATATTTTCTTTGGATAAATGTCTATTCAGGTCCTTTACCCATTTTTAAATTGTATTTTTTTTTTCCTGCTGTTGATTTATATGAACTCTATATATTGAATATTAGCCTCTTAGCAGATGATTTTGAATTATTTTTTCCCATTCCATAGATTTCCTTTTCTTTTTGTGAATTTCTTTTGCTGTGTAGAAGTCTATTTTTTTGTTGTTAGTTTTGATGTCCTCATTTATTTTTGCTTCTGTTGCTTGTGTTCTTATTATATCCAAAAAGGTGTGAGATAGGGATCTAATTTTATTCTTTTAACATGTGAATATCCAGTTTTCTCAGCCATCATTTATTGAAGATTTTGAGTGTTCTTTACTCCCTTATCAACTGTAGTATGCTTGTGTTCATTTCTGCCTTCTTGATTCTGTTCCATTGTTCCATACAACTGTTTTTATGCCTGTTCCATAGTTTTTTGATTCCTGTTACTTTTTAATATAGTTTGAAACTGGAAAGTGGATGTTTCCAGCTTCGCTGTTCTTTGTCAAGTTTGCTTTGACTGTTGAGGTTTCCGTCGTTTCATGTAAATTTTAAGTTTTTTTTTTTTTTTAATCTATGTTTGGGGAAAAAAACTGATACTGGAATCTTGATAGAAATTATGTTGAATCTGTAGTTTGCTTTGGGTAACATAAACATTTTAATGTGATTAATTCTTTAAGTCCATGAACATGGGCTATCTTTTCATTTATTTGGGTCTGCCGTCTTTTTCATTATCAATGTGTTATAATTTTCACTGTAAAGATCTTTCACCTCCTTGATTAAATTTATTTGTAAAGGTTTCATTGTTTTTGATGCTCTTGTAAATGGAACCATTTTCTTTATTTTTTCCACATAATTTGTCATTCTTATATAGGAAATGCCACTGATTTTTGTATGTCAGTTTTGTTTCCTGCCACTTTGGTGAATTTGTTCATGAGATTAATAGTTTTTTGGTGATGTCTTTAGTATTTTCTCTCTATAAAATAATGTTACCTGCAAATAGAGGTGGTTTTAGTTCTTCCTTTCTACATGTGATTTTTGTGTCTTGCCTGTTTGCTCTGGTTGGGCCTTCCCGTATTATGTGGAGTCAGTTGGTAAGAGTGGGTGCCCTTTTGTTGTTTCTGATCTTAGGCAAATTTCCAACCTTTCACCACTGAGGATGATGTTAGTTGTTTGCTTTTCTTTTATGGCCTTTATTTTGTACTGTATGTTCCTTCTCCACCTAGTTTTTTATGTGTATTTATTGTGAATGGAAGTTGAATTTTTCCAAATGCTTTTCCTGTGTCTTTCAAGATGATTGTATGATTTTTTTCTTATTAGTGTGATTCTGTCACATTTATTGATTTGCATATTTTGAACCATCCTTTCATTCCAGGATGTGTTTAGTAGCCTTATCTGGCTACCAAAGTACTGCTGGCCTCACCCTTCCCGAACAATGCATCAAAAAAAGGAAGAGTAACCTCATCAGTCCATTTCTTAAGAATTATCAGTGACTCGCCATTGCTCTCAGGATAAACTTAAAACCCTTTAGGACCAGCATTCTATCTAATCTCATACATCATCTCTGGTTGAATCAAATCTTACATACCTTGCTCTTCAGATTCTTTGCCTTCATGCCCCACCACACCCCAAAAGAAGGGCTGATTTGTTACCTCTTTTCTATTTTAAATATAACATTAATATTAATTTTCAGTATTAGTGTTACTGTTTCCTCTGCCAGTGCTTGGCAGAATTAATATTTTTTCTTTCGTGGTATCATTGTGGTTAATATATCAGCTCAGTTAAACAGTTGTTTATTATTACCCTAGTAACTGCTAGACTTGGACTCTGCTTCAAAGATGTATCAGTGTACCTGGGAAATATATGATCTTTGATTGCACACATTATTCTTTATTGTTATTTTTGTCCTTAGGTTTTCTGATAAAATCTAATGTGCTGCAATAGATCATATTATTTAGATGATCATGAATTATCTTTCAGTTATTACTTAATTTTAAGAACTGGATTATAAATATATTGAAAATATTCAAGTAATATAAATTTAATAAGTCATTGGTTTTAAGTATCAAATATAATAACATTTACCCCAGATTTTATTGTCAGAAGTAAATAATAGATAGTCCTCTTACAAAAAATTTTATTAGTAAGTAACTAGATACAGCTTTATTCTGTTTTATTGAAATTTAATTGATTATGAGTAGAAAGCATTAGAAAATCTCATGTGCTATTAGATTAATATTGTTTGTAAATTGGAAAGCAGAACTTACCAGTAAAAAAACTAATGATTTTTTCCATTATCTGACTTGACCTGGTTTTGTTGATCTTTCCCCATAAGTAGTAGTTACTATTTGTAATTCCTCATTTTTCTAAGAGCCTGCTTGATACTCTGCAACCACCTACTTTTCTGTATAGTCACATCCACTTGATCTCTGCTTGTTTTTCATCTGTGCCTCACATCTGGGTTTGATTCTGTTGTTAATCTGGGAATGATTTAAGAAATACACATCCAGGTTGACTCAGGAGCATCTACTCAGCTGTGCAGTTAATCCCACTCTGACTATGTGCCTTAGCTCTGTTGATTGAACTTCTTGAGTTGTCCAAGCTTCCATGTTAAACTGCCATTTCAGTTCCTAGATGGCTGCTCTGCTGGGCCATTCCTTGTTTCATCAAAGACTAAGGTCATAAATTTCCCTTTCCAGCCTGCCATAGATTCTGGAGGCTTTTTCCTTAACTTCGGTCTTGTGGATGTGATACTCTCCACTAAATGTTACCAGACTGTTTTTGAAGGATATACCTGCAGACTGCCAATTTTACCTTTTTTTTTTTTAAAAAAAAGATAATTGATCATATTGCATATGCCTGCTGAAATGCTTACTGCCTTCCTTCTCATTGGCCAAGTATCTGATCTGACCACTTGGCTCAACTTTTGCATATTCTATGTGTTCTTTATCTAGATTGGGAGTTGGCAGCTCTAGCTCACTGCTTGTTTTTGTAAATAAAAACTTAATTGGAAAATAACTCCCTTGTTCCTTTAAATATTGTCTTTGGCGTCTTATGTCCTACATAAGATGGCAGTGTTGAGTAATTGCAGTGGCAATCGTATGGCTCACAATTCGAAAATTTTTACTTTCTGGTCCTGTACCAGAAACAATTTGCTGACCATTGGTATAGGTTGGTTTGCTTTTAAGTTTTATTTTATTGTTTATTTGGCTGACCTGGGTCTTTGTTGCTGGACATAGGTCTTCTCTAGTTCTGGTGAGCGGGGCTGTTCTTTGTTGTGGTGCGTGAACTTCTCATTGTGCTGGCTTCTCTTGTTGTGGAGCACAGGCTCTAGGTGTGTGGGCTGCAGTACTTGCAGTACTCAGGCTCAGTAGTTGTGGTGCATGGGCTTAGCTTCTCCATGGCATGTGGAATCTTCCCGACCATGAATGAAACCCAGGTCCCCTGCATTGGCAGGCAGATTCCTATTCACTGCACCCCCAGGGAAGTCCTGATATAGGTTTATAACCTTGTACTCTTTATTTGGTGCCTTTTTAAAACCTTGTATTTTTTAATTTGTAGAAATTTTGTGAGAAAATTAGTATATTTATTCATGAGACTTCCATGTAATTTTAAAATTCATTTAATCACATATTAGGCAGATGTCCTATACTTAAATAATCTTTGTTGCTAACTTTTTTCATTTTTAAAATTTTTATTATGATTTTTTAAATATAAATTTATTTATTTTAATTGGAGGCTAATTACTTTACAATATTATATTGCTTTTGCCACACATCAACATGAGTCCGCCACAGGTGTACATGTGTTCCTTATCCTGAACCCCCCTCCCACCTCCCTCTCTGTACCATCCCTCTTGGTTATCCCAGTGCACCAGCCCCGAGCATCCAGTATCATGCATCGAACCTGGACTTGCGCTTCATTTCACATAAGATATTATACATGTTTCAATGCCATTCTCCCAAATCATCCCACCCTCTCCCTCTCCCACAGAGTCCAAAGGACTGTTCCATACATCTGTGTCTCTTTGGCTGTCTCACATACAGGGTTATTGTTCCCATCTTTCTAAATTCCATATATATGCGTTAGTATGCTGTATTGGTGTTTTTCTTCCAGGCTTACTTCACTCTGTATAATGGGTTCCAGTTTCATCCACCTCATTAGAACTGATTCAAATATATTCTTTTTAATGTCTGAGTAATACTCTGTTTATGTACCACAGCTTTCTTATCCATTCATCTGCTGATTGACATCTAGGTTGCTTCCATGTCACTTTTTTCATTTTTAAGCACTGTTTTGTTAAAGTGTTTCATGCTAAGTAGAATTATGCCATTAGAGTAATTGATACTTTTTACCTTGTTTAATCATATACCCATAGTAAATCAATCACCAAGGACTGTCAAATTTATTTTCTAGGTACATTTATAATAACATCTATTTTGTCCATTTTTACTTCTATTACTTTAGGGCAACTTCATCATTTCTTTTTCCTCTTCCAATCCATGGCTTACCGTGTGCCTGAGTAAGCTTTGGAAAGTTCAGATTTGATTATAGCACTTAACCTTCAATGATTTCCTATTAATAGTATGAAAAGTCAAATCTGGCTCTATATTAACCTTTCAGTTTCTCAAAATAGCTATGCTTCGTTTTGTCTTAGGGCTTTGCTCAAGCTTTTTCATCCTTCTGCAGTGTCCTTCTCCCTCTGTTTCACTTATTTATATCAACTTAACCTTCAGAGCCTGGCTCAGATGTCAGTTGTTCAGAAGATTCTTGAAACAGAAAATAGGTTCCACGAGGCCAGATGCCATGTTTCAGTTGTTCTGCTTTATCTCCAGAGGCTACTGATTTCTATTGAGAATGTCTAAAGGTGTAAGTGTTCCTTTGTGTTTTTGAGTGAGCATTCAGAATGTAAATAGTCTATAACTTATACCCATTTTTAAGATTATCTCTCTTCCCTCTCCCCTCCTCCCTGCCCCCCAAATTATCTATATAATGTTGTAGTGTAGATAGAATAATGTGTAGTGTAGTGTAGATAGGAGCTCGAGATCTCTCTTTGCTAGTGAATGAGAAAAGTCAACCACTTAAAGAATATGAAATTGAAAGTGTTCATTACTCAGTCATGTCCAACTCTTTGTGACCCCATGGACTATAGCCCACCAGAAATTCTCTGTCCATGGAATTCTCTAGGCAAGAATACTGGAGTGGGTTGCCATTTACTTTTCCAGTTGATCTTTCCAACATAGGGATTGAACCTGGGTCTCCCACATTGCAGGCAGACTCTACTGACTGAGCCACCAGGGAAGATACTTAAAGAATGTAATCATTGATAAGTTATGGAAGATAATTGTTAGCAAGAGAATACTGTGATTTAAATTAACTATGAAAAATGATTAAAATAGAATTGAATTCATACACAACCTTCCTTCTAAGCCCTCTGCCTACTGTGAACATACATTTGAACTGATTTCTCTACCAACAGAATACACACCAACATATGCACTGTTTCTTTCAGGGAAGCCTGTTAGTGATTCAGTGACCCAGATTTTTACTGAGTCTTTTCATGCAAGCAACCTCTTATCTAGCACATTACAAAATTCCAGACTCCCAGAAGGAAAGCAGGTGTTTAGATAAATTATTTTTTTTTATATAAAAGTCTTAAGTAGAGCTAACCATACTGATAACAGAGAATAAAGGTAATAAAGGTTCCCAGATGCTGTCAGTCAAGGACCAACTTCCCAAGTAGGCCTTGCTAAAGTTAGTAGCCTTTAACTTGCTACTGTTAAGTGTTTTATGCATAGTTCTTAAACAGTATGTATATTACCTGGCAACATCTGCTTTTTATTCTAGTTAGGGAGGAGAGTATTGAGTATTTTTAGCTAGACATATGTTCTTAAACTGAGCAAAGTTGGGGAATGAGTTTTAAGTAGACAACTATTTATGACTTTATTCTAGTTTTGTTTTTTTTTTTTTTTCCCATGTTTCCTGTAGGGAAGGTTTGAATGCCTGAAGGGGCAAATCATTTGCAACAGTTATCCTTGTTCATTCTGTTTAAGTTGCGTTGATCTTCATTCTGTTCTTCAGGTCTGTACTCTAAACTAGGAGACTGTCCCCAACCCCTGGGCCACTGACCGGTATAGGTGGGTGGCCTGTTAGGGACCGGGCAGCACAGTAGGAGGTAAGTGGTGGGTGAACCAGAGAAGCTCCGTCTGTATTTACAGCTCCCCATCACTTGTACCACCTGAGCTCTGCCTCCTGTCAGATCAGTGGCAGCATTAGATTCTCACAAAAGCGTGAACTGCACATACGGGGGATCTAGGTTGAGAGCTCCTTATGGGAATCGTCCTGAAACCATCATCTCCCCAACCTGACCCCTGAATCCATGGAAAAATTGTCTTCCGTGAAATTGGGCCCTGGTGCCAAAAAGGTTGGTACCGCTGCTCTAAATTCTTTTTTTGTTTCAGGACTTTTTCCTTGTTGTTTTCTTTGCTGTTGTGTCCTTCCCATTTTGCTTAGCCTGACTTACCTTCGGTGTTTCAATTTAGACTTCATCTATCTGTATCTCTCTACCTTCTCCCTCAGATCTCTTAAAGGGAGCTCTCAGATCACTTTCCAATTGTATTAAGAGTGTTTATTTGTCTTCCTCCATTTCCAGAGGAATATATTATCATCTTAGCATATCACATGAAGGAATGGATGAGTTTAAAATTTGGGTGAAGAAGGAAAGAGGAGTGCTGGAGGAAGAGGGAGGAGGGAGAAAGACTTAAATTTGTTTAACTTTTTTGAGAATTATGTATTTAATAACTCAGAATTGTGATATCCAATATGATAGCTGGTACCCACATGGGACTAGTCTGAACTGAGATGGCTGTAAGTGTAAAATACTTATTGGGTTCAACTTTTAGTAAAACAAAAGTATGTAAAAATAATTAAATATTAAATGATAATATCCTATTTTAGATAATCTTAGACATATCTTAGATATATATTAGATATATTAAATGATAACAGATTTTAAAATGTTATTAAAATTAATTTCACCTACTTTTACTTTTTTAATGTAGTAAACACATTTTAAATTATATATTGATTGAGGAAAAGTAACCAACTGAAAAATAGCGTATAAGTGCTTCTTTTATATTGTGTTGTAACTAGTCTGTGGACAAAAGTGACACACAATTTGCTATTTACCTCAAAAAGTGTTGAGTAAATGGTCAGAACAAGTAAGAGATCAGTTGGCAGATTTATTAAAATATAGTCTTTGTATACCCCTTCGAATAATAAATTATAATAGTAATGGTAATTGTTCATGTATAAGGGCTTATTGTGTGTACCTTTCTAAGTGCTTTGTATGCATTAACCCATATATTACTTTTCTTAGATAAATAGTTATTCTGTTTTTTCCAGGTGAGGAAATTGGAACATAAAGACATTACATAACATGTTTAGGGATACAGTATGTTTGAATTTTAATTTCCATGTCTAGTAATGATAGTACCTCAGAAGGTGATTGGATGATTAAGTGAGGTAATATAATTTCCAATCTTTGGGTATGTGATTTACTACATACCAAGCTTTTAATATTTTTTATTTGAATCAAATTAAGGCATAGTTTTTAGTTCAGACTGTTCAGGTATGGGATATATCGTTGTTTTCGTGTCTGTAGTGTTGAATCTCAGAATACAAAACAGCATAAATATGAACCTTATAACCTTACTATTGTAAAAAGCATATGAGTTGACTCCTTTTTCTGTGCAAGTCCTTCCAGGATAGAAATAGAGCTGGAAGAGTTATTACGCTTCCCCTTCCTTCTGTCATAGAGAAAGAGAAAACCACCAGCAGCTTGACTTGCTTTGGGGCAAATCTAGTTGTACCCATTTGTTTACTTATTGTCTGTGGCTGCTTTAGCACTCACTTGCTGGATCTGAGTAATCGTAATAGCCTGTGATTCACAGAAGTTAAAACACTGTTTGATCCTTTTCATAAAATGTTTTTTGCCTAATAAACATATCAGTAAAATAAGAGAATCCAGGTCACTGGGCCATAGTTAAATTTGAACTCTAGGTTTCCTTTGGCTGGGCTGCTACCTGGATGGTACACAAGTTAGGCTTGCTTGGGACTGCTGTCAGAGGAAAGTAAGGTACATCCTGCCTAGGAATGTTCAGAGTAGAATCCTGAAGTTTCAGTTGTATATACTAGAGGTTGGTAAACTAAAGCCCCTGAATCAGATCTGGCTTGTGGTCTTCAATAAAAGAAGGTCTATAAACTGACAGTGGTTGTTTTACAGATTTTTTTAAAAGATTGGGGTTAAAAATAAAGACTAATGTGACAGAGATCATATGTGGTTCACAAAGTCTAAATAATTACTTCTAGCCCTTTACATGGAGGATTTGCTGAGCTCGGTTGTCTTTATAGTCCTCACTACTTTTTTCTAGATTATTACCCTGGAGGTGGTCAAGAGATGAACTTTGTGTTTGGACAGCTGCATTTGTTGACCATATTACTTTACTGAATTTTGTGAACCTAAAGAAGGGAAAGAGGTGGAGTCAGAAATCTTTCTTAGTTGAGTTATCAGGAGGCCATTCCAGTGCTCAACAATATTAGATGCCTGGGGATTAGGTAGGGACATGGAATGTTCATCAAATATCCCAACTTTTGACCTGTTGTGTGCCCTTTATAATAGAAGTCACACCATTGTTAGCTGGTAAATGGCCTTGAACATAGAACAGCTTAGTTTTGATGGCCACATTGGTATGGCTGGTGTTAGCTGATCACATTGGTATGGCTGGTGTTAGCTGAGAATTAGGGTTAAAAAGTCAGATGTAGTGAATTTGCCAGGAGTAGGCTCGACAGGGATGGGATGGCAGCACCTTGAGCAGTGTGACCTCCATCACAACATTATAATCCAGTTAACTGTGAGGTCATGAGTTGATCATATTATGGTGACCTCTACACTAGGAACAGAATCTTTTATTTTATGCCAAAAATCCATGATTATTAATATTTTGCCATGTCTGATATAATGATGGATTCAGGCAGCAGTGGTGGCAGTCTGGATGGTGCACATTTATTCTAGTTGAGCTCATCAGTGAAAGAGTCTCTGCTGCAGGCATCAGTTTGAGTAACCCATATGATTTGATTATCTGTGATTTTTTTTCCTATGGGCTTCCCTCCCATAGTTTCTTTTTTTCTATAATTTGTGGTCTCTAACCTTTAGTCTTTAATTCACCAGTCTCTAATTTTCTGAGGCAGACAGATAGGTAGGCCATTGGCAAGAAACCAGGGGTCAGTAGTTGAATCCTGCTACTGAGCTGGTTTACACATTGCTGGAGCTGAGATTGAACAGCAGCAGAAGCATAGTGCACACCATTACGTTTCAGTTTCATTGAACCATCAGTGAATCAGATTGAGGCATTTTGGGTAACCCCTGTGTATCAAATGTGTTAGTGTTAGTTTTTCAGTTGTGTCCAACTCTTTGTGACCCCATGGATTATAGCTTTCCAGGCTCCTCTGTCCGTGGAATTCTCCAGGTAAGAGTACTGGAGTGGGTTGTCAGCCCTCCTCCAGGGGATCTTCCCTACTGAGAAATCAAACCTGGGTCTCCTGCATTGCATTGCAGGCAGATTCTTTACCCTGTGAGCCACCCCCACCCCTCCCCTATAGCCTACAGCTTTCCTTCATTTGCAGGAGTGGAGGTTAAGGTTCCTAACAAGCAGTAATTGCCACTTTTTCATGTAAATCGAAATTGCTGGGAGGGCCAAGCCAGGTATGCTTTTTTTTTTTCATTTTAAATTTTATTGGAGTATATTTGATTTACAGTGTTATGTTAGTTTCAGGTGCACAGCAAAGTGATTCAGTTATGCATTACATACGTTAATTTTTCTTTAATTTGTTTCCTATATAGGTCATTACAGAATATTGTGTAGAGTTTTCCTGGGCTATACAGTAGGTCTTTGTTGGTTATCTATTTTTTATATAGTAGTGTGTATTTATTAATCTCTTAATTTATTCCCTCTCTTGTGTTTTCTCTTTGGTAACTGTAAATTTGTTTTTGAAATCTGAGTCTGTTTCTGTTTTGTAAATAAACTCATTTATATCATTTAAAAATGCTTTTGATTTGCTCTTTTGAGGTAGGGATTGGCCACTTTACTGAGTCATTTAGGGTTCCTACTTGTTCAAAGTCCAGAAGTTTCCAAGTCACACTAGTCGGAATCTTTTTTTCTGGGAGTTTGAACTTGAAACCAGAGAAAGTGAGATTAGTTCTTTCTAGTAGTTCAGTTCAGTTCAGTTCAGTTGCGCAGTCGTGTCCGACTCTTTGCGACCCCATGAATCGCAGCACGCCAGGCCTCCCTGTCCATCACCA
The DNA here is from genome assembly GCA_006408695.1 of Aepyceros melampus. Lineage (NCBI taxonomy): Eukaryota > Metazoa > Chordata > Mammalia > Artiodactyla > Bovidae > Aepyceros > Aepyceros melampus. The sequence goes on from SJXQ01000844.1 coordinate 123,024, forward strand.
ACTCCCGGAGTTCACTCAGACTCACGTCCATTGAGTCCATGATGCCATCCAGCCATCTAATCCTCGGTCATCCCTTTCTCCTCCTGCCCCCAATCCCTCCCAGCATCAGGGTCTTTTCCAATGAGTCAACTCTTCGCATAAGGTGCCCAAAGTACTGGAGCTTCAGTTTTAGCATCATTCCTTCCAAAGAAATCTCAGGGTTGATCTCCCTCAGTTCCAAGGGACTCTCAAGAGTCTTTTCCAACACCACAGTTCAAAAGCAACAATTCTTCTGCCCTCAGCCTTCTTCACAGTCCAACTCTCACATCCATACATGACCACAGGAAAAACCATAGCCTTGACTAGACGGACCTTAGTCGGCAAAGTAATGTCTCTGCTTTTGAATATACTATCTAGGTTGGTCATAACTTTTCTTCCAAGGAGTAAGTGCCTTTTAATTTTATGGCTGCAGTCACCATCTGCAGTGATTTTGGAGCCCAAAAAAACAAAGTCTGACACTGTTTCTACTGTTTCCCCATCTATTTCCCATGAAGTGATGGGGCCAGATGCCATGATCTTCATTTTCTGAATGTTGAGCTTTAAGCCAACTTTTTCACTCTCCTCTCTCACTTTCAACAAGAGGCTTTTACATAAAATGTAGGAATTGGGAGTTATTGTTTTTGTTAACTGCCTTGGTGCTGAAACATCACTGCAGAAAGGTAAAGTGGTCGAAAGATATCCAGGAGACAGACTTCTGGAGTCATTTGTGATTGTGGTACCAGTGTTTCTGGGGCCTTGTCTTTTCTTATCACCACTGGGTTTCAGCCCTTCTCTATGTCTTGTAAACCGATTAGTTTCAGCTTTTGGGTTAAGCTAGTTTTAAATTGGATTTCTGTTTCTGACCAATATGAATCCTAACAAATACCTATTGTTGTCTAATGCAGAATATAAATACTGATGGCTTGGCATCTTTATCAGAGATATGTTAATTGGAATCTCACCTAGACCTATTTCTACTTACTTATATTGATGTTGTGGAAGAAGGAATGAAAAATATATGCACATTAAATGGGTATTATTTATTAATTGTCAGAATTACTCATATAAAGTGAATCTCTAAGACTGGGAAGAAATAAAAGGTTAAAATGTGCTTTGGATTAAAAGTAATAAAATTAATACTAATTTTGACATGTTTCATAATAATGTAAGATGTTAATAGGAGAAACTGGGTATAGGGTATGTGAGAACTCTTTGTACTGTCTTTGCAGTTTTTCTGTAAATCTAAAACTGTTCTAAAATGTAAACCTTGTTAAAATAATTAAAAAAACAAAAAGTGTTATAAAATTAGATAGCAAAGATTTGACTGAAACAAGCAAGAAAAGTTATGGGCTATCATGGTTGCCTAAGGGAGTATGAAGCTATAGCTTGAACATGAATTAGTACAGTGGTGAAAGAGCTAAAATGACTTTGGATTGATTCCAAATAAAAAGAATTCATGAGGAAGAACTGAGAAACTTCTTAATTTTATTCTTTAGTGATCAGGATTTTAAGTATTGCTCACTATACATTAGAAAACATTTAAAAAAAATACTGAATAGGTTTTTAAATGAACTATTTTGAAGAGGAAGAAAAATGAAAGTCTAACAAAAGAATAATGTTACAGGTTTTTTTTTAAAAAAGTCACAGACTATTAATGACTATTCTGTAAAGAATAAATCTTTAAAACTTATTCTGGTATAGTGAAAACAAAACTTATATATCCAAATGACTTGCTTTTCTAAGCGGTTCTTTTGGTCTGTACTTTCCGATCTGTAGATACTGTTAGGTTCACAGGTCTTGGAAACTTCTTTGAAATTGTTTTAGTAGCCAGTTTAGCAGACGTTTGAGGGAATTAATACCTTAGTTTTAAATACACACTTCTTTTTCTTTTAGAAACAGTGTCAGAGAAACAAAATATCATTTTGAATACATGTCTAGTACCATATGCCTGTGTTAGAAAATAAAGATTTGTTGAGATCCAGTGTCAGCCTTACTCACTATTCTTCACGCTGACCTGTATTTCTTTCTTTCAGTATTCAGATTCATGCCTCAAATGAAAAAGATTTGTCATCTTGGGACATGTTGCTTTGATACTTAAAGTTTTAGTTTTTTCATTGTAAACTATGGATAATAGTACATTTTCATGGTTTTGTTGTGATAAATTGTATTCATCAATGTATCTGGTGTAATAATTGGTAGCTACTATTATTAATTATTTGATAGTAATAATAAAATATGTCTTCGGTTGTTTTTGAAAGTGTCAGGGTTTCCTAATTCTGTAAATGAAAGAAATAAGCAAAAAACTTGGAGGAATTTATTTTTTATGGAGGGAAGAACCGGTGGGATTTTATATCTCTAAAGTTGGAAGGGAACAGCATGACAGGACTTCATGAAATGGCATCGCATTGTTTGCTTGTTTTCTAATTCTTTCCTACAGAAATCATTACGTATTTCGCTTAAAATAGTTATCAGTGTGATCATAGTATGTCAGTTATTTAAATATCTCCATTTCCTTTAAATGGATTTTGTCCCTATAGGCACAGTTTTTAATGTGTACTGCAAAAGATGGCCATTATTAGTTCAGTATCACTGTTGGTATGGAAGATGGTTTTCAGTAGTATGTTGGAAGCTTATTCTTTTTTTAAAGTCTTTTTAATTTAAATTTATTTATTTTTAATTGGAGGATAATGGCTTTACAGTATTGTGTTGGTTTCTGCCATATGTCAACATGAATCAGCCATAGATATGTGTATGTCCCCTCCCTCTTGGACCTCTCCCCTACCTCCCACCCCTCTAGTAGGTTGTCACAGAGCACTGGGTTTGAGCTCCTGGCTTCATACAGCAAATTTCCACTGACTATCTAATTTTACATGTGGTAATGTGTATGTTGGAATGGTAAAAATTCTTTATTTTGCTGCATATTAGGAAAAAATATATCCTTTATGTAAACTCATGATTTCAGATATTAAACTGCTTAAGAAAAGTGGAAAAAGAGTTTGCTCATGAAATAAATTTACCATGAAGTACACATTAAAAAACTGGGTAAATTTAAAAGACGATATTAACAACAGTATTAGTTAGTTACTTATTTTGTTTTATTGTGTGCCAGGTTCTCTTCTAAGAGTTTGTCATCTATTGAATCATTTAATTCTCAAAACAACTTTGAGAGGAAGGTACTGTGCAGATGAGACACTGAAGCTCAGAGGGATTGTCTTGCCCGTGGTTATAGATCACGAGTGTCAAAGCTTGAGTATTAGTCCATGTGTTCTGACAGTTTTCAAACTTTTGGCCACTGCAATACTGCTTCTTTACTTTATTAAGTAACTAGTATTATAAATGACACATGGATAGGGTAGCAGTGATATTGTTGGTATACAGATACATGAAATTCCATGATAGTAAAATATGAAAACTCCAGATAGTAAAGTATTTCTAATTTATAATGAATATATTTCCATATATACATATATGGGATCAAATAGAGATGCTTTCAAAGTATCTATCAGGGTTATTCTAAGTATTAAATGAAGCATTATCACTTTATCATTCCTTTAATAGAATGAAATAATGCTATATTAAAAGGATCACAGTGTGGTGAGGTATAGTTTTTTTCACCGCTTCTGCACCTGTTTCTGTGAAAAGGAAATATTCATACTTTATAAGTGGGGAAAATGGGTTTTTTTAGGTCATTCACAACTGTATTCCAAACTGTTTGATATTTTAGTTTTAGGATTTAACTTCCTAACAAAAGTCATGTGACATCAGCAGCGAGGTGCTTTGAAAGCTCTCTCAGGAATACTTGTAATAGAAAGGAAGACTTTGGGTCTGTGAGGTTGTGTGGGCTTGAATGTGATTTTTATTTGATATATGAGCTGTGACATAACTATTGCATGACTGAGATGTACTTGTAAGTGCCGTACTATGCAGATGGGTTTTTTATGAAACAAAGCCAGAAATGAAATCTTGAATGTGTTCATTTAGTGAGAGAAAGAATACTTCATAAAAACATATGGAAACATTTCGAAGTTTTTTTCATTAAATGAGGTTTTTACTTTCTAAGCATTTTTATGATTGTTTAAGTTAATATGTCATTTGCCTCATATTTTCCAAGTTTAGGAGACATAGAAGTCTTATAGAACTGGGATGTTTTGAAACAACCAGATCACTTTAAGGAATGCACATTTTAGAATTAGATGATGATTAGAAAACTAGGATTGAATCATGGATATATTTTTCATTAAGTGATTAATCATAAAACTATCCATCCCTCATTAATTATTTTAACATTATCATGGGATTTGGTGAGGAGATGTATAGAGTGTTATTCTCTTTTTTGCTCATTTTAGAATTGTAACACCATAGGACAACATTAAAGGAAATCATAAAAAGAAAAATACCACAAGTAAAACATGACTGTTTTTAATTTTCCCATTTTCCCTTCAAACCCATGTCCCTGTATATAAAGTTTTACATGGTTCTGTTTATTATGTATATACCACTTTATGTTATGCTTTTCTTTTATAACATTATATTAAATTTTTTTTCTTTTTGGTGTTCACTTACTTTTGTTTTTTCCATTGTGAAAGCATAGAAAGAAAATTTCCTTAGATAGTGAACCCTCTCAACTTCTCATTTTATCTTCCTCTTCCTTTCATAGAGAAGTAGCTGAGAATGATACACATGTTGCCATTCCACTCAGCTTTGATGCTGAATCCAGTGTGTGTTTTGCAGTTTATATCTTCTTTTTACGTATTTGACACACAAAACACTTTTGATTTGTAGGTTTTTCTCTGTTGTCTTCCACCTTGACCTTGAGGAAGTGCTTGGAGTAATCTTTTCCTACATAACTTTGGTTACTACCCATACACTGGCGAGTGCTTTATTTAATTCTTTAGCCGAGAACTCTACCTTCTCTTATTCTTTTCCAATTCTTTCTTTCTATTGCATTCTCAGTGATCTTTATAAATTAGAATTCTGACTATGTTCTTCGATGGGTTTCCCATCTGTCTACATGATAAAATTGGAACTTGTTTGCATGTCAGTCCAAGATCAGTTCATGATCTTTCAGACTCATCTCTGAAATCTTTCTTCAAATCTCTTCCTTTAGCCATTTTGAACTACAAGGTGCCCCAATACACTTCCCATACCTCTTTCGTGTAACAACTTCTTTTACTCTCCTACCTATTTCTTCCTCTTACCTGGTTAACCACTACTTTTCATTTCAGACTTAACTGAAGCTTCGCAGCCTTCAGTTTGAGTTACATATACTTCTTTTATATTCTCCAAGTAAGCTGTCTAACATGATGGCAGATATATAGTATATGCCTCAAAAATGTTTTTTTTTTTTTTTATTGAATTATTGAACTTTATTCCCTTGAGTTAATGTTTTAGGAATTCATTAACACTTGAACACTCCAGTATTCTTGCTGGAGAATCCCATGGACAGAGGAGCCTGATGGGCTACAGTCCATGGGGTCACAAGAGTTGGACACGACTTAGTGACGTAAACCCCACCTCCCCAAAAATGCCAAAAAACTAACACTTGAAATTTAAGTGATTAATTTACTAGATAAAGCACTTTGCATCTTTATACATATTAATATTTTAAAAAGTTATTTTCCTGCAAAATATTCCAAGAAATATTGAATTAAAGGTTAGGATACTTTGTGACTCTTGGACATCATCCTTTGGATAATGATTCTTAATATCAATCTTGTCCAAAATATGTATTATAGAATGGGTATAGGGATTTTTAAAATCAAGAATATTGGTACTGGTAATATTTTCTTGATTTAAAGACTTTTTTTTTAAATCCTTTTCCAAAAAAAACCACTTTAGCATATTTATTAATTTTTGCATTTCGTCAACATTTGTGGGCACCATTGTGTGTCACTCTTGTGCCAGTCACTGGGAACACAAATATAGAAAGATTGATCTTCACCCTGATTCTTTTCTTAATCAAAGTGTGTGCTCAGTCCTATCTGACTCTTTTGCATGAGCATGGACTGTAGCCCACCAAACATCTCTGCCCATGGGATTTCCAAGGCAAGAATACTGGAGTGGGTTGCCATTTCCTCCTCCAGGGGATCTTCCTGACCCAGGGATTTAACCTGAGTCTCTTGCATCTCCTGATTGGCAGGTGGTTTCTTTACCATTAGTGCACCTGGGAAGCCCCAATTCTTTTCTTGGTTAGTTGCAAAATAGATTTCCTAAGAGCTTTGAACAGTAATTCATATGATATAATTCATGTACATATATCCCACTAATTGGAACTTCCTGTTAAATAGGAAGACAAATCAATGTTAAACTATTAATGCCATGAAAATTTAACAGTTTTTTTGTTATTTGTGTTTGAGGATGGGTTCATTACTTGTAAAACTACCTTTTTTTATATTAACATGGTATTTTAATTTTTAGCCATTATGATAGAGGAAGGTTGTTTCAGTTAGGATCAGATTTTAATGAGTAATAAAAATAAAGTAATTTTTTTGTCAGAAAATATAATTAGTAGATTGCTGAATGAATTTTTTCTATAACAAGTTGAACTAATAATATTTATAATATAGTTTATCTGTGTTTATTTCTTTATTTAAAGTGTTGTTCTGGTATGTTACGTATTTCAATATTAAATAAGCAGATGGTTATAGTATTTCTTTGTGCATGTTATCCACATAAGAACTCTTTGTACTGTTGGCGGTACTGTTACACAGTTCCTTACTATAGTAAGTAAATACATTACCTCAGCCCGTAATCAGCCTACCATTGCCACTGATGACCCAATGCTTAAGTTGTAACACTATGCTGCTGACCCAGACTCTGGGGGCTTATTTTATTTTATTTTTTTGATGCATTGCTGTAGGCAGTTTTAAGGGTGTGGAACGAAGCCATTTTCTCCCTTGGACTCATTTCCACTTTTATTTCCAATGGGAGGCTTAGCCTTCCTTTAAAATACTAGCATTTTTAAATTGTTCACCTATTCTGTGATTACTGGGTAGATTAGTAATGCTGCTTGCTCATTTTAGCTCACTGAATTTAAAAAGAAAATTAGTGTGACTTAACCATTGGTGTTAAACAACTCTCAAAATGAAAATTTTCTCATTTATAAAATGTTTTTCTATTAGACACTTTGTTCTTTTGTGTATATTTGTGTGTTTCATGTTTTAATATTTTTTTTTATGTTTAATGCTAGGGATGTTTGGCCTGATTTTGTTTTGGGAGGTTGAAAACTGATAGTTATATGAAGTTGAAAAGAAATTAAATGTTATAAAAAAAAATCAGTGCTTCATTTTTCCTTGGTAACTAATATGTTATTTGTAAGGAAGTGTCCTAAAAAGTGCAGAATGAATAGACCTCTAAATTGCATAATACCTTTCAATTTTTAACAATAACTGCCTGTTTGAAAACACAATGAAGTTTAGTCACTAAGAAGAATAAAGTTATTTTTAGAATGTATGGATGTTTGGGGCTTCAGTATGCTGACCACAATAACTTAAGCTTATAGATTAAATCTAAGTGAAAGTCATATGGTTTTAAAGGTTTTTCTTTTAAAATTACTCTTATTTTAGTTCATTTAGTTCATTTCCTGTCTTCATCAGGAGAAGGCAATGGCACCCCACTCCAGTATACTTTTGCCTGGAAAATCCCATGGATGGAGGGGCCTGGTAGGCTGCAGTCTGTGGGGTTGCTAGAGTCAGACATGACTGAGTGACTTCACTTTCACTTTTCACTTTCATGCATTGGAGAAGGAAATGGCAACCCACTCCAGTGTTCTTGCCTGGATAATCCCAGGGACGGGGGAGCCTGGTGGGCTGCCATCGATGGGGTTGCACAGAGTCGGACACAACTGAAGTGAGTTAGCAGCAGCAACAGCAGCACTACTTGAATCAGGTGCATTGTATGGCACTGGGGTTATTAAGAGGAGGCAGGCACAGATTAAAAGAGCTTCATCCTTAATAGAGAAACATACATAAATAAGCATATAATTATAATACAGTATAGTAGGTACTGCTGTATGTTGAAAAGAGACACACACAATAAAGATCAGTTAATTGGTTTTGAAGTCTTCTTGAGGAGGTAGCATTTAACTAAGACATTTGTAAGGTAAGAATCTGCTAAATGGCATGTGGCTATGAGTGTGAACATTAGTGCGGAATGAGGGTGGTAGGTATTTCATCAGATGCTTGATATTAAATGAATGTTTTGTGACCGTTAAAAATGAACATTTTAATTTGTAGGCAGAAAGAAAGGTTTTTTGAAATGGAAACTGTGCTTGTTGGATTCTCCAGGAAGCAGACATTGAGATGGAGTTAGGACTGCAAATTGTTTACTAGAGAGTGACACCTGTGAAAAGAAAAGAATGGGAGCAGGAGTGGTCAAACCAGTCTTCATGCTGTGAAGCTGACTTGATCAAGTCTCTACTAATCCAGTCAGGAACCTTTGGAACAAAGTTGGAGGAGCCCTGCTGCACTGGGGGCAAAGTACTGCTTGATCTGTGTGATGGTTGAGTCTGCAAATGTGGAACCCATTGACAGGGAGGGTCGATTGTAAGGGATTTCAACATCTGTGGATTTTGATATCTCTTAGGGCTGAGAGAGTGCGGGTTTTGGAACCAATGTTCTATTGCTACCTGGAAAAGATTGTGCGTCCTTCATTGGAGAGCTGAAGCGGACTCTAAAGAAGCCCAACTGGAGGCTGTCGGCTAACCACACTCTGTAGAGCTGGGCAGTGGGTCTTTTGTTGGAGGGTCACCTAAAGTGAGATACGTGTCTGCCACAAAGATGGCTTGGGTCTTGGAGTGATGTTAATCATTCATTCAGTAACTATCCCTAGGGACGGTGGTGGTTTAGTTGCTAAGTCGTGTCTGACTCTTGCAACCACATGGACTGTAGTCTGCCAGCCTCTTCTGCCCATGGGGATTCTCTAGGCAAGAATACTGGAGTGGGTTGCCAGTTCCTTCTCCAGGGGATCTTCCCGACCCAGGAATCAAACCTAGGTCTTCTGCATTGCAGGCAGGTTCTTTACCAACTGAGCTGTGGGGGAAGCCACAACTACCACTGGACACATGTGCTAGGAGTAGTGCTAGACATGGGTCTGGTCAGTAAAGCAGTTAGGTCACTGTTGTCATGTAGGTAAAAGATCTGGAAGAGCAGTATTCCAAAAAAAAGGAACATTGGTTTAAAGCCCCTCTTAAGGGTAACAGTTTGGCACAGAAGACAGAAAGAAGGCCCTTTGGCTGCAAAATTCTGAAAAAGAGAGGGAGACAGGGAGGGACAGGAAAGGAAGGGAAATGAGGTCAGAGTTGGAAGGCCTTGCAAGCCACAGTAAGGACTCTGGATTTTGTTCTAATTGCAATGGGAGGTCATTGGAGGGTTTTAAGCAGAGGAATTACACAGTTTGACTTACGATTTGAAAGTTTATTTCTGCTTACCAACTTCCACATTTAGTAGTAATGGTGCAAAAATGTCTTGACTTTTGACTTTTGATACACCATGTAGTCAGTTGGAGGATTCTTTTACATTTACATTGGCAATGGTATAATATAATATCTGCTGAAAAGATACATACATATACACCCACATCCTTTAAAAACACATTATTTCCATTATCAGAGTCTGTTTTTACTGATTTCTTTTATTTCTATAGTAACCCATTAATCAGTTCATTGTTTTTAAGTGACTATTTGATACTCAGTTACAAGTCATGTTAATTATAGTTTTTAGCTATGTATAGAACCTTTTTTTTTTTTTTTTTGTTCCTTTTTGCCTATTCTTAGCTCTGGAAAAAATGCAAATAAACTTCTTTGTTGGAATTTTATTTAGGCATTTGAAACTCTTTGTGAGAATGTTCTGTGAGTCTTTAAAGTTTAACTAGTCCCTTACTGAATTCATACAACTCTCTGGTGTGGTGCAGGACAGAATTTAAAGATCCCAGGTTTCTTGCATATAGCAGAGACCTGCACATTGCTGGCTTCCAGAGCTGCTCTTATTTTTCTTGCTATCAGAAGTTTGCCCTCCTCCCACAGGAATTTTTAGGACTCCTATCTCCACTCAAACTATTGACTTGCCCAATATAGAATGATTTTAGTTATTTATGATTCTTATTTAAGGCTTGTATTTTTTTTGCTGAAAATTGTTTTAGTTCTTTCTGAAAAGTGTTTTCTCAGTACTAAAGTTTGAACCTTGGCCCCACCGTTTGTTAACCATAAGTCTCTTTACCTCTTTAAGACTCAGTTTCCTTCTTTGTAGAATGGGAAGACCAGTGGTACCTGTCTTTATAGGCCTATGGTGAAAAATAAGGGAAGTAATGCAAAATGTTTGGCATACCACCATCATTCTATGAGTGTACATTGTTACTCTTCACTCTTATTTTAAGCTCTAGGTTTTAGTTTATTAGGGTTGTATGGAAGTACAGATTCAGTTTGGTTTTCATCTGAAATCTGCTCTTCGGCTTTAGTTCTGGCCTCAGTCTTTGAAAGATTGAATAGCAGAATAGCCACTTCAGTGTCATTTTTGGCATTCTTGAATTTGTGTGTAAAAATTCTTACAGCCTAACAGCATCAGTTTAATAAATGAGGCATGTCACTTGGATTTATTATTAAGGTCTCAATTTTCACTTTCAGTTACACGTAAAACATTCTCTGTATAACCGAGAATGAGCATTTCCTCATTGGTTTTACGTGTCAAAACTCTGTCAGTGAGAAGTATAAATATTTATTATAAAAGAAAAATACTATAAGTACAAATGGTTTTAAACACTTAATTTTGTGTGTAACTAATTATTATTTTAAAAGTTCAATGATTAGGTGTAGAGATTGATAGGTAACATAAATATTAACATCATACCTTATTTAGGTAACTTTATGAAGGTCTTTTCATTTTTCTAAGTTAAAAACATTCTTAAAGATTTAATAAAAATAGAAGTTGGATTATACTCTCACTCTTTGTAGAAGCTATGGTTTTTTTTAATGTGTTAGCATTAATAAAACTTTAAAATTTTCTTATATTCTAGTTTTAGCAACAAGTCTCTCAAGATATCCTATTTGGGAATTCACATCTTAAAAGTTTGGATTAAACACAGAAATCAGAATATTTGAGGAGGGATAACTCAAAATGGTGCTAACTCATATCTGAGAAAATTATCTTTGATTATAATAGTGAAAAAATATGAGTGTGAAAAGAAGGTATTAGAGAACAGTAAGATATCCAGAACACATTCTGTTTTCCCAGTCAAAATTATAGACTTTTACAGGCATACTTTCTAGCCATAAGACTCACTGGTGTCTCAGACACTAAAGCATCTGTCTACAATGGGGGAGACCCGGGTTCGATCCCTGGGTCGGGATGATCCCCTGGAGAAGGAAACGGCAGTCCACTCCAGTACTCTTGCCTGGAAAATCCCATGGACAGAGGAGCCTGGTAGGCTCCAGTCCATGGGGTCGCAGAGTCGGAGACGACTAAGCAACTTCACTTTCTAGCCATTTCTATGGAAGTTTAATTATTTTATGGATGTAAGAAAACTTAATAGCCTGGTGAAAAGATCAGTATCAACAGTGTTAGCCAAAGGAATCTTGTTCTCCCATCTTCAACTGAACATACTTAGTACTGAGTATGTACAGACTAGAGACTACAGAAATAACCTAGCAGCTGATAGCAAATGGGAAATTGTATACTATACTATCGATTAAAAGTCAGCTCTTAAAATGCTTAATAAAAATTTACAATGATAATTTTTACTGAAATAATTACTCATATTTCAGAAATTCATTCTGTTATAATATATGGCTTTGACTAGACTTGAGTAGTAGGCTTTTTTTTTTTTAAACAATATAGGAAAGTATAAACTTTTTCTCCTTCTACGTACCTAAAATATTAATCAGTTTACCAAGGATATATAGAATATTGGGTAATTTTAGAAGAAAGAGTTCCTAACATCAAAACCTTGCATTTCCAATCTACAAATTTTCAGAGGCCAGTTTCTATTTTAAGTAATAATTTAGTAGATTATATATTATGCATGTTCAATCATAACCATTGCCAGATGTTTTTCTTCTTACTACCTTACCTCCACATTTAAAAAAAAGTAATTGAAGTACCTTCTAATATAACTTCCATACAAATAATAGTATCATGAAACCATTTTCTGTATATTATTTCATTTTCCCCTTTAAATCAATACTTAAAATATCTGCGCTCAGGTCTTTGATAAGACAGTCATTAAAGCACTAACTGAAATAGACGAAGGTGATATATAAATAAATTTTGCTTTTTTGCTTTGGCTGCAGTGGAACATTCTGTAACTGTTTATTGATTCCATTACCAATAGATGCAACAGAGAAGGTGGGGATGGAGCTTTTATAGTTTACAAGCAATTGTGTGGTATCCAAATAAGTAATACAAGGCATATTTTAACAATATAGGAACTGGTTTAATTTAATTAACTGAGGTCTAATATGGTGTGCCTCTCGCTTGTGGTAAGCCACTGCTACTGCTAAGTCACTTCAGTCGTGTCCAACTCTGTGCGACCCCAAAGACAGCAGCCCACCAGGCTCCCCTATCTCTGGGATTCTCCAGGCAAGAACACTGGAGTGGGTTGCCATTTCCTTCTCCAATGAAAGTGAAAAGTGAAAGGTTTTGAGTCCCGTTCCGTTCCATTCTGTTCAGTCACTCAGTCGTGTCCGACTCTTTGCGACCCCATGAATCACAACACGCCAGGCCTCCCTGTCCATCACCAACTCCCGGAGTTCACTCAGACTCACGTCCATCGAGTCCGTGATGCCATCCAGCCATCTCATCCTCGGTCGTCCCCTTCTCCTCCTGCCCCCAATCCCTCCCAGCATCAGGGTCTTTTCCAATGAGTCAACTCTTCGCATAAGGTGGCCAAAGTACTGGAGCTTCAGCTTTAGCATCATTCCTTCCAAAGAAATCCCAGGGCTGATCTCCTTCAGAATGGACTGGTTGGATCTTCTTGCAGTCCAAGGGACTCTCAAGAGTCTTCTCCAACACCACAGTTCAAAAGCATCAATTTTTCAGTGCTCAGCTTTCTTCACAGTCCAACTCTCAAATCCATACATGACCACTGGAAAAACCATAGCCTTGACTGGATAAACCTTTGTTGGCAAAGTAATATTTCTGTTTTTGAATATGCTATCTAGGTTGCATGACTTACCTTCCAAAGAGTAAGCAGCTTTTAATTTCCTGGCTGCAGTCACCATCTGCAATGATTTTGGAGCCCCAAAAAATAAAGTCTGACACTGCTTCCACTGTTTCCCCCTCTATTTCCCATGAAGTGATGGAACCAGATGCCATGATCTTCATTTCTGGAAGTTGAGCTTTAAGCCAACTTTTTCACTCTCCTCTTTCACTTTCATCAGGAGGCTTTTTAGTTTCTCTTCAGTTGCATATCTGAGGTTATTGATATTTCTCCCAGCAATCTTGATTCCAGCTTGTGTTTCTTCCAACCCAGCGTTTCTCATGATGTACTCTACATATAAGTTAAATAAGCAAGGTGACAATATACAGCCTTGACATACTCCTTTTCCTATTTTAACTTTAGGCATAGTCAAATTTCTTACAAAACTCTTAATGGTCTGTCTTTATCCAGCTTTCATCTCATATCACTCTCAGCTCCAGCCTCCAATAAGCTCCTCTCTGACTGAATGAACTTCAGTAGCTCTTGTAGACAGTACTAGATCTTTCCTCAGGTTCCTGGCTGGTGCTTTTGCATTATCTGGAGTACTCCAGTTCACTGTACCCTCATCCCTTTTTTTCTGGTTTACTTGTCTTTATCTTATAGTCATATTTCTCTAGATCAGGTTAGGGGTCCCTTCCTATATAATTTACCCTATATATTTCAAATTTGTGTTTTTATTTTTGTTTAGATATGTACACAGGGATGGAATTACTATTTCATATGGTCATTTGTAGCTTTTTGTGAATCCTCTGTAATGTTTTCCACAGTGGCTGCACCAGTATACCTTCTGATTAATAGTTTGTGAGGGTTCTCTCATCTTCAACGTTCTCACCAACATTTGCTATTTGAGTTCTTTCTGGTGAAGTCCTTCTAACAGGTATAAATGGTGATATTTCATTGTGGACTTCATTTGCATTTCCATGGCGATTATCTCTGTTGAGCATCTTTTCATATGTCTCTTGACCATCTTCATTTCCTCCTTGGAAAAATATCTGTTCAAGTCTTTTGTCCAGTTTTAAATTGAGTTGTTTGTTTTTATGTGATGTTGAGTGTATTAGCTATAAGTTTCGGATATGAACTTGTAGGTTATATTATTTGCAGATATATTCTCCCATTTAGGTTGTCTTTTCATTTTGTGAGTGGTTTTCTTGCTGTGCAGCAGCTTTAAAGTTTAATTAAATGTTTACTGTTTGCTTTTATTTTATTTTTTGCTTTAGGGGATATATCCTAAAAGTTATTGCTGTGACTTATGTCAAAGAATGTTCTTCCTAGTTTTTCCTCTAGAAATTTTGTGATTTCTGGTCTTAATTCATTTTGAATTTATGTTTTGTATATGATGTTAGATAATTGTCTTACTTTATTCTTTTACATGTAGCTATCTAGTTTTCCCAGCTCTTATTGAAGGCTCTCTTTTCTCTCTCATATATTCTTGCCTCCTTTGTTATAAATTAATTGACTGAAAGTACTGGATTTACTTCTGGCTTTTCTGTTCTGTGCCACTGATGCGTGTGTCTTTTTTCCTCAGTACCATACTGTTTTGATTACTGTAGCTTTCTAGTATAGTCTGAAAGCAGATTGAAACCTCTAGCTCTGTTTTTCTTTTTCAAGATTGTTGGTGTTTCCATGCTGATTTTATTTTATTTTTTTTTTGACTTATTTTAATTAATTTTTATTTTTTAGTTTGTTTTGCTTTACAATACTGTATTCGTTTTGTTACACATTGACATGAATTAGCCATGAGTGTACATGAACTCCCAATCCCGACCCCCACCTCCACCCTCCCGCCCCACACCCTCTCTCTGGATTATCCCCGTGCATCAGTCCCTAGCATCCTGCATCCTGCATCAAACCTGGACTGGCAATTCGTTTCGCTTATGATATCACACATGTTACATTGCCACTCTGCCAACCCATCCCACCCTCTCCCTCTCCCACAGAGTCCAAAAGGCCATTCTATACAACTGTGTCTCTTTTGCTGTCTTGCGTACAGGTTTATCATTACCATCATTCTAAATTCCATATATATGTGTAAGTATACTGTATTGATGTTTTTCTTTCTGGCTTACTTCACTCTGTATAATCGGCTCCAGCGTCATCCACCTCATTAAAACTGATTCAAATGTATTCTTTTTAATAGCTGAGTAATACTCCATTGTGTATATGTACCACAGCTTTCTTATCCATTCATCTGCTGATGGACATCTAGGTTGCTTCCATGTCCTGGCTATTATAAACAGTGCCGCAATGAACATTGGGGTACACGTGTCTCTTTCAATTCTGGTTTCCTTGGTGTGTATGCCCAGCAGTGGGATCGCTGGATCATAAGGCAGTTCTATTTGCAATTTTTTAAGGAATCTCCACACTGTTCTCCATAGTGGCTGTACTAATTTGCATTCCCACCAACAGTGTAAGAGGGTTCCCTTTTCTCCACACCCTCTCCAGCATTTATTGCTTGTTGACTTTTGGATCGCAGCCATTCTGACTGGTGTGAAATGGTACCTCATTGTGGTTTTGATTTGCATTTCTCTGATAATGAGTGATGTTGAGCATCTTTTCATGTGTTTGTTAGCCATTCGTATGTCTTCTTTGGAGAAATGTCTATTTAGTTCTTTGGCCCATTTTTTGATTGGGTCATTTATTTTTCTGGAGTTGAGCTGCATAAGCTGCTTGTATATTTTTGAGATTAGTTGTTTGTCAGTTGCTTCATTTGCTATTATTTTCTCCCATTCAGAAGGCTGTCTTTTCACCTTGCTTATAGTTTCCTTTGTTGTGCAGAAGCTTTTAATTTTAATTAGATCCCATTTGTTTATTTTTGCTTTTATTTCCAGTATTCTGGGAGGTGGATCATAGAGGATCCTGCTGTGATTTATGTCAGAGAGTGTTTTGCCTATGTTCTCCTCTAGGAGTTTTATAGTTTCTTGTCTTACGTTTAGATCTTTAATCCATTTTGAGTTTATTTTTGTGTATGGTGTTAGAAAGTGATCTAATTTCATTCTTTTACAAGTGGTTGACCAGTTTTCCCAGCACCACTTGTTAAAAAGATTGTCTTTAATCCACTGTATATTCTTGCCTCCTTTGTCGAAGATAAGCTGTCCATAGGTGTGTGGATTTATCTCTGGGCTTTCTATTTTGTTCCATTGATCTATATTTCTGTCTTTGTGCCAGTACCATACTGTCTTGATGACTGTGGCTTTGTAGTAAAGCCTGAAGTCAGGCAGGTTGATTCCTCCAGTTCCATTCTTCTTTCTCAAGATGGCTTTGGCTATTCGAGGTTTTTTGTGTTTCCATACAAATTGTGAAATTATTGTTCTAGCTCTGTGAAAAATACCGCTGGTATCTTGATAGGAATTGCATCCATGCTGATTTTAAAATTATTTGTTTTAGTTCTGTGTAAAATTCCATTAGTTCCAAAAGTTCCAGTTGAATGAATCCGTCAGTTACCTTGGTTAGCATGGTCATTTTAATAATAATAGTTTTTCTAGTCGAACGTTGTATATCTTTCCATCTGTTTGTGTTGTCCTTAGCTTTTTTCATCATTTTTTTTGTAGTGTTCTGAGTACTGGGCTTTGACCTCCTTGTGTGTGTGTGTGTGTGTGTGTGTGTGTGTGTGTGTATGTGTGTGTGTGTCTGCATGCGTGCATGCGTGCGCTCCATTTCTCAGTTGTCTCCAACTTTTTGCAACCCCATGGACTGTAGCTTGCCATGCTCCTCTGCCCATGGAATTTTCCAGGCAAAAATACTGGTGTGGTACCATTTCCTACTCCAGGTTATAAGGAGGTTTATTCCTAAGTATTTTCTTCCTTTTGATGCAGTGGTAAATGGGATTTCTTTCCCTCATTTCTCTTTCTGATTGTTTTTTGTGTATACAAATGCAACAAAGTTCTGTATGTTAATTTTGTATCCTGCAACTTTATAGACTTTATTGATAAGTTCTAATAGTTTCCTGGTGATCTCCATAGAATTTTCTATGTATGAAAACATGCCATCTTCAGACAGTGACAGTTTTACTTCTTCTTTCCAACTTGAATTCCTTTTGTTTCTTTTTCTTGTCTGATTGCACTGGTAAGACTTGCAATACAAGTTGAATGAAAGTGGTGAGACTGAGCACTAATTTGAAAAGATACAAGCACCTCATGTTCACAGCAGTGTTATTTACAGTTACAAAGATATGTAAGCAACCAAAGTGTCCAACAGGTGAATGCATAAAGAATATGTGGTGTGTGTGTATATGTACCCACACACACACACACGTACATATATGGGCTTCCCTGATGGTTCAAATAGCAAAGAATCTGTTTACAATGCAGAGAGACCTGGATACAATTCTTGGTTTGTAAGACCCTGTGGAGAAGGGCATGGCAACCCACTCCAGTATTCTTGCCTGGAGAATCCTATGGACAGTGGAGCCTGGTGGGCTATAGCCCATGGGGTCACAAAGAATCAGGCACAACCGAGTGACTAACATGTCAAATACACACAAACACACAATAGAATACTACTCAGCAATAAAAGTAGAATAAAATTTTGCCATTTGCAGCAACATGGATTTGGAAGGTACTATGTTAAATGAAATAAACCAGGCAGAGAGAGACAAATACTTGATGGTATCACTTATTTGTGAAATCTAGAAAAAAGAACCAACTATTGAATATAACAGAAAAAGAAGCAGACTCAGATTTAGAGAACAAACTGTGAGGAGAGACGGAAGAGGGCAGGGGATGTATCAAATATGTTACTAGGATATATTGTACAATACAAGAATATAGCCAATATTTTAAAGTAACTGTTAATGTAGTATAACGTTAAAAATTTTGAGTCAGTATATTATATACCTTTAATTTAGATATTATACTCCAATATATCAATAAAAATAAATATACCCTATATTTCTCCCATTTTACTGTGTATCATATTTTACCATAATTCCTGGTCACTTCTGAGTTTTAGACAGTTTTTGTGGGAAAAGACAATGTCTGTGGTTCAGTTCAGTCACTCAGTCGTGTCTGACTCTTTGTGACCCCGTGAATCGCAGCATGCCAGGCCTCCCTGTCCATCACCAACTCCCGGAGTTCACTCAGACTCACGTCCATTGAGTCCGTGATGCCATCCAGCTATCTCATCCTTGGTCGTCCCCTTCTCCTCCTGCCCCCAATCCCTCCCAGCATCAGGGTCTTTTCCAGTGAGTCAACTCTTCGCATAAGGTGGCCAAAGTACTGGAGTTTCAGCTTTAGCATCATTCCTTCCAAAGAAATCCCAGGGTTGATCTTCAGAATAGCATGCATAAAATAAGTGTTTTAAATGAATGGATCTGGTTCTAGTATTTATCAGTTTTTAAATTCAGGAAACTGTATTAAATACTTAAATATTACCTTACCACTTTGTCCTGCTTATTGAGAATGGGGGAGAATTAGTGGCCATGAGGCAATTAGGTGGAAAAATGATGCCTGTGTTGAGCTTTGTAAGATGGGTAAATCTGGATCTGGTAGGTAGTAAAATTAAATTTTATGATTTTTAAAAAAATGTATTCTGAAACTATTTTAGTTGAATAAAGAGGAAGTCAAGGGATACTTGCTTACAATAAGATTCATATTTAAATCAGAAAAAATGAAACTTTAGAAGAAATTAATTTCACATGAAAGATCTAAAAGAACAGTTCAAAATGTGCAAATTCTTCATGTTTAGATTGACAGGTTTTGGCCAGCTTATCTTATTTCAGTTCATTTAAAAATGAAAATAATTAAAAAAATAATTTTAAGCACTGAGATTAACTGCATGTTAAAGAATGAATAGCATTATGTTAAAAACACATAATAGGCCTGACATGACTGAAGCGACTTAGCAGCAGCAGTAGTGAATGGTAAGAGTATGTTTTAGATATATCTGGATTTCCAGAAACATCCAGTGGGTACATACCTTCCAGAATAAATTGTGTTAATAAGCCTTTTTGTTTATTATTATAGTCTTTGGAAAAATAAGAATGAGCAATATTACTAGAAAAGTCTGAAATATTTAATAATCTAAATAATAGTAATTTACATTTATTTACCTTGTACAGTTTACTTTGGTATTTCTGGCTTTTCCCCAGTGACATATCCTGATAGTAAGTAAATCTTAATAATCTCTGGTAAATTGTCAATTTGGGTTTTTGAAAAATAGTCAATTAAAAAATGTTGGAATATAGCACTATGTTTTTCTAACTGACTTTGTAAAAGAATGTTTGTTTTTAATCTTGGTTATTCTTTGATTCTATTTTATTCATAAGAGAAAGCTTAGGCATTTATTTTTTTTACTCTTACATTTTTTATCAAGTTAAAATTCATATCGGGCCAGTTCTTTGATGAATATAGATACAAAAGTCCTTAGCAAAATAGATTAAACCAAATCTAGCAATGTATAGAAAGGGTCGTACACCATGATTATGCTGAATTCATTCCAGCCATGCAAGGATGGTTCAACATATGCAAGTCAATCTTTGTGAGACACCACATTAACAAAAGGAAAGACAAAAACCACATGATTGCCTCATGTGATGCACAAAAACCATTTGACAAATTTAAGCATCCATTTATGAAAAATTTCATAAAATGGGTATGGAGGGAACATACCTCACCATAAATAAAGCCATTTATGGCAAAGTGAAAGTTAAAGTGACTCAATCGTGTCCAACTCTTTGTAACCCCATGGACTATACAGTCCGTGGAATTCTCCAGGCCAGAATACTGGAGTGTGTAGCATTTCCTTTTTCCAGGGGATTTTCCCAAGCCATGTCTCCCGTGTTGCAGGCTGATTTTTTACCAGCTGAGCCACAAGGAAGCCCATTTATGGCAAACCGACAACAAGTATAATACTCAACTGTGAAGTCAGAAAGCCTTCCTGCTAAATTCAGGAACAATACAAGGATTCTTGGTCTCACTACTTCTGTTCAGCAAGTATTGGAAGTCCTAGCCACAGCAGTCAAATAAGTATCCAAATTGGAGAGGAAGAGGTACAACTGTCACTGTTTGTAGATACCATGACTGTGTAGAGAACCCTAGAACTAACAAATGAATTCAGCAAGGTAGCAAGATGCAAGGTTAATATTCAGAAATCTGTTGCATTTCTTTACACTAATAGCAAAATATCAGAAAGAGAAAATTTTAAAAATCCTGTTTAAAATCACATCCAAAAAATTAAATTCCTAGGAGTAAACTTAACCAAGGAGATGAAAGACCTATATGCTGAAAACAATAGAACACAGGTAAAGGAAACAGAAGACTATTCAAAGCAATGGAAGGAGGTTCCGTGCTCTTGGATTGGAAGAATTGATATTGTTTAAATGACATGGTATCCAAAGCATCTACAGATACTGTGCAATCCCACAAATCCCCATATTTCTCACAGTGCTATAAAAAAAATTCTAACATTTATAGGAAATCAAGGAGATCTTCCAAAGCAATCCTGAGGTAAAAGAGCAAAGCTGACGGCATAACTCTTCCAAGCTTCACACTGTACTATAAAAACTATAGTAATTGAAACAGCATGGTACAGCCACAAAAATAGACAGATCAGTGGAACAGAACAGACTACCCATAGTAAACGGATGTATGTGTGGTCAGTTTATCCATCACAAAGGAGGCAGGAATATAAAATAGAGAAAAGACAGTTTCTTGAACAAGTGTTGGGAAAACTGGATAGCTACATGTAAATCAGTGAAATTAGAACATTCCCTCACACTATATGCAAATAGAAACTCTTAATGGTTTAAAGACCTACATATACGACATAATGCATAACCATGAAACTTCTAGAGGTGAACAGTGGTGAAATTATTTTTTCAAATAAATCATAGCAAGTTTTTCTTAAATCGATCTCCCAAGAAAAATAAAAGCAAAAGTAAACAAATGGAACCTAATTAAGCTCACATGCTTTTACACAGCAAAAGAAACCATAAAACAAAACAAAAAGACAGCATATGGAATGAGAGAAAATATTTGCAAATGGTGATTCTGACAAGAGTTTATTATCCCAAATATATAGACAACTCATACAGCTCAGTATCAAGAGAAACCACAAACAACTCAATTAAATAATCGGCAGAAGACCTAAATAGATGTTTCTGCAAAGAAGACATACAAATGGCCAACAGGCATATGAAAAGATGCTTAGAAATACTGTTTGAGACATGTAAATCAAATCCACAATGAAGTATCACCTCACACAGGTCAGAGTAGCCATCCATCATCAAAAAATCTACAACTATTAAACACTGGAAAGGGTGTGGAAAAACAAAACTGTCCATCATTGTTGGTGGGAATGTAAGTTGGTGCAGCTGTGGAAAACAGTATGGAGTTTTCCTTAAAAACGAAAAATAGAGCTGCCGTATTATCCGGCAATCCCAGTTCTGGCTATTTCCAGTAAAAATGAAAAACCCAATTGAAAAGATACATGTACTCCCTTTTTCATAGCAGCACTATCTATTACATTCAAGATGTGAGAACACCCCAAATGCTTATGAACAGGAACTTTGCTTAAGAAGATGTGATATACATACATATATATATATAAATACGCACACAATGAAGTATTACTCAGCTATGAAAAAGAATGCAATATTGCCATTTGCAGCAACATGGCTGGATGTAGAGAATATTATACTTAGTGAAGTAAGTGAGATGGAGAAAGACAAGTACCATGTGATAACATTAATATGAAGAATCTGAAAAGTAATGCAAATGAATAAATACACAAAATGGAAGTAGAATCATAGAAAGCAAACTTATAGTTACCAAAGTGGAAAGAGAGGGAGTGATAAATTAGGAGCATGAAGAGAGAAAACACATTTGTAGGTTTGCACTGGATATGTGTGTGTATTTCAGCAAAAGCGTATGTATATTCTGTAACCTGCACTTTAAACTTAATACCATATTATGGTTATTTTTTCAGTATTATAGTAATATAACTTGTCTTTTATTAAATATATTCATGCTGCTTTATAATATAGAACTACTATTATTTATTAAGTTGTTGCCCTGTTTATGAACATATAGACTGTTTCCCCTTTTTTGCCACTAGTTGTATAAGTGCAGCATAACTTTGCATATATTGTGTGGATCACAACAAACTGTGGAAAATTCTTAAAGAGATGGGAATACTAGAGCACCTTACCTGCCTCCTGACAAATCTGTATGCAGGTCAAGAAGCAACAGTTAGAAAGGGACATGGAACAACAGACTGGTTCCACAGTGGGAAAGGAATACGTCAAGGCTTTATATTGCTTGTTTAACTTCTATGCAGAGTACATCATGAGAAATGCCCGGCTGGATGAAGCACAAGCTGGAATGAATCCAAATTGCAGGGAGAAATGTCGATAACCTCAGTTTTGCAGATGACACCACCCTCATGGCAGAAAGCAAAGAGCAGTAAAGAGCCTCTTGGTGAAAGTGAAAGAGGAGCGTGAAAATTGGCTTAAAACTCAACATTCAGAAAACTAAAATCATGCCATCCGGTCCATCAATTCATGGTAAATAGATGGGGAAACAGTGGGAACAGTGAGAAACTTTGGGTTCCAAAATCACTGCAGATGGTGACTGCAGCCATGATATTAAAAGACACTTGCTCCTTGGAAGAAAGTTATGACCAAGCCAGACAATATATTAAAAAGCAGAGCCATTACTTTGCCAACAAAGATATGTCTGGTCAAAGCTATGGTTTTTCCAGTAGTCATGTATGGATGTGAGAGCTGGACTATAAAGAAAGCTGAGTGCCAAAGAATTGATGCTTTTTAATTGTGGTGTTGGAAAAGACTCTTGAGAGTCCCTTGGACTGCAAGGAAATCAAACCAGTCAGTCCTAAAGGAGATCATTCCTGAATATTCATTGGAAGGACTGATATTGAAGCTGAAACTCCAATACTTTGGCCACCTGATGCGAAGAACACCTTGGAAAAGACCCTGATGCTGGGAAAGATTGAAGGCAGGAGGAGAAGGGAACGTCAGAGGATCAGATGGTTGGATGGTGTCACCGACTCGATGGCCATGAGTTTGAGCAAGCTCTGGGAGTTGATGATGGACAGGGAAGCCTGGCCTGCTGCAGTCCATGGGGTCTCAAAGAGTTGGACATAACTGTGTGACGGAATGGAATCTTGCATGTAAAATCTCTACAGTTTTGATTTTCATTCTATGAGATGAATTTAAAATGTGAGATTTTAGGTCAAAGAGAATGTGAATTTCAGCTTAATGAATTTTCTTTTGAAGATATGTAACAATTTACATTCCTTTTTTTAAACAAAAATAGGTTATAGAACATAGGAATTACTCTAAAATGTGAAATATGGAAATTATTATAAAACATAAAAAGAAAAGTTACCCATAAATTGTGACCAAAATGTCATCAATGTGATTGAATTACAGCATAATTTTCCAGTTATTTTGTCTCATTATCTGCTTTTTTCCAATTCATTGCATCAGTTGTGTTATAAGCACTAAAGTTTATTTTTACCTTTTGAGGGAGATTTTGTAGTTATTTTAAGTTCATAATTTATAGTATTTTTTTTTAAAGCCCTTCAGTTTTAAAATGTAGGCTTGCCTTTGTTTTTCCTACTACTTTTTCTTGGAGAGAACAGCTGAAAACTTCCAATAAAATTCCTAATACAATCTGGAAATTACACTTGTAAAATGCAAGGAAAAATAGCTGTGAATTAAGACTGAGAAAGCTTAAATTCTGAATGTGGTTTCTACTTGATTAGTCATGGAATTTTGGTGAAGTTACTTGACCTCTGAGAACCTCAGTTTCTTCCAGTGTTTCCAAGAGTTGAAAATGATGACTTAGTATTTTGAGAGTTATTTACTTGGAAGTGAACAAAAAGAAGCAAAGATATCAAATGATTTGTTGATAAATGGTCTTGCTCTGTGTTTTAGAACCAGAAATAATTTCAGAATTTTTCAGGCTCAGTAATAAGGAGTTCCTTTATGTTCCCTTGCAAATCATTCCTGATCACCTCTAGAGGCAGTTCTTATTCAGATTTCTGTCACCATCGATTCGTTTTGCCTGTTTTGAAGTTCATGTGAATGGAGTCATATAGCATACAGTCTTTCGTATCTGATTTCTCTCAATGGCATGTTTGTAATTCATCCATGTTATAGTAGAGTATTATAAAGGTAAGCTATGTAATATGTAGTGCTTTTTAACATTTAGTTCTGTTCAGTTCAGTCGGTCAGTCGTGTCCGACTCTTTGCGACCCCATGAACCGCAGCACGCCAGTCCTCCCTGTCTATCACCAACTCCCGGAGTTCACCCAAACCCATGTCCATCGAGTCGGTGATGCCATCCAGCCATCTCATCATCTATCATCCCCTTCTCCTCCTGCCCTCAATCTTTCCCAGCATCAGGGTCTTTTCCAATGAGTCAGCTTTTCACATCAAGTGGCCAAAGTATTGGAGTTTCAGCTTCATCATCAGTCCTTCCAATGAACACCCAAGACTGAGTGCTCCTTTAAGATGGACTATTGGATCTCCTTGCAGTCCAAGGGACTCTCAAGAGTCTTCTCCAACACCATAGTTCAAAAGCATCAGTTCTTCAGCGTTCAGCTTTCTTTATAGTCCAACTCTCATAACCATACATGACTACTGGAAAAACCATAGCCTTGCCTAGACGGACCTTTGTCGGCAAAGTAATGTCTCTGCTTTTTAATATGATGTCTAGGTTGGTCATGACTTTCCTTCCAAGGAGTAAGCGTCTTTTAATTTCATGGCTGCAGTCACCGTCTGCAGTAATTTTGGAGCCCAGAAAAATAGTCTTGTGTGAAACTGTTTGGATAGATTGGTTGATTGTAAGTAAAAAGTAATTTTCAGACCAATATATATAGCACCATGCCATCTTTATTTTTAAGAAATTGGTGTGTGTACTTGCATGCATGGATGCATATGTGTGTATTACTGATGGATGGATAATAAGTATATATGTAGGTGGTTGATAGTTTTCTGTGCAAAAAGTTTTCTTCATATGAAACAAGTGCCAACAAGTTGTTACTTCTTGGGCAAGTGTAGGATATGGGTGAGATGGAGGATGCAGTATTTTAGGCCTCCTTCTTTATAAATTTTAAAAAGCCATGTAATTATGGGAGAGTTTTGCCTTTTTATTGTTTTTATTTTTTTAAGTATTTTTTAAATGGGTAGAGGGTGAAACATCACCATACCGATTACATAAAAACTTGAACAATTCTCATTTCCCTTACTCTCCTCCTCATGTCATTCTGCTGTTTCCTGAAAATTCTAATTTTCAGGGTAACATTTCCTTTAATTTAGCTCTTAGCAGTTTAAGAATTGCTCTTAAACTCCCATAAACAGGACTAGTATGCCCTTCGTGGTTTTTCTTGTGTGTCGTCTGTGCATTTGTGTGTGTTCGTTCATGTGTAGATTCCTGGCTGTTTGTCTGTTATAATTAACCCTCTTTCCATATAAGGGCTCTCTTCAAAGTTCTAGTAGTTACTGAGTATAGTACTTTTAAACAAGTGAGATATGATTTGTCAGCTTAATGACAAACTTTTAAATAAAGATTGATCATTTTTTGTAACAGGAAAATTTCCAGTATTTTGATTGTTGAAAAATGTAAACAGAAGTAGAATTAATTTTGGGTATAGATTAAATCTCTGTGGAATCAGGGAAAGCAACTTGAAATAAGTATATATCATACCTTGCTGTCTCTTAGTCACTCTATTTCATAATCAATTCTATGCATATTGAAAGTGAAAGTGAAGTTGCTCAGTTGTGTCCGACTCTTTGCGACCCCATGGACTGTAGCCTACAGGCTCCTCCGTCCATAGGATTTTCCAGGCAAGAATACTGGAGAGTGGGTTGCCATTTCCTTCTCCAGGAGATCTTCCCGACCCAGGGATTGAACCTGGGTCTCTCACATTGTAGGCAGATGCTTTACCATCTGGGCCACTGGGGAAGTCACTCTATTTCATAATCAAATCTGTACATATTAATACCATGTAATATCATTGTAAATAACAGAATAATTATAAAATATTAAAAATTTAGCAGATTGTTGGCAAAAGAGGAATTAAATTTTTTAAATTTAATTTTTATTTTATATTGAAGTGTAGTTGATTAACAATGTTGTGTTAATTTCAGGTGTACAACAAAGTGATTCAGTTATACATATATTCATTGTTTTTCAGATTCTTTTAAAACGATTTTATTGCTGTGATGTGGTTGCCGGTCTCCACAGATGGCTATGAGCTATCGTTCTCAGTTTCATTCTGTACGTTCATTCCCTTGAGTTCAGCCTAGCCTTTAACCAATAGATTGTGGCAAAAGTGGGTACTACTGTAGACAGCTGAGACTAGGTAATAAGCTCTGCATTTTATGCCTGCATCACTTAGGGTATTTGCTTTGAGCAAAGTCAACTATTATGTCAAAAGTCTGGTGTCCATGAGACTGTCATGTTATGAAGAAGTCCAAGGTAGCCAACTGGATTCACTAATGTAGGGAAAGAGATGCCTGCCTGGTCCCCAATTGTTTGAGTTGCTTTGACTGAGATGTCTACACATGAGTGATTAAACCATCTGCATCACTAGCTCAGTAGAGTCTTCAGATGATTCCAGTCCCAGCCACCATCTGACTTCAGCTGCATGAGAGCAAGACAGGCAAGATCCACCCAGATGAGTCCAGAAAATCCACAGAACTGTATGAGATAAAAATAGATTGTTGGTTTAAGCCACTGAGTTTTGGAATAGTTCCACAGCCATAAATAACTGGAACAGATACTGTTAACTAAAATTTGTTTTAAATGTATTTTATTGTGGATATTAAAGGCCAAGATACTTTACTCACTCTCGTCATATGACACTTTTCTCAATGACAGTATTTTGGGCCAAGAGATAGTGATGTAAATGTTTGAGATAGAATTGCTGAAAAAGAATTAACTGTGTGGTTCAGAACCAAAGTTCAGCTGGATCTAGCCTGGAGCATTTAAGGCTACTAGGAAGCTTTAAAGAGCTATGAATCACACCTCAGGGACCCATCAGTAATATTGGGATCCAGGTTGAATTCCAAGTATTTCCTATTTATAGTTTCAGAAAAGAATAAGATGTGAGATAATTTACTATACAGCAATCTAATTAATTAATTAGAAACCTTTACATTTTTTCCACATTTACTGTCTCTTTTCATACTTTATTCATTTTTTAAAAAATATTACTTGTTAATAAAATATATTTGACACATTTATGTTTAAGGTATACAGCATATTGAATTAATGTGTTTATGTATTGCAGGATGACTGCCATTGTGACGTTATATAGTACCTATGTCACCAGAGCTCATAGAAACAGTAAAATGGTGGTTAGTTGGGAAGTGAGAGGGATGCTGTTGAAGGGTACAGACTTGAAGCTAATCGATTAATAAGTCCTGGAGAGCCAGTGTACAGTGCAGTGGTTCTAGACAACAGTATTGTATTGTAAACATTGAACTTGCTAGGAGCGTAGATCTTATCAGCCACAGTGTTTTATATGTATATAGAAATACCCATCAGCCTCAAGCCAGCCTGACTTACAAAACTGGGACATTTTCAAGTCTTTGCTGTTATTTTTCCTTCCAGTTTTATTGAGGTATAATTGACATACAGCATAGTATGTTTAAGGTTTAGAGCATAATGATTTGACTTACATACATCATTATATGATTGCCACAGTAAGTTTACTGAACATCCATCATCTCAAATAGGTGCAAGATAAAGGAAAACGGATTCCTTCATTGTGATGAGAACCCTTTAACTCTGTTCCTACATTCGATCCTGTTTTTGTGGCTCAGCTAAACTAGGATAGTACTTAATAAAGTTAGGATTCATGTTGAAGGGTTTAATTTGTATCAGACTAATGTAGTTTTTAATGTCCTGTTATACCTTCCAGATATAAGAAAACGTGAGTTCCTTCATGTCAGAGACTGCTAGTGTTCCTTGATTACTAACTCTCTGACCTCAAGTTCACTGAAGATTAGTATATTAGGCATAATGCATTCAAGCTCATTTTCTAAGTTATCTTTCATGTTTTGTCAACTGCCAGGTGGACTTGGAGCAGTTTGGGGGAAATGTGGTTAAAGTAGTCATAATTACCAACTGCTTGAAGTGCTTACTTGGTATTTTAAAGAATATGAATAAGGTCACATTTAATTTTGTTGGGAGCTTTCTCCTGATTGCAAAATGATCATGTTTTATATTTTCATTTATTTCCCCTGCCATTTGTAGGTTGATACACTTTCATATCATATTTGAGAAGTAAATATTTGTTCACAGTGTAATATTAAAACAGCATGTAACTTTTGATAGTTAAATGTCAAATATAATTTTGGACACAAATAACTTGCATTGGCAGTTTCATCCTAAATACAAACGAATTGAAAAGTAGGATTATAAATATAAAAATATAGAACTGATAAGTGTTTTAAGATATAGTGATTATGATTTGTAAATATTATTTCCAAGGCATTCAACTGCATTAACTGCCAAAAACTGAAACAGATTTGAAAATTTTTTCACGTTTTGCACTTAATAAGCTCATTTATAGATTATTGGTTATGTTTAAAACTAAAAACAAATTCCACTTTTTGCAGCCTTTCTAAGAAAAACTTAATAAGTAGGCGTATCTTTAAAAATGACACAATCCACCAGTTATTTGGTAAGACTAGCATAATCATAAATTTCCTATCCATGCTTTTTCCAAAAATACTAACCCATATTGTTCTCCCTGGACCTGTTGTAGGGATGACTAATCCGACTGCTGAGGTTTCCCTTTATGTGTTTGATGGAACACTTGGCTTGCTGGACTACAGCTGTGTGTTTATGTGTAGTGCACACCTGCAGGGGCCTGACAAATAGCTGTAGTATGCAGAGGATACAAAATTACCCTGGCAGTGCTGCAAATAAGGAAGTTTCTGTTTTGAAGTCCATATGTGTGTGTGCTTGAGATGCCAGCTGGGGTATTTATGTTGCAAGCACAGATGTAAAACTGCCAACTGATTTTATACCAAATAAAGTTTAATCTTTTTATACGTACTTTGTGTCAAAGTTATGAAGTGGTACATAAGAATGTTCTCACGACTTAAGTCTTTTAAAATAAAAGGTGCTATTAAAATATGAACTCATGACATGATTAGGAAAGAGGATAGTAACATAGATTGTGTATCTTTGTGTAGAAGAATGTTACTATTGCTACATCATTATATACATAAATAAGGTCTGATTTATTATAATCATTGGTATATATCTTTTGTGGCTAGAGTCAATCAGATTTGTGTTTAATTCAATTTATGAATACTGAAATGTGAAAGCCAAATTTATTCAGTAACTTGAAGTCTTTGGTCTTTCTATTTCTTTAGTATCCTCAAATCCTGAACAGTTGAAATGATTGTGTATTTTGGGTGGCATTCTTACCAATGTATTTAAATTTTTTTCTGGAAAAAAAAAACAACACAAAAAACCAGTATTTACAGAGATATTTTCCAACCCTATGGAAATTTAAACACCAATGTAAAAGTAGTTGAAAAGCCAGTTATTCAAAAGAGTCTTTGAGAGAGGCTTTATAAAAGAACATGTCCCCTCTAACAAAATGAAGAATCCATTTTATTTAATATGTCCACCCTAAACAAGAATAATGATTTGATAGTTGGAAAATTGGTCTTTAATATTCGCAAATTAACATTCTTATATTTTTATTTAACTGCAGAATATTTTAGATTTGAAATTATTTTAGATTAGTGTTTGCTGGAGTCATTTTCTCTAAGAACTTTCATAGCTTACCAGCTAATAAATTTTTTCAAAGTTTGGTTTCTAGTATTAACAGACTCTTATTTTTCTCAAATGAACAATTTTCAAATTATTGATTTTTACTGATTTAATTGTCTATAAATTAAGAATTTTAGACGTTGTACGAATACTGGTCATCTGAATGGTTATTTGTTTTTGCTTTGCCTGTGATCTCTGAATAGATTTATCTTGAATGTGACCTGTACTGGCTTATTACTGTTTGCAAACGGAGAAAAGGAGTTTAAATGCTTACCCCAAATCATATTAATTTTAATTAGACAAATGTGATGATGCTATACAAATGTTAGCCCATAATCTTCTATCCAACTTTACATTTGAAACATACTAAATGTGTGTTTTACATTTGTACATTGAAGTATGGTGATACTAATTGATTCTTCATTAATTGGTATAGTTTATGTTTGTTCTGACTCTATAGAACTGCCTATCAGACAGTGCCATATTTGATTATATTTGTGCTCATGTTTTGTATGTCTTTTAAATTATTCATTGTTATTGATATCATCAAACTCATTAATATTTTAAATAATGCCTTTTTATTTAAGTAACACCTTAGTAGGCATTATTTCTTTTTTCTTCAATAATAGGTGTAATTTTGTCACAAAAGGACATGCGTTTGCTATTTGTAGCATGATTTTAGTTGAATTTGGTTTTCAGGAAATGTGACAAGGGTCTGAGCTTTTTGCATTATCCCTTCCTGTTAAAAGCATGAATTTTGATTGAATCAGGCTTCTGAATTCATGAAGACAGCATGATTTGGAAAAAGTTTTATATAATGAGACAGAAAGGTGAGAATAGAAATCACATCTAAAATGGCTAACCTGAGGGACAGAATGGTTCTGACAAAATGTACAATTGATCACACATCAGAAGTATATATCAGGAGACAGGAAGTCAACCCCCCCCAAAAAAAATAAAAAGGCAAAACAGGAAGGCAGTATAGTATAGTTAAATGAACTGTTGATCAGGAGATAGACAATCCTTAGCTTTGTTACTCACAGTTGTGTGACATGAGGCTAGTTTCCTGGAACTTTACTTTTTCTATCAGAGAAAAGGAATAGTAATTCTGGTTGAGTAAGGTTGGTGTGAGTGTTAATAAGGTAATAGATGTAAATCTCTTCCTAGGCTTAGGGTGTGGAGCCTGTAGTAGATATTCAATAAATGCTTGCCTTTTCTTTAGTAGCAATAGTAGTAGCAATTTGAAATAAGTAGGAAATAAGAGGTGTTTGTAATTCCTACTTAACTCAGAAAAGGATACAAATGGGAAGGATTAATTGTTGCCTTATATTTTTTTCTTAATATTGTAAAGAAAGGAGCAAACCTCTAATTTGTATAGCTAAAAGACCAAATCTTTTATTACTCATTTGAGAGATTATGTTCCATACATCCCTTGGTTATTTAGTGCCAGGGCCAACTTCTTTTTAGTAGGGTATCACTTCAAACACGGTTGCCGCCACTGCAGGTTGCAAGCACATGATTGAAGGCTTCTAGTTCTCAGCTCATGCCCAGATGTCTTTCAATAACTATAGCCAGTAATTTCTTCAAATTGCTCACTTTATCAGCAGCACATGTCATCAATCCTGAAGTGGTTGCTCAAGTCAAACTGCAGAATCTTTAGCCACAGACGCAGCTGCAAACAGGTGAACAGGCAGAAAGTAATTTGTGCAGCTTGGTGGCTGTCAGACGAAAGACAGACAATCTGTGTTTAAAACAGATTGCAGGCC
Organism: Aepyceros melampus; assembly: GCA_006408695.1. NCBI lineage: Eukaryota > Metazoa > Chordata > Mammalia > Artiodactyla > Bovidae > Aepyceros > Aepyceros melampus. The sequence goes on from SJXQ01000844.1 coordinate 154,756, forward strand.
CTGTATGGGCCAGACAAAAGGGAATTCTCCAACTGCAAATAATTCCAAGGTTAACATATTTTCCTTTCTGCCATTAGGTGATTTGTTAAAATTGGAAACAATGAACATATAAATCTACACAGAAACTGGAGACAAGATGAAAGGGAAAATCAGATCACTAAATAGATTTACATTTGTCTTTCCAAAGAAATACAACTGGCATTCATATAAGCTATTTTCTCACAAATTAAGCCACGTAATAAAATAATTCTTTGAAACTTACAAGATTATGAATGTTTCAAGTTGCATTAAGAACTACTGATGCTAAACAGTGAAATATGAAGCAGTATAGTTTTTATAATAAACTTTTTGACTTCTAGAGTTAATTGTTAATTTGTGAATGTTAGAATTTGCTTTTTTAAAATAGTAGTGTTTTCCTTGAAACTTTCTTAACGTAGATTTTTTAAGTAGTGTATTTCAGATATATCACATTTTCAGCACATAAAGATCTATTTTAGTTACACAAGAAAATTCCTTATAGAGAAAAGAATTCAAAGACTTAAACATTTTAAAAAATTATCCTCACTTTGAAGCTGAAGCTCCAATACTTTGGCCACCTGATGGCAAAATGCTGATTCATTGGAAAAGACTCTGATGCTGGGAAAAATTGAGGGCAAGAAGAGAAGGGGGTAACAGAGGATGAGGTGGTTGGCTGCCTTCACTGACTCAATGGACATGAGTTTGAGCAAACGCAGGAAGATAGTGATGGAGAAGCCTGGCATGCTGCAGTTTATAGGGTTGCAAAGGCTGAAAGAAGCACAAACTGGAATCAAGATTGCTGGGAGAAATATCAATCACCTCAGATACGCAGATGACACCACCCTTATGGCAGAAAGTGAAGAGGAACTAAAAAGCCTGTTGATGAAAGTGAAAGAGGAGAGTGAAAAAGTTGGCTTAAAACTCAACATTCAGAAAACGAAGATCATGGCATCTGGTCCCATCACTTCATGGCAAATAGATGGGGAAACAGTGTCAGACTTTATTTTTCTGGGCTCTAAAATCATTGCAGATGGTGACTGCAGCCATGAAATTAAAAGACACTTACTCCTTGGAGGAAAAGTTATGACCAACCTAGGAAGATAGCATATTCAAAGCAGAAACATTGTCAACAAAGGTCCGTCTAGTCAAGGCTATGGTTTTTCCATTGGTCATGTATGGATGTGAGAGTTGGACTGTGAAGAACGCTGAGTGCCGAAGAATTGATGCTTTTGAACTGTGGTGTTGGAAAAGACTCTCGAGAGTCCTTGTACTGCAAGGAGATCCAACCAGTCCATTCTAAAGGAGATCAGTCCTGGGTGTTCTTTGAAAGGACTGACGCTAAAGCTGAAACTCCAATACTTTGATCACCTCATGCGAAGCGTTGACTCTTTGGAAAAGACTGATACTGGGAAGGATTGGAGGCAGGAGAAGGGGACAACAGAGGATGAGATGGCTGGATGGCATCACCGACTCGATGGATGTGAGTTTAAGTGAACTCCAGGAGTTGGTGGTGGACAGGGAGCCCTGGCGTGCTGCAATTCATGGGGTCGCAAAGAGTCGGACATGACTGAGCGACTGAACTGATGTATTATTATTCTCCACGTTCTCTCATTTCATTGTGTTTTCTCTCATTTCACAATCCCTTTAGTGTTGTAAGTGTTTTTAATGGATAGTGAACATTTATAACATAGTATTTAAGAACATAATCTTCATTGTCAAACTGGATTCAAGTCCCAGTTTGGTTATATTATGTGACCTTGGACTAGTTATTTAGCCTCTTAAATACTCAGTTTTTCAGCGATGACAGTACTTATTAGTGTAACTCATGTTCTTTTTGTATTATTTTAGAAAAAATAATATAAAGCATTGTGCAATTTGTCTGGCACATATTTAAAAGTTCAATAAAACTTAGCTATTTTTGCCTGCAGTTTCAACATCTTGAGAAGAGGAAGAGTGTTTGTTTGTTTTGAGTGTTTGTCTTGCTCTTAGCTGCTTGCTAGGCATTTGCCACCTTTCCTTGAACACTAAGAACTCAATAGCTAGTTAGAATGAATATATTATTGGTTCTGTAAGTTTCAATCTACTTTGCTGATTTTCTTTAGTGGTAATAGTCCTTCCTTGCCGAGTACCTTGATTAGGAATTAGAACAATTTTGATTTATTTTTCGAGTATGGATAAAATGAAGGGATATATGTATTTTAGTCTTTCTTATTTCTCTTTACCTAACACTAGTAACTTTTTATTTTTATTAAAATATAAATGATGCACAATATTATAAGTTACAGGTGTACAATGTAGTAATTCACAATTTAAAAAGATTATACTTCATATATAGTTACATTGGTGCTGTATCCCTCATGTTGTCAATATTGCCTTGTAGCTTATTTTATATATAACTTGATTGTCGTTACTTTTTGAATATCATTCATTTTTTCCAGCTTTATTGTGGTATAATTGACAAATTGAAAGACTTGGTATTACATATTTGAGAGTTATGATTTGATATACATATAGGTTGTAAAAGGATGAACATATACATGTTTCACATGTTCATACACGCACACATGTACGTATTTAAGGTGGACATTTACATTGTACTCTTTTAGCAAATTTCAGTTATTCAGTGTTATCAACTGTAGTTACTGTATTGTACATTAGATCCTGAGATTTTATTCATCTTGTAGCTGAAAGTTTGTATCCCTTTATAAATGTCTACATATTTCTCCTGCTCTCTGCCCCAGGCAGCCAATTTTTAGTCTATTAGTCTGGCTTTTTTTAAAAAAATACATTTCCACGTATAATTGATAATATACAGTATTTCTCTTGGCCTGTCTGGCTTATTTCTCTAAACATAATTCCTTCAAGGTCCATTCATGTTATTGCAAACATCAGGATTTCCTTTCTGATGGCTGAATGATAATTTCATTATCCATACACACACATGTACGCAGGCACATGTACACACACACTTGCATACACAAACGCACCATACCTCTTTATCCATTCATCAGTTGATGGACACCTATTGTTTTAATGCCTTGATTATTGTGAATAATGCTTCAGTGGACATGGGAAAGCAGAGATCTCTTTGATTAAAATATACTGATTTTTATTGCCAGGTTATTTGTGGGTATAAGCCTCGTAATCTCTCTAGGCGTCACCTACCATTGTTTCTCTCTGTTCTTAGGTCAAAAAGTGATGGGTTCAAACACAAATCTTTCAGTCTTGCATGATTCTCATATCAAAACTTTTGTCCCCTAGTGGTAGCTGACATTTCTAAAATATATGCTCTTTAGTAGGCTGCACCAGACCTCTTACTATGGAGTTCTCTGAAGTTGGACTTAGATCTTGATAATTAAAAAACATACACCAAAACATTTTTATGTCAATCCAATACAGATGGAAGGGTCGAGAACAACTGCTCAGAATAGCCCACAGGCCATATCTAGCCCACTGCCTGTTTTTCACTGGTACATACAGCGGTTGTCTAGTTCCTCGCTTAGGTTTTGTCTGTGGCTCTATTCTACTACAATAACAAGTGTTGAATAAGTGCAACAGAGACCTTATTGTTCACAAAGGCTAAATATTTACTATTTGAACTTTATAGAAAAAGTTTGCCAAATCTCGCTTCAGGTTTGAGCCTGATTATCACAGCTTTGCCAGTTTTCTAGACTTCATGTTAATACTTGAGGTAATTGGTGAATTGGCCAAATTTTTTAAATTATCTTTTCATTTCTTGCCTAATGGATTGTGATCTATTGGAAGTTAGGTACCATATTTTATAGGCTTTGAATACCTCAACACTTACTATGGTTAAAATTTTGCATATGTGAGTCTAAGTAAATGTTCTTTAATTAATGCTATTGGCCTTAGGTTATTGCATGAGTGTACCAGCAAGGGGCAGCGAGGAGCTTTTTGCCTTGGACACTTTCAATTCTTTATTTTTTACCTATTTATTTGTAATATTGCAACAAGTTAAAACAGATTTGATAATAGTTTGCGATATTACCAAGCCATAATCTTACAATTATTGCACATTTCTGCTACTTTTCCATTTCTGCAATTCCCTTCAGTCTTCATTATTCTTTTTATCCATTGTACTTGAGTTTTAAATCTATCTCAGATATAAAATGGCTTCACCAGTGACCAGGGGTAAAGAATCCTATCTCTGAGTCGGGAGATCCGTTGGAGAAGGAAATAGCAACCCACCCCAGTATTCTTGCCTGGTAGAGCCCATGCACAGAGGAGCCTGGTCGGCTGCAGTTAATGGAGTTGCAAAAGTATCAGACACAACTTAGTGAGTAAACAATAACAGCTACTAAATAGCATATGACATTTTTATTCTTGTTGCTCTTTTAAAAATTTTCCTTCATTCATATTCAGCAAATTTCGACAATGATTGGGATATGTATGTTTTGAAAATGCTTTGGGGTCTGGCAGATATGCAAGTGATTCAGTTTTAATAACAGTTTAGCCCTATTTCCAGGCCTTTAATGAGTCAAAATTAACTTAAGTTTTTAGTGTGGTTACAGTAATTTTAAAATTGTGGGTTGCTCAGGAAAAAAAGAAAAAGAAAAAAAAAAAAAACCAGGAAGACATCCCATACAGGCTTCTGTTTTATTCCCCTGGATTGATGTATTCAACTAGTTTTCAACTGTTACTTCACAAACTTTATTCAAGTTTTGTGTCTCACCATTTGTATTCCAAATACAGTCAATTCACATACATGTGTTACGTATTTATTAAGAAAGTAAGATCACCATCTTAAAAAGATTTTTTCATTTGAGTTGTTGAATTAAATGAGTATGTTATTTAGGGCAGGGGAAGAAAAGCACTCAGGCAGGTTGCTGACTGTAGTCCAAATGGCTGATCAGAGAGTCTTTATATGCATTGGTAATGTGTTGTGCAATATAAGATGAAATATATTCCACAAGGGAGGAAAACGGAATAGGTTACATACGCTGTTCCTAAGTGCAATGAATGTAAAACTCCATTACTCACTTTAGGCAGGTGCTTTTTATATGAGGCTTTAAAGAAATATAAAACTGCTGGTGAAATGATTGGTTTGTACAGACACCACTTAGCTTCTAGTGCTTTGACCAGATAAAGAGGCTCAAAGTATTCTTGCAAACATTTCTTGAATGAGTCAGGGAGTGAAGGTTAATATTCTCTTGGTGTAATAACCTGTCAGAAGTATTACTAGCATGTGAAATTTTTCTCTGACTTGCTTATGAAAAATTACTTTCAGGGACACATTGGAATAGTTCTGTAGTTTTTCTTTTTATCTAGTTAATGATAAAGAAACACCACTTAACAAACTGATTTTTAGAGATAGATGTATTTAAAAGTATTTTCAGAGAATTTCTTAAGTAATATTTCACTGTATTTTTAGTGTTCCTTCTTTAAGAACTGTAGAGTTTTATATGCATTAAAAATTTGATAAACCTTTGGAATGTAAAATAACTCTTTTTAGGATAGCTCTACAACAAACTGATGAACATCATGAGTGATTAAAAAGTATATTGATTAGTCTGTAAAGATTTCTAGTGATTCCACCTATATATATAAATGCCTGTTTCTCTTAACTTGTACTGTTAGAATAAGCACCTGTTAATAGTTTAAACACTGAACATTCTTCCACAAATGAATTTTCATAAACATGAAGTAAAAGGGAGATGGAAAAGATAATACTTTTCAAACTTCCTTTAAATTTTAAATATGTGAGCCAGTGGGTTTTCTTTTTCTTTTGATTGACTTTTCTCTCCTCTCTTTCTCTGTATTACTGAAGTGAAATTCATATAATACACAACTAACAATTTTAAAGTGTATAGTTCAGTGATATTTACTGTATCTACAATATGGTGACCCTTTTCATCATTCTCTCAAAACATCTTTTCCCATTTGAGTAATCACTTCACAGTCTCTCCTTTGCCTCATTCCCTGATAATCTGTAATCTGCTTTCTGTTTCAGTGAATTTGCCTATTATGGACATACCATGAAAAAGGAATCTCATAATATGTGATGTGTATCTACATTGTTGTGTGTATAATTAGATAACTCTTAGTACTGCATCATATTCCACGGTATGAGTTTATCACAGTTTGTTTTACCAGTTATCTATTGAAGGACATATGAGTCATTTTCAATTTTTTCCTTTTTCATCTGTACCTCTTATTTTTCTTTCTTGTAACTCTCTAGATAGAACTTCTACAATTATGTTGAAGACAGCGGTGAGAGCTGACATCCTTGGCTTTGTACCAATCTTTGTGTGAAAACATTGAGTTTTGCACTATTAAGTAATTTTAGTTGTTTTTGTGGATGCTCTTTCTAATATTAAGAAAGTTCTCTATTCCTGTTTCCTTGAAAATGTTTATCATGAGTGGGTGTTGAATTTTGTCAAATGTAATTTTATATATGTTTATCATGAGTGGGTGTTGAATTTTGTCAAATGTAATTTTATACATCAGTAGATACTATGATTTTTATTGTTTAGCCAGTTAGTATGGGGGATAACATTGATATTTCAATATTGAACTAAAAACCCATTCCTGGAATAAATTGCACTTGGTCATGATTATTTATTTATATTTTTTATTTATAGTTATATACCCACAGACTTATTGCTGAATTCCTTTCATAATGTTCTGTTGTGTATTTCCACATGTATATTAATGAGGAATAGTTGTATATAATATTCCTTTTCTTTTTTTTTTTTTGCAGTGTCTTTGTTTAGGAAGCAGGGTAATTCTAGCTTCATTAAGTGTTTCCTCCTGTTCTTTATTTTGGAAGAGATTGTTTTGAAGGGACATCGGTTCTTCGTCAAAGATTTGATAAACTTTCCATGTGTCCCGGATTTACCGGGATTTACACATGGAAAGTTTTTTGCATTTTTCTTGACTTACTGATCTATATCATCAAAGCTGTCACATGCTGTATACAGACTTGTTTGTAGCAGTTTTTCATTAACCTTTTGATGTTTGCAGTCTGTTGTGATACCTTGTTTCATTTCTGATATTGGCAATTTTATCATCCCTTTCTCTTTTTTTCCCCTTTTGCTAATTTTTTAAATTTCAATTATTTTTTAAAAAACAGTTATTTAAAAATCAACTTCATTGATTTCTGCTTCTTTTTTTTAAAATTATAGCTTCCTCTGCTTTCAGCTTATCATTCTCTCCTTTTTCTATGTTTTGAGTGAGAGCTTAGATTATTGACTTCAGACTTACTTTCTTTTTCCAATGTGTACTTTGCTGCTAGAAAATTTCCTTTCTGCACTGCTTCAGTTTTGTTACATATATTTTGGTATGTCATATTTTTACTCAGTTCTGTGTATATACTTAATTTTTCCTGAATGTTCCTCTTTAAATTATGGAATATTTAGATCTGCTTAATTTCCAAGTAATTGGAGATTTCCCTATTATTCTTTTCTTATGATTTCTAACTTGAATCACTTGTGGTTAAAGAAGAAACTCTGACTTCAATTTTTTTAAATTTATGGAGCTTCTTTTATGGCTCAGGGTATTATGGTCTATTGAAGTGTATATTCTGTAGACACTTGAAAATAATATTTCTTCTTTTGTTCTGTGATATCACAGAGAGCTTATTGATTGGTAATACTTTTTTCATCTTCTATATCTTTGTTGATGTTGTCGTTTTTTCTTTCCACTGTTAGGGAACTGTTAAAGTGTTCAATTAGAAGTGTGGATTTATTTCTCTTTTTATTAGCTGTGTGCTACAGTTTTTCAGCTATGTTAGTTTCATATGCATTTAGGATTGCTGTGTATTTTTGGAGTATCTCCTATGTTATTGTTTTTTCATTTCTTAAGTCTATTGTATTTGATGTTAAGCATTCCTGCTTTTTTATTTTTTTAAAGAAATTGAGATTAAATTCACACACATTAATTCATACACAGTATTTACCATTTACCCATTTTAAATATACAACTTAGAGGTATTTATTATATTCATAAAGTTGTGCAACTATCACCACTGTCTACTTTTAAAACATATTTTGTCACCTGAAAAGAAACTCATATCCTTTTATTGATAACTCCCAATTCCACTTAACTCCAGCTCCCAGCAACCACTGATTTATATGTCCTTATGGATTTATCTATTCTCAATATTTTCTATGAATGGAATCATGCAATATGTTACCTTTTCTATCTGACTTCTTTCACTTAGTGTGATGTTTTCAAGGGTCATCCATATCTTGGCAATTATTTTTGACTATTAAGAACTGCTGTTATGGGAACATCCTTGGGTAAGTTTTGATTGGATGTGTGCTTTCAGTTCCCTTGCATGCCACCATGGAGTGACATTGCTGGACCATAAGTTACCTCTTTAACTTTCTGAGGAATTGCCAAATTGTTTTCCATAGCAGCTGCATCATTTTACATTCCCACCAGCAGTGTAAGTGTGTCAAAAATTTCTCCACTTCCTCACCAGTACTTTTGATTGTCTCTGTTTTTAGCCATCTAATTGTGTGAAATTATGTCTCACTATGTTCTGTTTTCTTTAGATTAATATTTTGTGACCTACCCTTTTCTTTCTTTTACTTTCAACACTCTTACTTCATCTTTGAAATGAGATTTCAAAGATAGCATATGGTTGGATCATGTTTAATTCATTCGACCAATCTTGTCTTTTATTAGCTAGATTTAGACCATTTAGATTTAAGATAGCCTTTGGTTGATTAGGCCTTCAGTTCAGTTCAGTTCAGTTAAGTCGCTCAGTCGTGTCCGACGCTTTGTGACCCCATGAATCGCAGCCCACCAGGCCTCCCTGTCCATTACCAATTCCTGGAGTTCACTCAGACTCACGCCCACCGAGTCAGTGATGCCATCCAGCCATCTCATCCTCTGTCGTCCTCTTCTCCTGCCCCCAATCTCTCCCAGCATCAGGGTCTTTTCCAATGAGTCAACTCTTCGCATGAGGTGGCCAAAGTACTGGAGCTTCAGCTTTAGCATCATTCCCTCCAGAGAAATCCCAGGGCTGATCTCCTTCAGAATGGACTGGTTGGATCTCCTTGCAGTCCAAGGGACTCTCAAGAGTCTTCTCCAACATCACAGTTCAAATGCAACCATTCTTTGGCGCTCAGCCTTCTTACTTATTACTCACCAGTGGAGGTAGAAGTCCAGGTTTCGCATTTGACTTCTAAGGGTGGTGGAGTGGCCGGTAAGTTCTGGCCCCAGGTGGGAATTCTAGCTCTTATACAGAACTCCAGTTATAATTCTCTGGCTTGCAGTGTTTGGATCACAAGACCTCATTGCTGTTCTGCATGAATTCTCACTGATACCATGGTGGTGGTAGTAGAGTAGCTCATTATTGCTGGAGGTTGGTGAAAGTCCTAACTCTCTGCAAGGGCTTCTTTGATCCCACCCTGGAAAGTTGAGGGGTGCCTCCTTATTCCTAGACTGGGTTGGAAGTCCATGTTCCCTATTAAGTCTCCTGTACTACTCAAGTTGGGGCACTGGGTTTCCTTGTTAGAGCATGTTGGAAGTAGAAGTCTAGTAGACCTTTGCTAGTATGGTGGGAGCTGGGACAATAGTTTTTTCTGTCTTGTTTACCTGGAGTAGAGCAGTTATTGTCTGTGAGATTTTTGTCTTGATGCTGATGCTTTTTATTCAGTTCATTTGGCTAGGGAGAGTGAAATTTTGTTAACATATTTTATGTCTGTACCTGTTGGCCTTCATGGGTTGCTGGCTTCTTCCACTTCAAGTCTGGAATATGTGAGGCAAAAACAAAGCTTATGCCCCTCACCACTGTGATCGTCTTTGGATCCTGAGGTCCCTAACTGATGGGCCGCCTTCTTTCCATCTTTCAAAGTCTTATTTTTGTTTAATATATAATAATGGGATTTTAGTTGTCCTTCGCATGGGAAATAGGAGAAAATCTATTCTGTCTTCCTGTAAGTGGAACTAGTTTGTTTCTATAATGAACTGAGAACTATCTTTTAAAAAATCTTGATTATGTTTCTTTTGGTTAGAATAAGGGTGAATGTGACTATGAGTCAATGCTATTATTTCTTAGCCTAAACATACCTAACTATCTGACAGAATATTTTACTCTGAATTTGGCAATAGTAATATTTGTTCTTTAGGGATGTGGCCTACACTGATTCATGAATAATTTAGAGCCCAATTTATGTACAGATTGGACTATCATTTCTGTTTCTCCTCCACTTGTGTATTTTTTGTTTGTTTTTCATTAACAACACAGTGTAAAGTAATTCATTTCACTCCTTTTCTTTTTCATTACAGTTATATTAGTTTCAAGTATACAAATAATGATTCAATATTTTTATAGATTAATACCATACTCGTGTATTTAAAAATGTTTTTCTTAGACTTTTGAGATCTTCAGTTACTTAATTTTTATTGTATTTGGATTATTTATCGGAAAACTTAGTGTTATTTGTAAATTTACATATTGACTTCAGTTTGTTGTCTTTCCTTTAATTTGTAATTTTGGATATAAATGCCAGAATTAGTAGGGGGATTTTTTTTTGTCATCGTCTTTGGAGTCTACCTACATTTGTTGTAGAGTATGATTTGTTTGCGATCTTTAATATGAACCCTTATTTATTATATGAAGGTATTAAAGCTTCAAAACTGTTTAGTAGGTCAATTTTTAGATTATATATGGAGTTTTATAAGATTTCCAATTTCTATTTTAATGCCAATTTCTGTATAATTTCTAATATTTTTCCATGTGTTGTTTTTATTGTAACCATGTTTCATGCACTGTGTTATATTCTCTTATTGTTTAACATTTCTTATAGATACATTTTGCATACTTTCAAATAAACATCAAGTAATATAGGTTTTTTAAATTAATAATGAGATATTGTTGTTTAATAATACACTTAACTATTCTCCTCTTCTGAATTTAAAGTGTTTTCTGACTTTTGCTGCTGTAATTAATATTGCTATAAACCATTTTCCCTTCTTTTTAATTATTTCTTTGAGATAAATTCCTAGGAGTGAATTACTTGGTTATGGACTATAAACTTTAAAAAATAATGTATTGTTCTCTCAAATTATTCCATGAATATGTAATGCCACTCGTAATGAAGGATAATGGTTGTTTTAATAAAACTCAACAGCTTTAAATGCTGTTGCTTCAGTTTTCAGTTTTCCTTTAACTGACTTTTCTTTAGTTATAGCAAAATTGATCTTTTGTCATATTTCTTTTTATTGTTTATATTTCCTGTTAGGTAAATTTTCTTTTGTATTCTTTATCATTCACTGATTCATGGATCTGTTTATTCATTCAGCTAGATTGTAGATTTCATGAGAGATGAGCCTGAATTGGTCTTGTTTACCCCTGTAACCTTGACTGTGCATGGTGTTTAGTAGAACATAGTGAATCAGTGAGTGAATGAGACATGAGAGTCAGTGCTAGTGTATGCATGAGGAACCATTAGCAGATGATCGTCCTTGGGTGATGTAGACAGAAGCTTGCATCCTCAAGCCTAAGTGATTGCTTTTCACAGTGAGAAACGTCCAGAAGTATACGTGGTAGGCGTTTGATTTTGCCCTTGGAGGTCAGTGACTGAAATAGCAAGAATGAATCTTGGTTGTATGCAGTCAGAGTTCGTATAGTAAAAGAATGCTTGATAGAGTCAAGGTTTCATAGTGGTTGGATATTTAGCTGGGCACTTTTACTTGTGGTAGAATTGACAGTGCCTTCATTACAGTTCAGTCGCTCAGTTGTGTCCGACTCTTTGTGACCCCGTGAATCGCAGCACGCCAGACCTCCTTGCAGAGAAGGCAATGGCACCCGACTTCAGTACTCTTGCCTGGAGACTCCCATGGACGGAGGAGCATGGTAGGCGGCAGTCCATGGAATCACTGAGAGTTGGACACGACTCAGTGACTTCACTTTCACTTTTCACTTTCATGCATTGGAGAAGGAAATGGCAACGCACTCCAGTGTTCTTGCCTGGACAATCCCAGGGACAACGGAGCCTGGTGGGCTGCCGTCTATGGGATCACACAGAGTCGGACACGACTGAAGCGACTTAGCAGCAGCAGCAGCAGGCCTCCTTGTCCACCAACTCCCTGAGTTCACTCAAACTCAGGTCCATCAGGTCGGTGATGCCATCCAGCCATCTCACCCTTATGACAGAATTAAACTAAGGAAAGAAGAATGATCTTGTCCTTTGCAGAAGGAGTGAATGTTGTATTTATTTTCACATTGGTGTGCCCTTTACCACCTACCTCTGTGTACACATACACATGCACAAACACATGTTTCCTTAATTTAAAAGAGTGAAAAAATCCGCCTGAAATGCAACAGGACCTGGGTTCAATCCCTGGGTCAGGAAGATCCCGTGGAGAAGGGCATGGCTTCCACTCCAGTATCTTGCCTGAAGAATCCCATGGACAGAGGAGGCTGGCGGGCTGCAGTCTATAGGGTTGCATCAAATTGGACATGACTGAGTGACTAACACTTTGCCCTTCACTGTGATTTCTTTTATTTTGCCAGATAGCATCCTTTTCCACAATTAAAATTTTTTTATTAAAAAATCTTTATGACTTTTACGTAGTAGTCCTTCTTTAGATATTTCTACCAGTGGTTATTAATGAGAATTTATTTTCATGTATTTCCGTCTCATGTGTTATGAAATACCTAATCCAAGAAGCAGATATATTTTTTTTCTAGGCATTTTACTCTATTATCATAAGTATTATTATTTTTTTTTAAGTTTTTGTGTGGGTATTATTAGAGAAGGAAATGGCAACCCACGCCAGTATTCTCGCCTGGAGAATCTCAGGGACAGGGGAGCCTGGTGGGCTGCCGTGTATGGGGTCGCACAGAGTCGGACACGACTGAAGCCAGTTAGCAGTAGCAGTAGCAGCAGCAGTGGGTGTCATACTGAATGATCATAACAGTAATTATTGTTTTATTATTCAAACTAAGAACTTTTATGTATAGAATAACAAATATAATAATGTACCACTTTATTATTTGTCTCATAAAGTAATAATTATTGTTCTTTATCTGACAGTATAGCTCTAGAGGCTAAGGGGAAATAGAAAATGTTTCAAAAGTTATTCTTGCAATATCAATGTGTAAATTGTATTTTTGAAAATTTTGTTTTTCTCATCTTTCATTAAAGTTGCTGACGTTACCTAGTTCATAGTTTTTCTATCATATATACAGAAACATAACAGTTCCATTTAGTGTAATTTTTGTTTGCCTTTAAAAAATGCCGATGGTATAGACATAGACAATAGACATATTGTCATAGACAATATTGTTCCCATCTAAGGCTACTTTTCCTTTCCAGGTCCTGTTATACAGTCTTTAATTTCCTACACTGCAGCTAATCATTGGCTTTTAAAGCTTACAGAAAGCTTAGTTATAATCAATACAACTATTCTTTTTTTTTTTTCAGGTGAAGAAACTGAATCATAGAGACTTTAAATTCAAAATTATACAGCTATTTGATGGCAGGATTTGTACTAGAATAAAAGTGTAGTAATTAATGTATCACTTATTAAACTCCCTTATTACTCCTTATATATAAACTGAGCTTCCCCAATAAGCTTGTATTGTTGGCAGTGATAGTAACAGTGAGAATATACAGGCTAATATTTATTGAATCCTAATATGCCATATACTCTGCTATCATTTCTGCAAGAACTATTCTATAAGGTAGCTAGTGAATTTACCCACTTTATAATTATGGAAACAAAATAGTTAAACTAGTACATTTTGGGATTTATAATTCGTTTTGTATCTCTGCAGAACCTCTAGTGTTTAACCACAAAAACTACTTGTTGCTTCCTCATCTAGCATGGGTGTAATCCTAGGAAGGAGAACGTTCAATTATGATGTATATTTATTTAAGAAACATATGACATAGTGTGATGTGACTTCTGTGCCTGGTAGCATGGTATGATAATTACCTGAAATCCTTTCCTTTATGAACACCCATGCTGGAAAATGTATAACACATATAACTCTATTAGTAAGTGAACTGCTGAACCTGTGAGAAAGAAAGAAAAAAAATCCCCAAACAAAGAAGAAATGGAAAACTAGAGTGGGAAATAGGTATTCATGCTTTGACTATCCTAATGGGCTGTGGCAACTCAGTTACCAATGGGCTTGGCCTTTAATCGCCAGAAAAGGATAGGGACCAGAAAGGGGAAATTGGGAAGTGATTTCCATTTCCCTGAGTTCATAACTTCTAAGGACTAGTAGAAGGATGGACTGTTTTAAAAATCTGTCCCACTCTCATTTTAACAAAGAAACTTTTTTGTTTTGGCCTTGATGTGTAAGACGGTGGGTGTTTTCCCTGTGAAATTGTAACCACAGTCCTGTCAGCACTCAGATCTTAATTTCTTCATGAAACTGAACCGAACCCTAACCTGTACCCTAACCCTAACCAAGTTGGGGGGATGCCCGAACCATCAAACGAACAAATTTACTTAAAATGTGATCCTGGGTAGACTGGTTACATCTTTGGGTATTTAATAGTAAACACAATTATTAATATTTGCTTTGGTATATACCCTTAACTCTGGAATGTTTTTTAAAAAGAAAACCTTTAGAAATGTAAACTCAGAATCCCAAATTATTGGAGAAGGAAATGGCAACCCACTCCAGTGTTCTTGCCTGGAGAATCCCAGGGACGGCGGAGCCTGGTGGACTGCTGGTGGACTGCCATCTATGGGGTCGCACAGAGTTGGACACGACTGAAGCGACTTAGCAGCAGCAGCAGCTAGCTTTCTTGGTTACACCTGTTTGTCCTTGCCTGCCTAGTCACTCTTGTTGAGACTTCTACTTTCCTCTCATGTAATAAATCTGCCTCTCATCTTGCTTTCTCCTTTTATTCTTCCCCTGAAATGATAATGCTTAGTTTTTATTACACTATCAACCATTTAGAAGCTCTTTGCTATTGTAAAATGTTCTCTAATAACTTTGCTAAGATGACTGTTCTTTCAATGTGTCTTTTAAAAGAATTTACCTTTTCCCTTTACAGAAACTTTTACTGTTGGTTCACTATCTTGTGATTCTTTTTATTTTTGTGTGCCTGGAATGAGTCCTGCCTGCTTGAGTGACCTTTTGCTTTATTTTATTATCATTTTTTAAGGCCTATAACAAAAAGGGCAGTTCTGTGGGTCCTTACAATCTCCACTGTTTTTTTTTAGAGGCAATCATTTGTGGCTTATTCTTAGTTCAGTTCAGTTCAGTCGCTCAGTCATGTTTGACTCTTTGCGACCCCATGAATCGCAGCACGCCAGACTCCCTGTCCACCACCAACTTCTGGAATTGACACAAATTCATGTCCATCGAGTTGGTGATGCCATCCAGGCATCTCATCCTTGGTCGTCCCCTTCTCCTCCTGCCCCCAATACCTTCCAGCATCAAGATATTTTCCAATGAGTGAACTCTTCACATGAAGTGATCNTGTTTTGGCCTTGATGTGTAAGACGGTGGGTGTTTTCCCTGTGAAATTGTAACCACAGTCCTGTCAGCACTCAGATCTTAATTTCTTCATGAAACTGAACCGAACCCTAACCTGTACCCTAACCCTAACCCAAGTTGGGGGGATGCCCGAACCATCAAACGAACAAATTTACTTAAAATGTGATCCTGGGTAGACTGGTTACATCTTTGGGTATTTAATAGTAAACACAATTATTAATATTTGCTTTGGTATATACCCTTAACTCTGGAATGTTTTTTAAAAAGAAAACCTTTAGAAATGTAAACTCAGAATCCCAAATTATTGGAGAAGGAAATGGCAACCCACTCCAGTGTTCTTGCCTGGAGAATCCCAGGGACGGCGGAGCCTGGTGGACTGCTGGTGGACTGCCATCTATGGGGTCGCACAGAGTTGGACACGACTGAAGCGACTTAGCAGCAGCAGCAGCTAGCTTTCTTGGTTACACCTGTTTGTCCTTGCCTGCCTAGTCACTCTTGTTGAGACTTCTACTTTCCTCTCATGTAATAAATTGCCTCTCATCTTGCTTTCTCCTTTTATTCTTCCCCTGAAATGATAATGCTTAGTTTTTATTACACTATCAACCATTTAGAAGCTCTTTGCTATTGTAAAATGTTCTCTAATAACTTTGCTAAGATGACTGTTCTTTCAATGTGTCTTTTAAAAGAATTTACCTTTTCCCTTTACAGAAACTTTTACTGTTGGTTCACTATCTTGTGATTCTTTTTATTTTTGTGTGCCTGGAATGAGTCCTGCCTGCTTGAGTGACCTTTTGCTTTATTTTATTATCATTTTTTAAGGCCTATAACAAAAAGGGCAGTTCTGTGGGTCCTTACAATCTCCACTGTTTTTTTTTAGAGGCAATCATTTGTGGCTTATTCTTAGTTCAGTTCAGTTCAGTCGCTCAGTCATGTTTGACTCTTTGCGACCCCATGAATCGCAGCACGCCAGACTCCCTGTCCACCACCAACTTCTGGAATTGACACAAATTCATGTCCATCGAGTTGGTGATGCCATCCAGGCATCTCATCCTTGGTCGTCCCCTTCTCCTCCTGCCCCCAATACCTTCCAGCATCAAGATATTTTCCAATGAGTGAACTCTTCACATGAAGTGATCAAAGTATTGGAGTTTCAGCTTCAGCATCAGTCCTTCCAGTGAACACCCAGGGCTGATCTCCTTTAGAATGGACTGGTTGGATCTCCTTGCAGTCCAAGGGACCCTCAAGAGTCTTCTCCAACACCACAGTTCAAAAGCATCAATTCTTTGGCACTCAGCTTTCTTCACAGTCCAACTCTCACATCCATACATGACTACTGGAAAAACCATAGCCTTGACTAGATGGACCTTTGTTGGCAAAGTAATGTTTCTGCTTTTTAGTATGCTATCTAGGTTGGTCATAACTTTTCTTCCAAGGAGTAAGCATCTTTTAATTTCATGGCTGCAGTCACCATCTGCAGTGATTTTGGAGCCCCCCCAAAAGTAAAGTCTAACATTGTTTTCACTGTTTCCCCATCTATTTCCCATGAAGTGATGGACCAGATGCCATGATCTTTGTTTTCTGAATGTTGAGCTTTAAGCCAACTTTTACTGTCCTGTTTCACTTTCATCAAGAGGCTTTTTAGTTCTTCTTCACTTTCTGCCATAAGGGTGGTGTTATCTGCATATCTGAGGTTATTGATATCAAGGCAAATTCGAGGAATCAGCGAACTAAAATGGATTGGAATGGGTGATTCTTATTTACCTCTAAATTTCTAAAGAAAATGCTTATATTGAAGTTTTCTTATCTTTCATGTTTAGTTAGATATTATAATACTATCTATACATGCTATCTATTACAATAACCCTAATGCCTTAAAATAGCATGTTTACTATTTTATTACAGTTCTGTTGTTTAAAGTCTAAAATGTTCTTATACTAAAATCAAGGTGTCAGTAGAGTTGTGTTCTATGAAGCCTCTAGGACAGAATCCATTTCCTTGCTTTTTGCACCTTGTATAGGCCACCAGCATCCCTTGGTCTAGTCCTCATGCCCAATTTTCAAAGCCAGCAAAATCACATTTCTCTGATAGTGCTTCTGTCATGACATGTCTTTCTCTGACTCCTATCTTCTGCTGCCTTCTTTTAATAATATTTTTTAAAACCCCGATATTTACATTAGTTCCACCTGGTTAATGTAGGATACTCTCCATATTTCAAATTAGCTTATTAGTAATTTTAATTTTTTTTTTTTTTACTGTAGTATTTCTTTGCCATGTAAGATAGCATATTCTCAGATCCTGGGATTAGGATTTGGGCTTCTTGAGTGAAGGTGGGATGGTGTTATCCAGCCTATCAAGAGGATTTAGCTTTTATGGGCAGTTCTTACTATAGGCTCTATTCTCCTAAGCCATCTAATTATATTACAGATTTTGCTTAAATATATATTGTGTTAATATGTTATGAGCATGAATATATGAAATATACTGTCATTAAATGTTTTTGTTATATAATTTTATCCTTGGGGTTAATAACTTAATAATATATTTATCATGATAATTATAAAATAATAATATAATTTTATTACCTAAGTTTTCTGATCCCAGCATCTATTTACCTGAAGTTCCTTTTCTGTTGATTTTTTAATCTCTACTTTTCATTTTAGTGATTTATGCCTAGTTTCTGATGATCCCTCATATTGTAGAATACATTTTAAATAGCTAAAAATCAGAAAATAACTAAATTGGAAACCTGTTTGTGAAGTTGAAGCTTACTGAATGGCAGATGTCATTGTAGGAGAATTGGACACTTATTCATGTTTTTGGAGGTGAGGGGATCATGAGTTATCAGTATCTCTGGTTCACTTTTCTTGGACTGGCCAGTTTTCACAGAAATCCTCCCATTTCCTTGCTTTGCTGCAGGTTTTAATTCTGGCATTCAGGGTTCTTAGAGAGTAAAAGAAAATATTTCATTATTCACTACCTCTATTTTATATTCATTTTTAGACAATCTCCCATTTTTAGTATGCACTTCTTTCCTTGCAGTGTCCCTTAGTTCATTGTCCTTCTGGTTCAACTTCTCCATTGTTGTTGGTATGAGATTGGGATACTTGCATTGCTGCATGGATTAAGGCAAAGGATCTGTGGTCATTAGATAGACTTTCAGTCACTGCTCATCTTTTTAGCCTCATCTGCATTCCTGCCCTCTGAACTACCTGGCTTCTTCAATTCTTACCTTTCCAGGGCTATATTGCCAATCAACTTGCTGCTTAATATGGTAACTCACAGACACTTTTCTCTAAGTCATCCTGTTGCTACTTGTTCATCAATGTCTACTGAAACTTTGATGACAGTGCTTGCCTCTTTGAGAGTTGCACTTTTAGCTCTTATCTTTCCATTTTCATTTCTTTATTGATATTGGGCCCAAAAAATTAAGTCAGAAACAGAAATAAACTTATGTATCACTTGATCCTTAATCTTTTACTTCCACTCAGATATACGGGTTATTCTCATTAGTTTATCTTTTAATTTATATGAATGATCATACTGAACACTGAGGGGCTAATATGTCTGTGAGGTTAGGAGAATTATGTTGGATAAAAAGGTGGTAGGCAGTACTATTCAACATAGTTTTGGAAGCTTTAGCCACAGCAGTCAGAGAAGAAAAAGAAATAGAAGGAATGCAGATTGGAAAAGAAGAAGCAAAACTCTCACTGTTTGCAAATGACATGATCCTCTACATAGAAAACCCTAAAGACACCATGAGAAAATTACTGGAGCTAATCAATGAATATAGTCAAGTTGCAGGATATAAAATTAACACAAAGAAATCCCTTGCATTCCTATACACTAACAGTGAAAAAACAGAGAAATTAAGGAAGCAATTCCATTCATCATTGCCATGAAAAGAATAAAATACTTAGGAATAAATCTACCTAAAGAAAGAAAGACCTGTATATAGAAAACTATAACACATTCATGAAGGAAATCAAAGATGACACAAATAGATGGAGAAATATACCATGTTCATGGATCAGAAGAATCAATATAGTGAAAATGAGTGTACTACCCAAAGCAATCTTTAGATTCAGTGCAATCCCTATCAAGCTACCAACGGTATTTTTCACAGGACTAGAACAAATAAGTTCACAATTTGTATGGAAATACAAAAAACTTTGAATAGCCAAAGCAATCTTGAGAAAGAAGATGATGGAAATGGAGGAGTCATCCTGCCTGACTTAAGACTACAACTACAAAGCTACAGTCATCAAGACAGTATGGTTCTGGCACAAAGACAGAAATATAAATCAATGGAACAAAATAGAAAGCTCAGATAAATCCACACACCTATGGATACCTTATCTTTGACAAAGGAGGCAAGAATATACAATGGAGGAAAGACTATCTCTTTAACAAGTGGTGCTGGGAAAACTGGTCAACCACTTGTAAAAGAATGAAACTAGAACACTTTCTAACACTATACACAAAAACTCAAAATAGATTAAAGATCTAAATATAAGACCAGAAACTATAAAACTCCTAGAGGAAAACATAGGCAAAACACTCTCTGACATAAATCACAGCAGGATCCTCTATGACCCACCTCCCAGAGTAATGGAAATAAAGCAAAAATTAACAAATGGGACCTAATTCATCTTAAAAGCTTTTGCACAATGAAGGAAACTAGAATCAAGGTGAAAATATAGTCTTCAGAATGAAAATAGCAAACGAAGCAACTGACAAAGAATTCCTCTCAAAAATATGCAACCAGCTTATGCAACTCAATTCCAGAAAAATAAACGACCTAATCAAAAAATGGGCCAAAAAACTAAATAGAGATTTCTTCAAAGAAGACATACAGTTGGCTAACAAAGACATGAACAGATGCACAACATCACTCATTATCAGAGAAATGCAAATCAAAACTACAATGAGGTACCATCTCATCCTGGTCAGAATGGCTGCTATCAAAAAGTCTACAATAAATGCTGTATAGGGTGCAGAGGAAAGGAACCCTCTTACATTGTTGATGGGAATGCAAACTAGTACAGCCCTATGGAGAACAGTGTGGAGATTCTTCAAAAAACTGGAAATAGAACTGCCGTACAACCCAGTAATCCCATTGCTGGGGATACGCACTGAGGAAACCAGAATTGAAAGAGACATGTGTACCCGTGTTCATTGCAGCACTATTTACAATGGCTAGGACATGGAAACAACCTAGATGCCTGTCGGCAGACAAATGGATAAGAAAGTTGTGGTGCATATACCCAATGGAATATTGCTCAGCTATTAAAAAGAACTAATTTGAATCAGTTCTAACGAGGTGGATGAAACTGGAGCCTATTACACTTGGTGAAGTACGTCAGAAAGAAAGACACCAATACAGTATATTACTGCATATATAGAGAATTTAGAAAGATGGTAATGATAACCCTATATGCAAGACAGCAAAAGAGACACAGAGATAAAGAACAGACTTTTGGATTCTGTGGAAGGTGAGGGTGGGATGATTTGAGAGAATAGCTTTGAAACGTGTGTTAGCATATGTGAAATGGATCGCCAGTTCAGGTTCGATGCATGAGACAGAGCACTCAGGGCCAGTGCACTGGGATTACCTTGAGGGCTGGAATGCGGAGGAAGGTGGAGAGGGTTTCAGAATGGGGGACACATGTACACCATGGCTGATTCATGTCAATGTATGGCAGAAAGCACTACAATATTGTAAAGTAATTAGCCTCCAATTAAAATAATTAATTAAAAAGAAAGATGGTGGGAATAGAATCTGAGTTAATGGTGTACCACAGGACTGAGATTATGTGTTGAGTTAATATTCAAAAAATACTAAAAGGACAAGAAATAACAATGTATTATTTTATTTTATTTTTTTAATATAAAATATCTTTATTTGCTAATTACACTTGTGTCATATGTTACAGAATAGATGCCGTTCAGGTGCATCAAGTTGAAGTATTTTTATGTGAATAATAGTCATATACATTAAGGGCTTTTTATATTTTAAATGCAATATAGTTTCCACTGTTTATGGGTAAATAATTTTGTCTTGAGCAAGAATGACCTCTCTTTTGCATTTTAAATATGTATTTCAAATACCCAGTATGCTTCAAGTGAAAGAAATATGTTTTAAGGAACAATGATCTTATTTTATACTCAATTGTATTGTGAAAATTCAGTATTTTTAGGTTATTCTATTGATAGTATATACCATGTGAAATTGTATTTCAATTGCAGTACCTTAGAGATTCCTTCTTCCCTTCCTCTAGTAGATTTTGATAGCAATATTTGAGTAAATGCATATGACAGTGCTTTGTTAAGTCATTATTTCAAATGTAAGATACTGTCACTGTCTGTAATTGTTCTGTTGACTCATATCAGACGACTACACAACTGTCCAAAATTTTGTACCTCTTCCCTAAGTTAAGTTCCGTATAAAATTCAGATTTCTCAGAGTTAAATACCTTGAACAATAACTGCAGTCTTTGGCCTCCACGTGAAACAGTAATTACTAGTGGCTTGCCTTAAGCCATATAACTACTAAATACATAATACTACCTATATCTGAAGCCTTGATTTTTCAGTTTGAGAGTTTTTGGTCTTTTTGTTTCACCATTTTGTATTCCTAACAGGAAGATTTCCTTTCACAGTTTTGGAAGCAGCATTCATGTAGCTTGAAAATAATGTGAGGGGGGCCATGAATTGTTCAATGCCAAGACTCTGTTCCTTTATCTCTTCCTAGTGTGTGTGTTTGAGGTATTTTACAAATTTTGGTTTGACGGTAGAGTGGAAAGAAGCCAAGTTTATTTTAAAATTATTTTTATGAATACTATTTCTTGTTTAGAGCAATTTTATGTTCACAGCAAAATTGAAGGGAATGTCTGAAGTTTTCAATACAGCTCTGGTGGCTCAGAGGTTAAAGCGTCTGCCTCCAATGCGGGAGACCCGGGTTCGATCCCTGGGTCGGGAAGATCCTCTGGAGAAGGAAATGGCAATCCACTTCAGTATTCTTGCCTGGAGAATCCCATGGACAGAGAAGCCTAGTACATTACAGTCCACGGGGTTGGAAAGAGTCGGACACGACTGAGCAACTTCACCTTCTGCCTCAGTACCAGTTTACATAGCCTCCCCCGATATTGACATCCCTCACCAGGGTGGTATATTTGTTACAACTGATGAACCTTATTGACACATCATATCACTTAAGGTTCATAATTTATATTCAGTTCAGTTCAGTCGCTCAGTTGTGTCCGACTCTTTGCGACCCCATGAATCGCAGCACGCCAGGCCTCCCTGTCCATCACAAACTCCTGGAGTTCACTCAGACTCACGTCCATTGAGTCCGTGATGCCATCCAGCCATCTCATCCTCGGTCGTCCCCTTCTCCTCCTGCCCCCAATCCCTCCCAGCATCAGGGTCTTTTCCAATGAGTCAGCTCTTCACATGAGGTGGCCAAAGTACGGGAGCTTCACTTTTAGCATCATTCCTTCCAAAGAAATCCGAGGGATGATCTCCTTCAGAATGGACTGGTTGGATCTCCTTGCAGTCCAAGGGACTAAGGTTATTTTTTTGTTAGCAGCTTTTCTCCATTGTTGAAGTGTATCAAGAGATGACTATAATTATCTGTTAAAAATTCTGAGGTTGAGCAATTAAAAGAAACTTACTTTAGGAAAAAATTTTCTTAAGGAGAAACTATGCAGGATGCTTTAATTTATAAAACATTTAAAAATATCTGAGAAATTTAATGATAATAAAAAAGTGAAATAAATTCTTGATAGTTGTAATCTAAAATAAGATGCTTTATACATATATGTCATTCTTTTTTTTTTTCGATGTATGTCATTCTTATCAGAAGAGATTTAAGGCAACTTTTTTTTAAATTATTTTTTATTGAAATATAGTTGATTTACAGTGTTTCAGGTATATAGCACAGTGATGTATATATATATAATTTTCTATTATTATAATATAGATTATTAGATTATTATAATAATCTAACAATTATTATAATATTGAGTATAATTCTCTGTGCTATACATTACAGCTCTTCTGATAAGACTTTAGAATCTTATCAATATATACAGCATGCAATAGATATTAACAAAGGCTTAGACTTTTCGTTTGCAATTCAGGGTAGAGCCCTAAACTTGGTGTAAACTTTATAAAATAAGCAGTTTATAAAGTAATTTTTTTAAAAGCCATGTTTGTCTATACATGTATTTTTAGTTTTGCAGCCAACTGAACTCTTTCAGTTCTAACCATTGAGAGAATCTTTCATTAGCTCTTGCCTCCTGATTATTATCTATATTCTTCAATTATTTTTTTTCCAAAAAACTGGTATAGAATGAGTCTGACTGTGGGTGCTTGAGTTAGAATAAGGTATTACTCCATTTTGTGTCCCTCTCATCACTTAACATAATGATTGGATCAGGGTAAATTATCACTGATTATAACTTTTGCATCCACAGTAGATGTTAAATATGCTGAGATAGCTCAGCTTCCTTTCTTAGGAGCAGGAAAGTGATCCAAGCCTCCTCACTTTCTGACTTGAGCATGGGCAAAATCCTTACTTCTCTAAACTTTGATTTTCCTGAGTATGAGAGAGAATAATAATAGCTACATCTTTTTTCTTTTTCTTTTGATATGAATAAAAATAGCAAATTAGATGTAGTGCATGGCACTTGAAGTTCTCAGTGAGGTTAGGTGCTGTAATTGCTGCTACTACTACTATTACTACTGTTACTGCTATGTTTATGTCATATTGTAGGCATCATTTAACTTTCTGAAATACAACTTCTTAAGTTTATTGGGTCATAGATTTGGAGAATTTGATAAAAGCTGATAAAATCATAGAAAAGATGTAAGTACACAGCATTTAGACTCCTGCTATGAAGATAATAGGTTCAAATGGTGAATATTGGGAAATAGCAATCAATTGTTACATGTTCTTGTAACAGTCAAATAGAAATGAGCAAATTTAGAGGTACTTCTGAAGCAAAGATTAATATATGAGAGATGTTTCTCAAGATGATGTCCTTTAACTAGTGGATAACCATGTAATATTTTAGTTAAATTGCAGGCTTCCTGGGCCACATCTCACAAAGACTCTATAGGGCTTCTTGAACACACGGGAGTTTGAAATCAAAGATTCTGAAATAATGTTTAGTATATCTGTCATAAAAGTTCATAGTTTTCTTAATTCTTCATACTTAGTTCTGTTTCATGAAGTTTCACATGTGAAGGATGATACATATTTGATTGGAATGTGGAATGGGGAAAAGAAAGCCTCTTGAGTATTTGTGAAAGAGTGATGAAGTTTTCTTT
This sequence comes from Aepyceros melampus, assembly GCA_006408695.1. NCBI lineage: Eukaryota > Metazoa > Chordata > Mammalia > Artiodactyla > Bovidae > Aepyceros > Aepyceros melampus. The sequence continues at coordinate 179,546 of SJXQ01000844.1, forward strand.
GATAAGATCAAATTGTGTCAGCTCTTCCTCTGCTGTAGGACTGTGTAGAGAGAAATTTACTGACTGAACTCCTCTAATCCATTGTATCCCAATTTGTAAAAATGAGAGAACAACGACGTTTTTATTACCACCCTGTTTTGAGGATAGAATAAAATGTGTGAATAACACACAGTAAGTCCTTTGGTATATGTTAATGTAGTAGAGTTCTTCACATTATCATCATTTTTCTATAGTGACGTTTTTAAGGTTTCTTTGCCTTTTGAATTCTTACCTAGGGCTAAAATGAGTTTCTTCTCTTGGAATTACGTTTTCCCTACCAGTTATGTCATGGTAATTGTTTGCTTCTGTGTTTTATGTTCTTCAGCAAGTAGCATACAGTAGAAAAGATAATGCTCACTTTTTTTGTTAATTGATATAGAATCCCTTTGGTTTCTTTTAGCTACAGATGGCATATTGATTTTGCTTATAAGCTATTGTATTTTAACTTAGGAGCTGTTTTGAGCTATCTTGTTTCTCTCTTTGCATCCGCCCTGACCAAGATATTTTGAGGAGTCTGTTTATACAGGTAGTTTAATGCGTCTGCATAAGTGAAAGTCAGTTTATAAATTAAATTTGTTTCAAATTGAAAATCTTACTGTATATTCTAAAACCAAATGTGATTTTTTTAGTATCCATATTTTTAAACAACTATCTAAAATTTGCATAAGTATAGTTTTAAGAGTTCAACCTGTTTGTTTCAAAATTGCATCATTTTATGTCCTAAACACTAAACTGTGAAGCCTAACACAAATACTGTAAGAACATCTGAGGTAGATAATTAAAGTATAATTAAGTTTAAATGCCTCAGTGAAGGAGTATAAAAATTATTTAAATTCAATCGGCTAGTACATTTGCAGTTTTCTTTTATTAGGTGTGAAATCTAAGAATCCCCTGCCAACTCTTGAGGGCTCAATCCAGAATGTTGAATTGAAGTACTGCAGCACATCATTGGTCAAATGTGCCTCTGGGACCGTGGGATCAATAAAAATTTGTGCCAAAGCCCCAGGTATGTGCAGCTGGACCGTGTAAAACTTTATTGCCTGTATAGGAGAATTGGCCTTGCGTTTTACAAGGAGTGTTACTGAAACAAGAATTTACTCATTGTTCCTATGAATCAGAGGTTTTAATTTCTTTTATTTTACTTGAAAAAAATTGTTAATTGTGCCAGGATGATACTTCTTGACATTAATAAATTAATTTTTACTTAAGAAAAAAAATATTGCATAGTTTTAAGAATGGTTATGAGGGAAGAATAATTAAAGGAAAGTTTATTCTTACACTTTTTGGGATGGAATAGGTATAGATGTATATGACACTTAAAAATTAAATTAAAATGTTTCTAGTATAATGAAATTAAACAGAAACTCCAGCTGTTTTTCACTTAAGGTTGTAATTGACTTTGCCTTCCTTCCAATACTTGATTTCATAGTATTTTCCTTAAACTATTTGTTATTTAATTTTTTCCAGTGTGGATTAAATGTCTAGATAAGTTTAAAGAGGTACAGGTTCCCTTGAATATTTACAATACAGTGTGTTCATGTTGTTTTATTTTATAAGCTTTTGTGAACATGTTCTACATTCATCAACTAAATACTAAAACATTTTAAGAGTTAAAAGTGCATTTAATTTTATCAGTCATACTTTTAGAATATAACTAAATGTACAACTAAAATTACCAGGTGTAAATAGAAATTTTATATTGTTAGTATACTTTAAAATGAAGTATCCCCAGGCTACTCCTATATATATTTTTTGATAACCTTCTTTTCATACATCTGTCTGTTCAGGTGACAGTGGAAAAGAGAAGTTGATTCCATTGCTTCAGGGTCCTTCTGACACTAAAGACCTTCATAGCAGCAAGTGGCTCAATGAGAGCAGAAAGCCAGAATCTCTCTTAGCTCCAGATTTGATAGCCTTCACAGTCCAGGTTCCACAGTGTATGGACTACTGCCACAGTTCCGGTAAGTACACCAGTATTCACTTATTTTGAATTTTGTTTTCCAGCAAGACTTTTAAAAAAGCACTTTTTTCTTTCCTTCTCTCCTTTCCTTCCCTTCCCTCCTCCCACCCCTCATTTTCGTCCATTCTTCCTCTTTTTTTCATTTGTGTCCATTGGGATACACCCTGCAGTTATCCTCTTTGAAAATTCAAATGAAGTATTTTGTATCATTTTTGATAAATGATGTGTTTACAAACAATAATTTTATTCTATTTTATTAAGAGATAATTCCTTTGTATGTATAACAGTTAACCTTCAGGTTCAGCAACTAAATCCAACTGAGTTTTAAAATATATTATGTAATACATAGAAAGGAGTAAAAGAAATTTAAAACATTGTAAAGAGAAAATATTTTTCTTGGGATAGTAGCACTTTGTGACCCATAGTTTGCCATGTTAAGATGGGGTTTGAACGTTCTGTGTATTTACAGGAGGGGAAAGATATTGATGGTGAAACAGAGGAAAAAATGCAGAAGTAAGGTTTTTATTTCCTAGAATTAATTTTTTTTTAGAAGCTCCTTGCCTCTATTTCATTTTATCTATTTCATTTTATTCACTACCATAATAGCAGATCCACACCTCTCATGTTGAGAGGAGATATTAGAAGGATCAGTGAAGCCTGAGGATAAAGAGGTGTGGTAAGGAGAGCCTGACGTCAGCATTGAGTTCAGTTAGTCAGTATGTCGTTAGTAAAGCCAAGACAATGATGCTGGAAATAAGACAGCTAGATAGATATTCTTAAAGGGTCAGTGGTCTGAATTTTTTCTTTAGAGTTAATTGGCCAGTGAGGTGATTTCAAATAGCTGGGTAAGAGTAGAGCTCAATTAACAATATGTAACAAATACTGTAGCTTATAGAAAATGCATTAAACATGAGTGCAAAGTAAGTTCACTTTGACTAAGTTCTACTAAGTTCAAAGTAGAAACCATGAAAAGATTTGTAATTAGCTAGACAGAGATTGGGTGAACTCTGGGAGTTGATGATGGACAGGGAGGCTTGGAGTGCTGCGATTCATGGGGTCGCGGAGAGTCGAACACGACTGAGTGACTGAACTGAACTGAAGACAGAGATTATACAGAATGAATGTTTGAAGCTGTGCACATATGCAGGGATGCAAAACCATTTGAAAGCAGAATTTGATATAGCAACATCTGTAGCTGAATGGCATCCACACTAGAAACTGGAAATTAATATTTGAAAGGTGAGTCTGAGAGCCCCTGAATCAACATTCTTTTGAAGAGAACTCCTCACAAAGACATTTTCATCTTGATGAGGTTGAGTTTGGAACCCTAAAGAAAAAAATGTAAGGATAGGGCCACTACCCATCCTTTATGGGTAGAAGACTTTACCAGTAGTTTAAGGTAGGGCTTGGTAAACATTTTACTAAACATTTTACTAACATTTTGGGCTTTGTAGGCTATATGGCTCTGTTTCCATTCTGCTGTTTTAGCACACAAAAAAAGCTGTGAAAAAGTGAACACGTTACTTGCTCAGTCCTGTCTGACTCTTTGCAACCCCAAGGACTGCAGCGTTAGGCTCCTTTGTCCATGGGCTTTTCTAGACAAGAATACTAGAATGCTAGATTGGGTAGCCATTCCCTTCTCCAGGGGATCTTCTCAACCTGGAGATTAGAGTTGGGTCTCCTGCACTGCAAGCAGATTCTTTTTACTGAGCCACCAGGGAAGACCACAAATAGCCATGGGTAAATGGATGGGTGTGACTGTGTTCCAGTAAAACTTCGTTCACAGAATAGGAGGTGGGCAAGATTTAGCCTTTGTGGATCACCTACCCCTGCGTCGGGAAAAATGATTGGTGGTTAAACCATGCTTTTAAAAAATGCCTATTTAATCATATTCTTTGAATATACTGTTGGAAAATCTCCTTTTTATAATTGTCCAAATAGTAGTTTTTGGTAGATTTTGTTTTCGTTATCATTAAATCATTAAAGTGTTATTAGAATGACCAGAGAAGGCAATGGCACCCCCCTCCAGTACTCTTGCCTGGAAAATCCCATGGATGGAGGAGCCTGGAAGGCTGCAGTCCATGGGATCGCTAAGAGTCAGACACGACTGAGCGACTTCACTTTCACTTTGCACTTTTTGCATTGGAGAAGGCAATGGCAACTCACTCCAGTGTTCTTGCCTAGAGAATCCCAGGGACGAGGGAGCCTGGTGGGCTGCCATCTATGAGGTCGCACAGAGTCGAACACGACTGAAATGACTTAGCAGCAGAATGACCAGACCATCTGGTTAGAATTTTGATACCTAAGAAGGGAAGCTTACTAGAATCTATTGCATATGCTTTTTTAAAAACTAGTTTATAAAAATAAATTATTTATTTGCATGTGTGGATCTTAGTTGAGGCATGCAGGAGCTTTGTTGCATCACGTGGGATCTTTCACTGTGGCTCATGGGCTTAGTGGCTCCGTAGTGTATGAGATCTTAGTTCCAAACCAGAGACTGAAGCTGTGTCTCCTGCATTGCAAGGTGGATTCTTAACCACCAGACCACCATGGAAGTTCCTACTGCATATTCCTACATGGGATAGGGACTCTTCATTTTTTTGTTTTGCCATGTGTACCACTAGAATGAACCGAGTCAAGCATATTTAGTTAATACTCTGATCTTTCTCATAACAGTATTTGTATTATTCTTTGTAATCTTAATGCATATTCTGGATCTCAATATATATATTTGCATTTTGAACCTTTATATAAAAGTAAAGTACTGTAAAAATTATACATATGATAGTTCTAAGGTAAAGTTTTATATTTTTTCTACTGTTAAGGAGATTCATCTAATGTTCAACATTAGTGTTAGGTTTAGTGATATGTTTATGGATTTGCATGTAAAATTTTAATATGATCATGCATTTGATTCTTTGAAAATATTCCTTGGGTGTGTTTTAGTCCTAAAATGTAATGTGTTTTTAGTTAAACTACATTCACATACTTTATTTAGGGTATTTTTAAATTTAAATTTTCCATCCATCTTGGGAACTGCCACCCACATTCATGGCTTAGGTATTTATGCTATGGTTATGAGAGAGCTCATAAGTATTATTTTTAAAAGCTATTTCTAATCTTACGTTCCTGTAATAAAGTTTAGAGGGTGTGTGTTTATCTCTGTGTGTGTGTGTATGACTGATGGTATAAACAAGTTGTAAATAAATTTTTAATGAAGAAATAGTTTATTAACAATCCTTTACAAGTTTATTGAAATATAACCCTTTCAGCAAGTTCTTTCCTAGCCACTGTATATAAAAACTTTTTTTCTCTCTTGCTTGCATATATGTGCATACTCAGTGGTAAAGAATCCGCCCACCAGTGCAGGGGACAAGGGTTCGATCCCTGGGTCGGAAAGATCCCCTGGAGAAGGAAATGGCAACCTACTCCAGTATTCTTGCCTGAAAAATCCCATGGACAGAGGAACATGGCAGACTGTAGTTCATCGGGTTGCAAAAAAGTCTCGGACTTAGCGACTAAACACACATTCACACTAACACATTTTGTTTTCTTACTATTCTAAAGTTTCTTGTATCATACTCTGTCATAATATATATATTACTGATTTGTCTTGAGTTTTTTTTTTTTTCCTGCTATTAGAATTTAATGTTTTATTATGGCTGGAATTTTTTGTTTTTCTTGATCACAGATGTATTCCTAGTGTCTAGAACAATATCCCATAAATAGTAGGCTCAGTTCAGTTCAGTTGCTCAGTCGTGTCCAACTCTTTGCGACCCCATGAATCGCAGCACGCCAGGCCTTCCTGTCTATCACCAACTCCCGGAGTTCACCCAAACCCACACCCATGGAGTCAGTGACTCCATCCAGCCATCTCAGCTTCTATCGTCCCCTTCTCCTCCTGCCCCCAATCCCTCCCAGCATCAGAGTCTTTTCCAATGAGTCAACTCTTCGCATGAGGTGGCCAAAGTACTGGAGCTTCAGCTTCAGCATCATTCCCTCCAAAGAAATCCCAGGGCTGATCTCCTTCAGAATGGACTGGTTGGATCTCCTTGCAGTCCAAGGGACTCTCAAGAGTCTTCTCCACCACCACAGTTCAAAAGCATCAATTCTTTGGCGCTCAGCCTTCTTTACAGTCCAACTCTCACATCCATACATGACCACAGGAAAAACCGTAGCCTTGACTAGACGGACCTTCGTCGGCAAAGTAATGTCTCTGCTTTTGAATATGCTATCTAGGTTGTCATAACTTTTCTTCCAAGGAGTAAGCGCCTTTTAATTTCATGGCTGCAGTCACCATCTTCAGTGATACTGAATGAATGAGCAAGTAAGTGATAATTGTATTTGCTTTTCTTTGGTTTTTAAGGCTGGAGCACCCATGAGTCATTACTGATGTTTGTTTCAGAGGGGAGAAAAAAATTCTGGATAGAATTCTGAACTCTTCTAGATGAACAATTAAGGGAAGCACAAGTAATACCCCTGCTGTCTTTTTTAGAGACAGACCATCCAAAAGAGGTTGTTAATGTGCTTTCTCATTGATTTGTATAATTTGAATGAGAGGTTTTGGAATGTGGCACATGGTGTATTTTAGAGGAGTTTGGTGATCATTCTAATTGGCTTCTGCTTATCACGGTCTCCTGTGTGGAAGACAGCTGCTTTTGTGCATATGCTCCTAAATTGAAGGGGGTTATTGAAATTGGGGACCAGATAATGTTGTGAATATGACTGAATATATTAGGAAGTGGGTTTTGAGAGAAGCTCACTCAGGATAAAGAGGCAGAGTTTTTCGACTGTGACTTCAGAATGTGAGAAAATGGACAGCTTTTTAAATGGGATTAAATATAATTGACTAAAAGAAGTATTAACAGCATTAATAAAACTTATGGACACAGTATTTTGCAACTTACAAATCACTTGCATGTAAGTTTTTCAGTTTGTTTACAAAACAAGACTTTTCAGCACAACAAATTTAGTTTGTCTAACAGAGGAGGAAATTGAGGCTCAGAAATTGTCCAAATGTTTAACAAGTCAGACTTTGAATATGGGTCTTCTAACTGTATAATATTTTTCCACTGTCTCAGGTTATTTATTATTCTTAACATCCATATTGTAAACATTGTACCACCCAGCCTTATACATTCTTAACTTCGAGAATCTCCTTCTTTACTTCATATTTATTGTTCTTTAGTTACAAGAAGTTGTGTCCAACTCCTTGTGGCCTCATGGACTGTAGCCTGCCAGGCTCCTCTGTCCATGTGATTTCCCAGGTTAGATTACTGGAGTTGGTTGCTATTTATTTGTCTAGGGGATCTTCCTGGCCCAGGAATTGATCCCCTGTCTCCTGCATTGGCAGGTGGATTCTCTGTGGCTTAGTCACTTGGGAATCCCTGACTTCATCTTAAACACTGTCAAAGGAGCCACACTTCCATGGTGTCACAGGAGTGCTTTGGGTTTGAAGTCTTAGCAACTCCATTTTCTCTTTTCCTTCTCCCCCTTAATTCACTTTCTCTCCTTGACTGACGCTGATTCCAACAAAGGAGCTAAAAGCTCCATGAGAGTCCAGTGCAGCCCACCTTCTGAATTCATTGGTATTATTCACAGGAATCAGTGGCATTTCTGTTACTTACGTTTGTATAGATAAATAGAGAGTCTAGATTCTTCTTCACTTCATTCAGAAGTAGAAGCACGTGGTTACTATAAGTCATGTATGTAAAATATTTTAAAATAGTTTCTCAACATTTTTTCTTTTTTTTAAATATAAGCTTTAGCTCTTCTTTATATGCTATATTTTGCCTATGATTTATAGCAGGTTCTGCTTGTTAAAAAGTTTTTTCTTAGTCTTTGTTAATTTGATACTAATGTATAAATAAATTTTTGAGTGCCTGCTATTTAGGAATATAAAATGATTATAAAATACTACAGCTTAGGATCAAAGGGAACTTACAGGACAATCATTCCAATTTATGAGTCAGTGTTAGGAGTCTTTTTGGTATGTCCTTCTTTTTCTCTGTGCTTCAGATCTCTTGGCCTTCTTTAAATTTCTCAGTGGTGATTATGATTTTGCATATTCTGTTTTTTTTTTTTTTTCCTGGCTGGGTTTCTTACACCTGTCCGTACCCCTTTAACTTATCCCTCTTCGAATTTCAGCTTTGTGTTGAGGTCTTAGCTCACTTACTGTATCTTCAAGTAAGCCCGAAGGCTGCTTTTTCCCTTCTTGTCTTCCCAGTTTGATTAAGTATTTCTGTTACATTCGTTTTCATAATTCACTGTATATTTCTTTCGTAGCACTTAATGACAGTAGTATTTACGTAGCTGTGTGAGTTAAATGCTGTCTGTCTTCACCATTTGACAGTGAGTTCTGAGGACAGAGTTAGTCACTGGCTGCTTATCATTTTATCTCCAGTACTTAAAATTTCCTGACATATCAGGAATTCTTAGAAAATCTTTTATTGGATGAATGAATAAAATGGATTATTATGACAGAGGGTCAAGGGTATGAATGTATTTGACAGATAAATAGTAAGTTCTTAATGTAATACATGTTAACCATCTACCCTTTTCTCTCCCTGTTTCTTCTCTTCCTCCTTTTCCAGGCACCCACACACATCCCCTACCCCCCATGGAGAGAATACCTACCAATATCTTTCTTTGTTAAACAGATGTGATTAGTATTAGGTCCTCAGTTTGTTGGTCTGAAGCTTCCATTTCTTAGTCTTATAAGTGACATGAAATAATGTGTGTGTGTAATATGTGCACACACACATGTGTGTGTATATATGCATGCACATGTGTGCTCAGTGGTGTCTGGCTCTTTGCAACCCCATTGACTATAGCATGCCTGACAGGCTCCTCTGTCCATGGAATTTTCCAGGCAAGAATACTGGAGCAGGTTGCCATTTCCTTCTTCAGGGGATCTTCCCAACCCAGGTGTCAAACCTGTGTCTCTTGCATCAGCAGGTGGATTCTTTACCATTGAGCCACCTGGGAATCAACCCTATATATACGTGACAAAACTTATTATCTTTTGTTTCATTGGCATTTATGTATAATCATACCTTTTCCATTGAAACCTTCATCTCTCTTGGCCCTCAGGAGTTACAACACCTGATATCTTTTGCTTTTTTATACATACTGTAAATGGCAACAATGACTGCTCTTTATTCTGGACTAGCTTTTAAAGGATATTTGTATAGTGAACAGTACTGGGAGATAGATCCAGTTTCCCTCTGGAGCCAATGGAGTGCCTGCTTACTGCCCATTATAAAAGATCTGCTTCCTCAACACAGGGTTCATTTCTCCTTTTTTTATTTGAAGTACTGTTGATTTACAGTGTTGAATTAGGTTCAGGTACAGGATTCATTTCTTATAATGCATTCCACTGCATGTGCAGTCATTCACCTGAATACATCTTTGTTTTTTCTCTGTGAAACTTGAGGGCAAAAGGAACTGATATAAATACATATGTTGATACTCATGCTGCTTGCCATGAGTAATATAGTCCTTTGTCTGTCTCCTGTCTTCTCCATCATTCATTATAGCTTGAAATTCTTGACACTAGCGCAATATAGTCTGTTGGTTCTCCTTATTGCACCATCTCATTTCCTTCCTCAAATGCGTTTCTTTCCTTTGTATCTTAAGTATATGTTGTTTCTGATAGTGTGACCAGTCTCTTGATCATTGCCCAATGGATATTTTACTGTTGCCTAACATGTTTAAAGTTAAACTCAGTGTAGTTTCTCTCATCCCACCTGATACTCCATCATTCAGTTTCAGTTAATGGCACTGCTGCTGCTGCTGCTAAGTTGCTTCAGTTGTGTCCGACTCTGTGCAACCCATAGACAGCAGCCCACCAGGCTTCCCCATCCCTGGGATTCTCCAGGCAAGAACACTGGAGTGGGTTGCCATTTCCTTCTCCAATCCATGAAAGTGAAAAGTAAAAGTGAAGTCTCTCAGTCATGTCTGACTCTTAGCAACCCCATGGACTGCAGCCTACCAGGCTCCTCTGTCCATGGGATTTTCCAGGCAAGAGTACTGGAGTGGGGTGTCATTTCCTTCTCTGGTTAATGGCGCTATTTACCTCTTAATGGTGAAAATTTTAGCACTAGGTTAATTGCACCTTCTTTCTCCCCTGCATATTGTAGATGTTCCACAGTACTTTTAAACTGAGTTATCCAGGATAAACAGAATAAATTTATTTTAGTTACTTCCATGTGATTTGCCTTCATACTTCCTTGACATGTCTGAAAAAGTTTCTTTTAAAATTTAAAATACAATCTTTCACATAGCACAAATTATGGTGTATTTTCCAGGTATATATAATGAACTTCTATTTACTTACTACTTGTCTTGAACTTTTGTGCTGCTGGAAATTAGAGTTTTTCACACAAGCTACTGTTAAGACACTGTTCTGTATTTTGTAATCTTAATAAATTTATGAATTTACATGCAAAATGTTACATTTATTCCTAGAAAATTTCTTCTAATTGATTTTGTTCCCCATTAAGGAAGATGATAATCTTTTAAAATCAGGCTGTAGTTACTTGTGCAAGTAAGATGAACATGGTGTATTTGCTTTTGACATATAAAACTCAAAACAACTATTTTCTTTCTAATACTAAAAAATAGAATTAAATGATTTTGAGGATATATAAAAATCATTTAAAACAACTGTACCTTAAAATGTCATTTAATTCATAAGATAGTTTAAGCTGAACTTTCTATTCCCTGGTTTTAATCAGTTTCAGAAATTGTTTTAACTTTACTAGATTGGCCTGTATTAAAAGTTATTTTATTTTTTGCCCATAAAATATGTACTTTTGATTGTAGTTTTTGGGAAGGACAGTCACAGTTCTCTTCTCTGGAAACTCATATTTAAATTGGGGAGATAGTTTTCTTTCCTGATTAAAATATACCAGCAAACACACACACTCTTCTTTCACCACTTTTAGTTAGTTGGTTAGGATACGGATTGTTAAGTAATCTTTAAAACGAAGACAGTATATTTTGGATTGTAAATTTTAATTTGGGAGAAATGTTTTTTGTTGTTCAAAAAATTTTTTCTCATAATGTAGAGTTAAGTAAATTGCCTTGAAGTTATATTTTTAGTATTTTTGACAGGATACATGAGTCAGAATGTTTATATATTGTAGCAATTAAAGACAATTCACATTTGTGGTTTGGGCATAAACGTGTAAAAATTATACCCATCTATCTTGTTACATTTCCTCTCTGCTCCCCGAGGACTTTACTATGTACTTTATCTGTGATTGCTGCCAGTTTTCTATCATGTTCCCACTGGGCTTCTGGTGCAAAAAATCTTATCCTCTTGATGACAGAGCTTGCCTGAATGATTTCATGCTCCTAGCATTTTTGTTCACGGGAATTAGGGGCAAAATGTAACTACAGCTGAACAGAGCGTCTATTTTTGTAATTTTGGAGTTTAGGCTCTGTTATTGGAACTAAATGAAGAGATGCAGGTGTTCTCCAGTCCAAGCCCTTTGGGAGTTTTGATGGTAGATGCTTGAAAAGAAAATGCATGTGTTTCCAGAGTCAAACAGCAGCTGTGAGACAAGGATTTATGTTTTTCTCAGAACTTTGGGATTTCAAAATGTTACATTTAATCACAAGCACAGAAAGGGGGCAAATGTTAAAGATGTTACGCATAAAAGTAAGTTTACTGATTTCTTTACCATATGAACTATTTGTGGGAATATAGGAACACAGTGTTTTTTAATCAGAATATAAACAATTTCTAAAGGATTATGATAGTTACCAGGACATAGGCTTTTGAGAATGTTGCATTTGTAGTACAGAGAATTTTTTATCCTAGTAAGGATTATGCATTTTGTTTTTTCATTTAGACAGATATACAGATATACACACATATATGATGAAAGGTTTGGTAAAATTTTTGCCAAACACGTTTTCATTATAACTTTTGGGGCAAAAGTTTAAAAAAACATTTTATATTAACACAGCCCAAGGTTTTTAAGTATAAGAAAAAAAAATTCTATCTAGCATAGTAATAAGAGAATTTTGCACATATATAAAGCATATGTTTATCTGTATTAAAGCAGATAGACACTTAAAACTTTTTCAAATCATGAAGTTTGTCTTATGGTTGATTCATCTTTAGCTAAGGAAAACTCTTCCGTATTTCTTTGCTACTCTCATACTTTGTTTTATTTTTTTAAGTAAAATTATTCACTCATTCAACAAATTTTTTGCAAGTTTTCGGCATATAGAAATAAAATGGTGCATCAAAATTTCTACTGTAAAAAAATTTATGATATATTGAGGAGATAGGCATATAAACACCAAGACTAAATCAATGAATAAATGAATGAATGACTTACTAAAACAGCTTATATTTTGAGAGCAGCTTTACCCCTTGTAAGCTATATTACTTTGAGCAAGTTAAACTCCTGAGTATTGCTTTCTCATCTGTAAAATGAGTGTATTTTTATCCGATTGTTAGGGTTGTTATGTACATTAAATTACACACTCTGTCTTTAGGTCCATTGTGATCGTAAAACATGATGCAAACTCTTAAGTATTAACTTTATTCTGTCCAAAGTAGTAATCTTTGTTAATCATTATTTTTATTGAAGGCTCATGGTTTTTCTCTTGAATCTTTTTCTTTCCTATCATGTTCTCTGTATTTAGCTGATCCCTGTCCACTTTAAAATTTCCTCCAAGTTAACTGTATAAACCTGTGTTTCTAAAGCTACAAGCAAATCCTTCACCCAGTCCCAGAATTCTACCTTCTTCCAGATTGAAATGTCTGCTGGATGGCATAATGGTAGGAGTCAGAAACAGTTCAATAGCAACAGGAAATTACTTTGTTTGCTTCTTTGAAAGGTCCCATATTCAGGAAGAAAGGCAATGCAAGGAATCTCTTGAGCCTTGTGGGTGACCAGTTGTTTTCCTTATTTATAGCACAAATTCAAAAGTTTGTATTTTTTTACTGCTTGTGTAGTAAAAAGAAACTGGTATTCTGAGTAAGTGATAGCTTCATTTGTAAATAGTCAATTATTATATAAGAAGTATTTTACATTGTAATGAACTTTAAGTGAACTTCAGCATAAAATATATAATGTTTTGTGTATTTTCAATGGATCAAAAAGCTAACATTATTACTTCAGTTTATTTTTATATTTTAGATAATGATGTCTTCAAAACGAGTTTCTATTTTTACATTTTCTGTTTAGACTTTGAAGTTAGCTGAGTAGTAGCTGTCATATTGGTCAAATGAGACATAGAAGCCTTAGTGAATCACTATGAGTTGATTTACAAAACAGGAGTAAATTTCCTATCAGTTTTTGCTACTTGCTTCTTCCCCTAATTGTTGTATCCCTTCTAGAAGAAACTTGATTCCAGAGATAGCTTTTGCATCTGTTCTATCAGCACAGTATTCACAGCAATCATCCTTACTCAATTAATTCATTTTGTAAATAAATGATGAAAGTTAGTTGTCCATTAATGTGTAAGAATTTAATCACTTTTCTAAGATTGTTTTGTTTTAATTTCACCTTCTTTTAACTTCTATCCTTACTCCTCCTCCTCCTTATCTCTCTCTCTTCTCCCTTCCTAATTAATAACCCCCTTCTAAGCAGCACCACATCACAGGGCAAATAGTCATAACTCTTTATAGGATTCTTTCTGCATGAAACTGGGCAGGATCTAACAAGTACATGATAAGTATTTGGTAAATACAGACTTGTCCTAAAGGAAATGATTTTTGCCTTTTGATATAATCTTTTTGTCTACAGGCCCACATCATTTTATTTCTAAATCGATCTTTGTGGGGAAAATGTAGTCTGGCTTCAGCCTGTTAAAGAATGTTTTTTAAAAGTGAAATTTTATCTCTCATATATATATATATATATATATATATATATATAATAGACAAATGTTAAAGATTATTATCTCATATAGATATAAAATGAATGAATTTTAAAGATTATTAACATCATTGTCAATGAGAGAACCAGTCAGGTGTTACAACTAGATCAAAGGGGAGTTTATAAAAAGAGAGTTCTAGATCAGTACTGCTGTAAAAAATTTGGAAACGGACACAAAACAGGCTCCTTCTGCAGTGAGGAAGGGAGGTCATTTGTATTTCTACCTGACAGAATTTATTTGCGTCTATAGTGAATAATTCTTTTGCATTGCTATCGGTTATCTATCATTTAGAGATTTGTAAGAGAACTCAAAGGCAATGATAGGTACAGAGTCCCTCTAGAATCAGACTCAGTTAACCTCTGAAGGTGTACTCTGAACAATGCAGAGCTCTTCATTGAAACACAATTTTTTTCCCTATAATCCTTTGGAATTCCAGATGGCTAGGCTATTTTTAGCTGAGACGGTTTAAATATAGAAGCAGGTCAGAAGTAATTTTGTGAAGCAAATATTCAGTACATGGAAGACAAATTAAAGGAAAATAATACCACGGGCAGAGGGCAGTGATGAAGTTAACAGTTTCCTCTCATCAAAGGATACATTGATTGTTGAAGGATTCTAGGTTAATTCTGTAGACCTTAATTTGAATTTAACTTTTGAAATCTTGTCATATTAAGTTCCCTTCAACTAGGTGCTTTGTTAGTATCTGCAACTAAAATAGGCCTTATGTTTATTTATTTTGTTAATATATAAGATATTTTGACCTTGTTTCAATGTAAATAATGTGTTCTAACTTATTAAAAGCTTTCCTGGTGAAAGTGTTCATACAACAAAAATTTCAATACCTTCTCTCTGTCTCATACTGCTTTAAGTATTGAGAAAGATGATTTCACGCATACATACACACACACAGGAAAGAGGAGTTGTTGAACCTCACAGAAGTAACCTTTGCTTGATTATGATATTTTTATTTTACTGGATAATTGTATTTTTTCTTTGAGAATTAAATGTTTTATACAGTGTTATCTAAATTATAAGAAGCCTTTCTTCAAATGTGAAAATTACATCTTATCTGATATTTTCCACTGAAGAGATAGAATTATGAAATATTGTGAAAGTATTTGTAAGAATATAGTAGACAGAGTTGTGCAGAACTCAGGTATAGATAAATAGCAATAAAGAAAATAAAAAATGCATCACAGGAAGATGGCATTTCATTTTCATTTAAATGATGACATTTCATTTTCACTTAAATTAAAATGTGATGGGACTATTAATTTGTGCAAACTCTCCAGAAATCAATTTAGCACAACTTATTAAGGACTTTAAAAGTGGTAATCAGTCATAATTCTACTTTAAAGACTCTATCATTAAAGGAGTAATCCCAGATGCACTTAAAGACTTGTATTTAAAATGTAAGCATAATCATATCAGCTTACTTATAATAATCACAAATTTTCCTTGTTGTCCAATAGTAGGGAAATTATAAAGATAAATTTAAAGAAGAGCATCTTTGAAATCAAGCAATAGAAAATATATATCATAAAAAATCTTTATAATAAAAGCTTATGTGGAAAAATGTTAAACTTATATATAATAAAATTTGTGTTTTTAAAAATTTCTCTTAACATGTATATGCATATATATTTACATGTATTAGAAAAATTAATTTTTAATAATGATTATCAGTGTCTTATGGGATTGTGAGTAATTTCTCATTAATATTTATATTCAGGGGAAGAGTATTTGGTATTTTCTGCCAACAGTATGCTTAACTGTTTCTTTTCTAAAATGCTTATTTTCAACTATTTTATGGATTATTATGGTCTCTTGCTCACAATTAAGCATTCTTGCACACTAAATAATGTACAATCTTTGATATTTAAATAGAATTTCACTTTGAAAACATGTGTGTCCTAAAATCCAGAGTTTACAGCTTAGTTTTCTTAGATACTTTGGGGGGTGTTAGTGTATAGCTGAATAAAATAACAGATTTTAAGAGGGCATAATTTACATTTCTCCGTAAATAGTTTCAGTCTTGTGATTAAAATGTTTAAAATGATTTTATTTTTCCTTTAACTTGTTTTGTATTTATAAAGTGTCTTCCTATTCAGCTATCTGGGATCATTCTACACAAAAACGCTGCAGTGAAATTTGATTTAAGTGTGTACTTATGAATTAGCTCTTTGAATATTTGAATGGTTAGGATATTTGAATGGTTAGGATACTTGAATACAGATGTGAATATTTGAACACATAAGGTCAAAGAATTGTCATAGTTAAAATTTAAGGCCAACTCAATAAATTTCTTCTTAAACTCACAGTGAAGTTGAAACACTCTTTAAGTTTTTAGTGAAAACTAGTAGAAATGAGTGCTCTGAAAATAGTACTTTAATGGAAGAATAAATAAAATCTTCATATCTATAATTGTTCTGTTTCATGTAAAAGTAGACTTATGCAAATAGAATACTAAAAAGATACATTTTAGAGAGACAGTTAAAGATATTCACAGGCATTTCACGGACATCAGAAATTGATAACAATGTTGCTTTTTGTTGTTTTATTGTCATTTCCAAATAGTTAATTTTATTCTTCATTCAAGCATAATTTATGATTCTTAGACATGATTAAGTTCTAGGGATTCCTAGGTGGCTCAGTGGTGAAAGAATTCACCTGCCACTGCAAGGAATGCAGAAGAGGTGGATTTAGTCCCTGGGTCGAGAAGGTTCTCTGGAATAGGAAATGGCAAACCACTCCACTATTCTTGCCTGGGAAATCCCATAGACAGAGGAACTTGGTGAGCTAGAGTCTATGGGGTTGCAAAGAGTCAGACACGACTGGTAATTTTTGAAGTTATGAGTTCTAATTGATGAAAGGCGCACAGAGCTTGGTGAATTGTCTTTGGGGAAAAGGGAAATTGACGGGCCTGAAACTTTCTAATATGGTAATGAGCAGTCACTGAATGGAGAGAAGGAAGGAAGGAAGAGTAGACAGCAGTAAACAAGCAGTTATTAGGTAAGAGTTTAAAACAATTGATTTTATATTCTTAAATCATTGTCAGTTACCCTTAAAATAAGATTTTGTTATAATCAGTAATGCAGGGTAGAAGAATACATGTTTTTAATATATTTTATTTATTTAATATATATATATATATATTTGAAGTATAGTTGACTTACAATGTTACAGATGCACAGCAATGTTATTTGGTTATACAAATACACATATATTATTTTTGAAATGATTTTCCATCATAGTTTATTAGAAGATACTGCCTGTAGTTGCCTATGCTATAGAGTAAACCTTTGTTGCTTGCTGCATATCTGTTTTTTAATTTGAAATCTAGCATTCTATTTATATTAAATCAAATAAGTGGAATCAAAATGTCATAAGTTTTTTAGTTAGGCAAACATTTTTAAGTTTTCTGAAATATGTATATATACATATTTATATATAAGTTTTTGTACTACACTTGATAAAGGCTTGAGAAAGAACAACAACAAAAATAGATGGAGAAATTGGAGAACATAAACTTAATGAAATGAGAGCACTGAATATGAAATAGAAAAAGTGAAACAAAATAGATAAAAGATCATAATATAGCCTTTTTTTTTTTAACATGACTGCTTTCTCTGATAATGAGTGATGTTGAGCATCTTTTCGTGTTTCTGTTAGCCATCTGTATGTCTACTTTGGAGAAATGTCTGTTTAGTTCTTTGGCCGATTTTTTGATTGAGTCATTTCTTTTTCTGGAATTGAGCTGCAGGAGTTGCTTGTATATTTTTGAGATTAATTTTTTGTCAGTTGCTTCATTTGCTATTATTTTCTCCCATTTTGAAGGCTGTCTTTTTACCTTGCTTATAGTTTCCTTTGTTGGGCAGAAGCTTTTAAGTTGAATTAGGTCCCATTTGTTTATTTTTGCTTTTATTTCCAATATTCTGGGAGGTGGGTCCTTAAGGATCCTTTTTTTGATTGGGTCATTTATTTTTCTGGAGTTGAGCTGCATAAGCTGCTTGTATATTTTTGAGATTAGTTGTTTGTCAGTTGCTTCATTTGCTATTATTTTCTCCCATTTTGAAGGCTGTCTTTTTACCTTGCTTATAGTTTCCTTTGTTGGGCAGAAGCTTTTAAGTTGAATTAGGTCCCATTTGTTTATTTTTGCTTTTATTTCCAATATTCTGGGAGGTGGGTCCTTAAGGATCCTGCTGTGATTTATGTCAGAGAGTGTTTTGCCTATGTTCTCCTCTAAGAGTTTTATAGTTTCTTGTCTTACGTTTAGATCTTTAATCCATTTTGAGTTTATTTTTGTGTATGGTGTTAGAAAGTGATCTAATTTCATTCTTTTACAAGTGGTTGACCAGTTTTCCCAGCACCACTTGTTAAAAAGATTGTCTTTAATCCACTGTATATTCTTGCCTCCTTTGTCGAAGATAAGCTGTCCATAGGTGTGTGGATTTATCTCTGGGCTTTCTGTTTTGTTCCATTGATCTATATTTCTGTCTTTGTGCCAGTACCATCCTGTCTTGATGACTGTGGCTTTGTAATAGAGCCTGAAGTCAGGCAGGTTGATTCCTCCAGTTCCATTCTTCTTTCTGAAGACTGCTTTGGCTATTTGAGGTTTTTTGTATTTCCATACAAATTGTGAAATTATTTGTTCTAGCTCTGTAAAAAAAAACCATTGGTAGCTTGATAGGGATTGCATTGAATCTATAGATTGCTTTGGGTAGTATACTCATTTTCGCTATATTGATTCTTCTGATCCATGAGCATGGTATATTTCTCCATCTATTAGTGTCCTCTTTGATTTCTTTCATCAGTGTTTTATAATTTTCTATATATAGGTCTTTAGTTTCTTTAGGTAGGTATATTCCTAAGTATTTTATTCTTTTTTTGTTCTAGCTCTGTAAAAAAAAACCATTGGTAGCTTGATAGGGATTGCATTGAATCTATAGATTGCTTTGGGTAGTATACTCATTTTCGCTATATTGATTCTTCTGATCCATGAGCATGGTATATTTCTCCATCTATTAGTGTCCCCTTTGATTTCTTTCACCAGTGTTTTATAGTTTTCTATATATAGGTCTTTAGTTTCTTTAGGTATATATATTCCTAAGCATTTAATTCTTTTTGTTGCAATGGTGAATGGAATTGTTTCCTTAATTTCTCTATTTTCTCATTATTAGTGTATAGGAATGCAAGGGATTTCTGTGTGTTGATTTTATATCCTGCAACTTTACTATATTCATTGATTGGCTCTAGTAATTTTCTGGTGGAGTCTTTAGGGTTTTCTATGTAGAGGATCAAGTCATCTGCAAACAGTGAGAGTTTTACTTCTTCTTTTCCAATTTGGATTCCTTTCATTTCTTTTTCTGCTCTGATTGCTGTGGCCAAAGCTTCCAGAACTATGTTGAATAGTAGTGATGAAGTGGGCACCCTTATCTTGTTCCTGACTTTAGAGGAAATGCTTTCAATTTTTCACCATTGAGGATAATGTTTGCTGTGGGTTTGTCATATATAGCTTTTGTTATGTTGAGGTATGTTCCTTCTATTCCTGCTTTCTGGAGAGTTTTTTATCATAAATGGATGTTGAAATTTGTCAAAGGCATTCTCTGCATCTATTGAGATATATGGCTTTGCTTGAAGTTAATTATTAATATTAAGTAGAACTTGATTTTTAGCTTTAGAAAAAGAAATCACAGAAGTTAATAATTTTTTAAATTGTATGCATTGTTAACAAGCCATATCATAAGTAAGCCTCAGTCAGCCTGTGAAAGGGATGACTTAACACAACTGTTGATGCATTTGGAGTGAAACATCTTTATCAAGTTAATACAAGAAGCAGTCATGCCCTACTTGAATTACTCATTTATAATAGCTGAACAGCAGCCTGCATGTGGACTTTGAAATCCTGGGAAAATAAGATGCCTGCATATATCCAAATGTTGAAAGCCTTTACTCTCAGCAGCTGGAAAATGTTGAGCTCCATTGTCAACTACTAGGTTTTTGGTTTTCATGGCGATGTGATCAGTGTAATTGCTGACCAGCTTTATGCATTAGTTTTAATAATGATAGCCTCTGATGTCAACCTCTGAAGTTTGTAACTTAAAAGATCGTGTTTAAATACAGTGTATTTAAAATTTACAGAATTCTAACACATAGATGATTTTACTTTGCTCAAGCTTATCACATATACTCTGATTACTAAATATCTTAAATATTTTAGATGACATGATAGATATTACTTGTCTACTTTAAATGAATCCTGCAATGTTTTTGTCTCCATGATTCACAAAATATGCTCAACGTATTGCTGTTCTGGGTAAGTTTTTATATAATCGATCCATTCATGTGCAGAATTTCTATGTATTTCCTAAAATGCAGGCTGTGGTTCTGTTTTAAATCAGACCTACTTATAAACAAAGCCACTAACTGTTAGTACTTCTTATTGTCATCTTTTTACTACCATCTGATGTCTAGTCAGGAGAAGAATTTTAGAAAACATGGAATAGATAAAGGATAGTCTAAGACGAGATTGTTATATGAAGGAAGAAATGGATCTGTAACTTTGAAGCTGTTACTTGCATTTTACCTGTGGAATCTTATCTTTGTATAAATCACGTGATATCAATTTGAATGTGTCTTAATCCATTACGTGATTGCAACACCAGGCACTGAATAGTTTTCTGTGGATTGTCCACTGTACAGACATCCCTTTAAAAAGAGGTCATCATTCATGTCATAAACCAAGTGTATTTGCTAGTTAATATTATTTTTATTATTCATTTCAGGATTTTCAGACAGAGGACAGTAAAATTATTACTCTTACAAACTTAGCATGTTATGACACTATTCAACAGATGGAAGTAAAATTAAGGAAGGTACAATGTAACTGGTTAATCAGCTATAGATAGTATTGATGTTGCCATGTTTGACCAGTTTCTTTTTTTAAGTTGGTCTGTTAAAAATATTTCTCACCCTTAAAAAGTGTTTATATAAGATATCATCCTCATTGACTAACAATTGATGATCCTGTACTTACAGGTATTATGCCAGTGACAAAATGAGAAAATTTTATACACACTCATAGTAACTATCATTATATCGATATTAAAAAAAAAATCAATCTATAGTTAACATGAGCTAAGTAGTTTGCTTTGCTTTTTTTTTTTAATTCATTAATTTTTGGCTGTGGTCATCGTGGCTACAAGGTGGCTTTCTCTAGTCCTGAGGAGGAGGGCCTCCTCTACGTTGTGGTTAGCAGGCTTCTCATTGCTGTGGCTTCTCTTGTTGCGAAGCACAGGCTCTAGAGCTACTTGGGCTTTAGTAGTTGCAGCCCATGGACTTAGTTGCTCCATGGCATGTGGGATCTTCCCAGGCCAGGGGTCTGAACCCATGTCCCCTGCATTGGCAGGCAGATTCTTAACCACTGGGCCACCAGGGAGATGCTGCTTTGCTCTGTTTGAAGACAGCTCCTGTAACTGTATCCTACTTGTCTGGAAGTAGCACATGCCTCAAAGAAAAGTTTTACGTACAAAATCAGAGTTTATGTTTTTCTGAATCTTTGAATCTTCTTTTAAACATATTTTGATATCTTTTTCTATGGCTGTTTTTTATTTAGACCCCTTTTAACAAGCCTGTATTTGTGTGCATATATGTGTTTAGCCAAAGGTGAGCAGTTATGTGTTTTCGTGTGTGTGTGTATGTTTTTTGCTTTTGGCCACACTGTACAGCATGCAGGATCTTGGTTCCCTGACTAGGGATCAGACCTGCACTCCCTGTATTGGAAGTGCAGAGTCTTAATCACTGGACCACCAGGAAAGGCCCGAGAGGGAGCAGTTTTGCAGCACTGCCCCCAGCATGGTGCCAGTTCATATACTGTTGTTTGTTTCCTATGCCCTTCTCTTATTTCCAGTTCTGAAGTAGTTCCTGGGCTTTATCTTTGGTTATACCTAAGTGAATAACACATGTAGCATTAATTTGTTCTTTGATAAATAGTAGGTTGCTTATTCTAAATAATTTTATGTCAACATTTGAAAAATAACTTGTCAATTTAGAAAAAAAACTTCTAAGCAAAGTGTTGGTTGTAGAGTAAATACTGAAATAGTATGCAGCTGGAGCATGGTAAGGTTGCTGTGTGGGTTGTCTTCTGCATTCTAAAAAACAAAACAAAAACACTCTTTGAAATCTATTTAAATCTTTTTTTAACTCAATGAGTTGTAGCTTAAATTTGTTGCTATAGCCCCTGATCAGTCTGTGACCGATTATAATGTTTGGTTAAGAGTACAGTATAGATTTCATTATTGGTTTGTTTCTACCAGTCTTGATATTAATTATGAAAGGGCTTTTACTGGGAAATATGATGGGGTCTTTTCTGTGTTCTCTTACTTATATTTCTTTTACTTTACTTAACCTATTCAAGAGAGATTGCCTGTGTTATTCTAGAGCTGGGTTCCAGTCTCAGCTGTGTCTTTATTGGGTGTTTATCGCTTAACAGGCCCTTCTAGGTTTTTTGCTACACTAAGACTGCTATCTAGTCATCATCCGAACGTTTCAAGATAATGAATTTTCTATCTGTTCCTAGACTCATTTGGCCATTACTTTATTCTCTACAGCCAGGTTACTAGGGCAATCTCTAGTAATCTGTAGGACTTCATATTAGCA
Organism: Aepyceros melampus; assembly: GCA_006408695.1. NCBI lineage: Eukaryota > Metazoa > Chordata > Mammalia > Artiodactyla > Bovidae > Aepyceros > Aepyceros melampus. The sequence continues at coordinate 202,107 of SJXQ01000844.1, forward strand.
TATCAATATTGATATTTTAATGCTGAATACCAGTAAAATATGCTAATTAACATTATGAAAAGGTCTTTCTTTGTTATTTGAAACCAGTTGAGAAAGAGAATACCTAAAGCATCATTATTTTGTAAAATCGATGCTAGAGACAGTGGGCCCATACATCTGACAAGGTGAAAATTACCCCATAATTCATGCTATGTTTTAACTTTATAATTACATGTTTTTTTTTTTCCTATAGTGATGTCACCATTGAAGGAATTGAGGTGGCATTAGGAATGAAGTCTGTTTCAAGTATTTTAAAGTCTAGTGCATTCCAGGATCAGTGAATCCAAAAGCGAAATTCCAGTAGTAGAAGGATTTCGAAGCAGCTGCAGAATTCTGTGCATTGCTCCACATGCCTTGGAGCTTTAGAGTGCTTGTTTCTTGTTGCGACCACTTTAGTGCTGAGTGTGTCTCGGTGCCTGAAACGAAATTTATACTACAGATGTCTGACTAAGGAGAGCTGCTTTTCCATTTACACTCAAATCTACTTATTTGTGGTCTTTGTCTGTAATTCTCTACAACTTCTGAATAAATTTTGATGTTTCCATGATCCAAATTTATTAGAGTAATTTATGACAGCATAAATGATAGATTGTTTAGTAGTTAAAAGCCTGAGCTTTGAAAGCAGACCGATTCCTGACCCTATTGCATACCATCTTTGTGATCGTGAGCAAGTTTTTGGATTCTTCAGTAACTTTGTTTTCTCATTGGTAATATGGAGATAATAATAGTGTCTGTGTTACAGGGTTATCACAAGATTAAGTGATTTTATGTGGGGAAACTATTTTAGAGTAAGATTTGTCATATTACAAACCCAGTAGTTATCATTGTCATGGTAAAAGTTTGTGACTAGAATTCCCCAAACAGAAATAAACTTAATATTTATTTTCTAGTTAATCAGAAATTACTTTCCTGTGAAAAGATATTTAGGTACAAGAAGGAAATTTTTAATTAAGTTCAGTTTTTTTGTGTGTGTGTGTGTGGAATAAACTTTCTATCCAATGTGTAAAATGAATTGATAGTATGTATCTAGCATTAGATAATTGTAATCATTTCTGTAAAGTTAACTCTTAAATTTTTGCTGCTCTCTACTGTTTGGAGTACCAACATTTTCCCTGATCACAGATGAATTTTTGATTATCTGTGAAACATTTTCTCTTGAATAATTCACAAGCACATTATACTCAGCCCTTAAATTCACCATTTTACTCCCGCCCTGCACTTTAACCAGTGAATGGTAGTATTACCAGTCCAGTCAGAAACCTAGTAATTGCCCTAAACTTTTCTCTTCCTTCATTTCCCATGTTTCCTGTTTGGGCAGTAATCAGTTTTTCAAGACTTTTCTGTAAAACTTTTCTGTAAGACAGATCTGATCCTTTGCCTTCTTTTTAAAATACCCTTCAATGACTTTCTCATATCTTTCTGGATAAAGGACAGACTTCTTAGCCAAATATACGAATTTGCTCTTAGGTAATGTTTTCACTACACTGTGTGGAACTATTTTGAATTCCATGAACATGCTGTTTTCCCTTACCATCTTCATTTGTGTGTACAGTTTTCAGGGCATAGGAAGCACCCTGGTTTGCTCCTCTCCACTCTGCAGTTAAAGCATTACTACCATTAAAAATTGACTCCCAGGTTTACCTTCCAAGACAAGTGAGGTGCCCTTTCAGGTTTGCTTTCCCCCACCCCCACATTCTGTAACCCCTTAGGAAATTTTGTTAAACCATTTATCAAAAATTATGATGATTAATTTTTGTCAGCATTTTCCATTGAATTATAATAGCTCAAATACAAGGACTGTTTCTTAATATCTGTGAATGCTTAATGCTTAGTTTAGGCAAATGGTTAGTGGTCAATAAAAGTTTGTTGAATTAAGAAATGAATTTGAATGAGAATAAAGTCCTTGGTAACACTTACATGGTAGACTTGTCTTTAGTGGAAGATAAGGAGATTAATTCCTAGTAATTATTCTCAGGAGGCAAAAATGGACTGAACTCCACGCTTTTGCCCTTTTGAAATTAGTCATTCTGTTAGTTTGTCTTATTTATTTACCACTTTGGCTATAACTATTTGGTGTTACTATTTTTCTTGTTAATACTAGTCACTCTGTCAAAAAGTACCTTTCATCTACTTATAATTCATAACTTTTAATTAATGTTGTTTATTTTTGTTTTATTAGATGACCAGAAGTATGCATTTCCCCCATAGTTACATATTTATTATCATAAATGTGAAGTGGGTTCATTGAGCTATTTAAGGGAGTCTGACAGATTGGTTAGGAGTCGCCCTTGGAGGGCATGAAACATGGATCTGTTATTCACAGGATAAGAAGTCAGAGAACTGTGTGGCCAGGGTAAATTTATGTCAGGGAGTTTTTCCTGAGAATGGATAAGAGACTAACAATCTGCACACACGGAGGCCAGCACTACGGAGATAGGAGGTAAAAGTGATATCTCAAGTGCCAGAAAGGCCAACATGTTAGGGATTTATATGTCTTAATTATTATTTAGGAGTATCTGGCTTTTAAGTGCAAGGAGAATGCTGTTTGAAGGAGACTGGTTGTGAGTAGCAGTGAATTCCCATTAGAAGTTGTAAAGCATATAAACAATGGAGCACTGGACTCTGAAAGTGAGATAACATTTATGTTTATTGTACTGACACTACTAGGTACAAAACTATTTATTTTTGAGTATGAATATGAATAACCTAGTTCAACCTGCCCTTGACGAAAAGCTAGAGACTAATGTTGATACTTGTTTAGTGAACAAATCTGAGTGGTTTTCTGTGCCCTTGGTGGAACAAATTAAACTTTCACTGGTTGAGTGCTTATACCCACACGGTGTAGTGTGGGAGGATATCAGCTAGTTTGTCTTATTGGCTTTTTGGCAGCAGAAAAACGCTTAAACTGAGTTTTCCCATGGAAGAGGTATCTTTCTTGAAATCCCACAACTTTTACTAAAAAAATTTATGAAGTGGGATGACAGTAAATTACTGAAGAATCATCAAAGCAAGTATGTTATTAATTGACAATTTATTGACTTCATCCCCTGAGCCAGTTTAAAGAAAAGGGAGGGTGGGTTAGATTTCAAGCTACACTTTGAATGCTGTGTGAGGTCTGTCTGAGATATTTTGGTTAGGCTGTGATTAATTAACTCAATTAAACAAGTACATGAGTCAAAGTACACTCTTATGGATCTGTTAGGTTGGTAGTGATTGGTTCAGTACTGATAAAATTGTGAATCTAAATCTGATTAGCATCGAAAGGCACACAAAAATGCACCTGTCACTAATTTTCTGTGACCAAAAATGGCAATAATTTAGGTTTTCATGTATGTTTTCAGCATCTTTATATATGTATATGCATACATATATATGTATCCTTATATATGTGTGTGTGTGTGTGTGTTTGTAGATGTTTATAGACAGTAAAGAATATAACTGTAATGCAGGAGACCCAGTTTTGATCCCTGGGTTGGGAAGATCCCCTGGAGAAGGGAGTGGCTACCCACTCTAGTATCTTGCCCGGAGAATCCCATGGAAAGAGGAACCTGGCTGGCTACAGTCTATGGGGTTGCGAAGAGTTTGGACATGACTGAGTGACTTTCACATATGCTTATTTAACTTCAGAGATAATGGGATTAAGCTCTAAACTTCCTTTTTAATTGTGTTTTAAAAGATTAACTTTTCAGTTAGTTGTGTTCTTTTGAAAACTGTTACAGATTACTGTCCTTGGGCTTTGTAGCTTATGTAGTTAATATAATTTTACTGACAGGTGTAAAAGCAAAGAGAGGTTTGAGACCTCCCTTCTTATTGTAAATACTCCTTAAGAAAGAGGTGCTTTCAGTATAATTCTTTTAAAATATAAATGTTTTCCTTATATTAAAAAAAAGCTGCTTTCAGTTTGTGAACAGGAAACTGTAATTCCCTAGCTAGAACTTTTGTTTTTTTCTTCTTTGAAAAAAAATCACCGAATTTTGAGATAGTTAGTTCTTTTTGTTCTGTTCCCTAAGTATAATTTCATTTTCATTAATTCTGGAAGCATCTGCGTGCTATCTCATTGATTATTAGTTTTGTGATTTTTCATATTTTAACATCTATGAAATTAGGAGTCCTTGTATAGTTAATGATATCTGACAATTGGTCATAGCCTGAGTTGAGGTCAAAGGCTGTCAGAGAAATTATCTGCTTGCTTCTGCTACCCATGTAGGGGCATTGCAACTTGAGAGAATTACAAGTTAAATTATCTGCTTGTGAATTTTCTGGACTTTCTTGATAGTGTGAGTCCATACTGCAAATCTGTGTGAATATCAGTTCATGGTTCAAATTCCTTGAGGTTTGTATTTGTCTGAGATCTCTTTGAAAATTGTCCCAGATCTGGGAGTTTACCACTGTTGAACCTTGCAAGATTATTTAGTGAGCCACCCTAGATCTGAAATTTAGTAAAAGGTCTAGAGAAGCTGGGCCATTCAATTATTATTTAACCAGTGGCATCCCATTCTTATTTTTGAGGTAAGAGATATTGGAGGATTTGTTTACTATTAATAAAGATTTGCAATAGGGCAACAATTATTCAACTTATTCTTTTAAAGTTTTGTCATGAATTTAGGTGTATGCACCAAAGTCATCTCTCTAAAGTCCATAACTAGTAGAGGATGTCTGTTTCCTGTAGATTAATATATATTTCCAAACAACTATTTGTACTTTGTGTTAGAAAAGTATGGGATCCTTGGAAAACCTTAATTCACAGTTAACATTTTAAACCTTGATTTTTTAAAAAAAATTCAAGTAGTAAGCCAGTTCCATTGTATGCTTTCTCTAATTTACTACCTCTGCAAACTGAGCGTTCTTTTTGTGAATTTTTATATTGGATGGGAGTAATATTTGCACTTCTACACTCAGTAAAATTTATTGTGAGTAGAAAGCATTTATACAGTGGTTGATTGATTATTCAGTTCATGATTGAATAGGAATACTGTGGAATTACCATTCTATGAATAGATAGTCTTTGAACACATACTGGGAAATATGGTAAATGAAAGAGGGAGACTGATAAACACATTTCACTGATAAAATACAGCTGCTATATGGTGCTTTTATTGAGCTGTTCTTGTCTTACCCAGATCTTATTTTAGAACAGAGAAAATAGTAAACATATTTAAATGATAGAATAAGATACTTCAGTTCAATACAAGAAAACATTCTGCCATTGAGAATAACTTGTGTGAAAGTCTTCATGAGTAGAGGTGAATCGTATAATTAAGGTGGTTTCAATTGTATTATTTTTAGGCCAAGGATATGGCACAGTTAGTATCATGTTAGGGGCACAATGATAGTAGTAGTTCTCAGCAGTGAAATCTCATGCTTCTTTTGATAGCATGTATTTTCTGATGCCTCTTTACTATGTTGATATAAAATTCATAGTTAAGGTACTTTTTTAAGCTGATTCAATATAATGCCATAGTTGTAGGAATGGGAAAATAAGAGGAAAGTAATTTATTCAGTATTTAGAGTGTAACGACTAGAAGGCACACATTGCTCAGGTTAAGACACTTAGCCTGCCACATGTGTTACATCAGCACAGTTATACACTTTGCTTGCCTGTATGTTGATAAATTGCTAGTGCAAATAGTCCAGTGGGATAGCCATGAGTGAAGTGATTTTTCTGAAATGGTAAACACTTCTTGGTCAAATTCTCAATGATATAATTTTTCTTCTGTATTCATGATAGTTAAATTACTGGACCTTTCAGATGCATTAAAGTAGGTGTGAAAGCTACTGTATGTTTAAATGTAAAAGAGATTCTAGGTTCAAATAATTATGACTAGATTTTTTCACTCACATGAATGTGAGGATACTTTAAAATTGTTATGGAATGTGAGATCATTTTTTGTTGTACAAGAGACTGTTTTAAGTGTTCAACAATTTGATGACTTGGTTGATGCCAAATGTTAGGTAGTGTCTCCTAATCATTGTGACAACCAGAAGCATTAATTTCCAAAAATGCCCTTGCTAAGTCACTTCAGTCATGTCCGACTCTGTGCAACCCCATAGACAGCAGCCCGTCAGGCTCCCCCGTCCCTGGGATTGTCCAGGCAAGAACTCTGGAGTGGGTTGCCAATTCCTTCTCCAAAATGCCCCTAGAGGATGTTTATTGTTGTTCAGTCACTGAGAGTGAAAGTGAAGTCTCTCAATCATGTCTGACTCTTGCGACCCCACAGATGGTAGCCTACCAGGCTCCACCGTCCATGGGATTTTCCAGGCAAGAATACTGGAGTGGGCTGTGTTTCCTTCTCCAGTGGACCTTCCCAACCCAGGGATCGAACCTGGGTCTCCTGCATTGCAGACAGACGCTTTACCATCTGAGTCACTAGGTGTGTCCAACTCCTTGTGACCCTGTGTGCTCTAGCATGCCAGGCCACCCTGTCCTTCACCATCCCTGGGCATTTCCCATAATTCATGTCCATTGACTCCATGATGCCATCCAACCATATCATCCTCTGTGGCCCTCTTCTCGTTCTGCCTTCAATCTTTCCCAGTATCAGGGTCTTTTCCAATGATTTGGCTGTTAGCATCAGGTGGCCAGAGTATAAGAGCCTCAGCTGTCAGTCCTTCCAATAAATCTTTAGGGTTGATTTCTTTTAATTGACCAGTTTGATCTTCTTGCTGTCCAAGGGACTCTCCTCCAGCACCACAGTTCAGAAGCATCAATTCTTCGGCACTCTGCCTTCTTTATGGTCCAACTCTCACACCCATACATGACTACTAGAAAAACCATACCTTTGACTAGACAGATCTTTGTTGGTAAAGTGATGTCTTTGCTTTTTAATACACTCTCTGGGTTTGTCATAGCTTCCCTGCCAAGAAGCAAACATCTTTTAATTTCATGACTGCAGTCACCTTCTGCAGTGACTTTAGAGCCTCAAGGAAGAAATCTGTCACAACTTCATCTTTTCCCTTTTTGTTTCCCTTGAAGTGGTGGGATTGGATGCTTTGATCTTAGTATTTTTTTATTTTGAGTTTTTAGCCAGCTTTTCCACAACCCTCATAAAGAATCTACTGAATGTGGAACAAAGATCATGTGTTACAGATGGGAGTCACAGACTTGGATTTCATTCTAAATCCTTCTTCTTCTTTGGACTTTTGTTTTTTGGGCCAGTTAGTCAGCCTCTCATAGTCTCAGATCCCTTTCTAAAATACTGGGAAGATAATATCTTATGGAGTTATTAAGTGGATAAAACAATATATTTTAGATACCCGACCTGTGCTTCATGTGGGATGGGATTGTTTCTGACTTACCACGTTACTTTCCAATACTAGTCAGTCAGTTCAGTCACTCTGTCATGTCCAACTCCTTGCGACCCCATGGACTGCAGCACGCCAGGCTTCCCTGTCCATCACCAACTCCTGGAGCCTACTCAAACACATGTCCATCGCGTTGGTCATGCCATCCAACCATCTCATCCTCTGTTGTCCCCTTTTCTTCCCACCTTCAATCTTTCCCAGCCTCAGGGTTTTTTCCAATGAGTAGGTTTTTCGCATCAGTTGGCCAAAATATTGGAGTACTGCCAATACTAGTAGACATTTAATAAATATTTGCTTACTATTACTTAACTCTTATATGTCACACTGTATTCTGGTATTAAAAACATGTGAGGGAGGGGTGGCTTATAATAGGCCCTAGGGCTATCATGTGTGTCTCTACTCTTGTGTTTTGGAACTTTGTGAATTTTAGTTGAGAATGCTAGCTCTTTGGATTATAGCCTCTGGTTTCCAAGAGAGTATTAAATTAGAAATGCAGTGGTTTGCTTTCTGTTTGAAAGAGACCTATACGGGAAGTCTATCTCAGTAAGCACATTAATTTTCCCGAATACTAATGTAATACTAATAAATGCTATGAAAGTGCTGCACTCAATATGCCAGCAAATTTGGAAAACTCAGCAGTGGCCACAGGACTGGAAAAGGTCAG
>SJXQ01000845.1:0-50741 GCA_006408695.1 Aepyceros melampus
ACTGATTCTTCTCAGTGTTGTACCTTTGTAGTATCTTTTTTTCTTCTCCTGTCCTCTCTCCTCCAAAATAGGGCACAAGTTGAAAAGACATTAAATGGAAAGATTTACCTACAGTGTTGTGTAGATGATACCTAAATGTCAGGACTGCTGTTGTGCATTTCTAGTTGAGAATCTCAAAAGGAGTAAAGAGGACCAAGAAGTGTGATACATAAATTTAGAACTAAAGTTTCATATTGTTCTTACTATAAAAAGTGTGACCTGAGGAAAGGGTATGCATCATTGTGAGAACACTATTTTAGAAAACAAGTTTAGTTTATAGAAGGAATGTTTTATTTAATTTCTCTCCTGTGAAGACTCAATTTTTCCATTTTTTCCCTATTATATCTACTATTAAACCATTCTTTCTGCTTGGTATTAAAGTAATACTAACACCAAATATATGCACATGGATATCATTGTTATAAACTCTAAACCGAAAAATTCTCACTTACCAGTAAGCAATTATATACTGTTTCATCATGAAACCATTTTGCCCTCCTTGGCCTTGAATCCTAATATAAATTGATCATTAAAGCTTTTTTGGGGGAAAGTAGGAACATAAGTCGGAGAAGGCAATGGCAACCTACTCCAGTCTTCTTGCCTGGAGAATCTCAGGGACCGAGAAGTCTAATGGGCTGCCGTCTATGGGGTCGCACAGAGTCGGACACGACTGAAGCGACTTAGCAGCAGCAGCAGGAACATAAGTAGCATAATAGAAAGTTAAATTGAAAGCAACTTTAAAAGAAGTACAACAGTGTTTCTCCACTTACTGTTCTTTATGATAGTGTAGAGACCAGCCTGAGCAGCCTGAGGTTGTAAAAATTGTTTCTAGCCCTGATTTGTTCCCTAGCCTGTAATCAGTCTACCATGAGAGGCGCCACTAGGGACATAGGTATGAGAACAGTGTCTTCTGACTTCTTCAGGAGCATTCCAGGGAACAAGGAGAAAGGTTAAAAATTTATTAGGGGCTCTAAAGAAACAGACCTGCACCCATGGGCTCTTTGTTACTCTTAAATCAGGGCTATTGTCTTAAGAGGGAAAAAAAACACAGAGGGGGATCATACTCGCATCTTAAGAATACAGCCCCAGGAGTCAAGCTAAAAGTTGATTGCCTCGGGCCATTCAACTAAAGCAGCATAATTGTAAGTTAGTTAGCTATTTAGGCCTAATAACGAATGAACCTATCCCCGGAAAGGCCACAGTTTGTAAACCAATCAAAACACTCCATCTCAACTGCACCTGTTTATGATTTTTTGCTTATAAACTGCTTGTAACAATTGTTCGGGGTTCATCTCCTCGGGTGGAGATTGAACCCCGGTGCGACGGCTTAATAAATCCTCTTGCTAATTGCATCGAGTCCGAGTCTCGGTGATCTTGGCGACGACGGGTCCTGGGCAAAGACTGGGAGGTCTAACAATAGCCTTCCTTGAAAGAGAATGCAATAATAAACATAGGTCTGCAATTAAATGGAACAAAGGGAAGCTAGAGAATGTCATGGTCCAGGATTGCTATGTTTAAAGCTTTGCCTTAATACATGGATGAAATTTTAGGAATCTTAAAAACAATTGAGAAACTAACATACATATTCCTTGGTGCATGTCTCTTATATAAGAGCTCTGAAAATTGGGCTTCTGAAGAGCAAGGAAACTTTTAAAAAAGGAAGAAAAAATTAGGTTACTATTTTCCAAAATTGGCATTATAATCTGAAGAGAAATATTAACAATCCCTTCTAAATAAGAGAAATGAGATGGTTGGGCTGACAGCATAACCTTTCTTGGATTCAAACTAGCAGAGAGGGGAATCACATGGATAGAGCTGAAAGAGGAATCATACAGGTATACTGTATTTTAAGAAAATAATCAGGTGACAAAGAGACTGGAAGAGACAGGATCTCTATACCTCTGATGTAAGACATTGGCAATATTCTGGTTTTAATGTAGTGGTTACTTCATGGATGTCCATTTTATTCTATTTACTAATTTATGTTAGATGTATTAAGTATCTTTTGCTGCATAACAAATTATTTTTAACCTTAGTAATATAAATAATATTTATTATCCTCACAGTTTCTGTGAGTTGGGAATTCATGAACAGCTTAGCTAGCTTGAAGTTTCTCATGAAGCTGCAGTCAAGTTGTCATCTAGGGATATAGGCATTTAAAGTCTTATATGGAGCTAGAAAATAAACTTTCAAGGTAACCCATTAAAATGGCTGGAAAATTGTCACTGGTTTTTCATTGGAGACCTCAATTTCTCCCAATGTGAGCTTCCTCAAAGGTTGCTTGAATGTCCAACAGCATAGTGGTTGGTTTTCCTCATGCTGAGTAATTCAAACACCACCAAGGCAAAAGCAGCAATACTTTTTAGGACCTAGCCTTGAGTGCTACCTTTTGTCTCTTCTTCCATATTCTATTTGTTAGAAGTGAGTCAGCAAGTCCAATCCCAATTCAAAAGGAAGGGAAATTAGACTCTGACTTTGGATTGGATGAGAAATGAAGAATTTTCAAACATATCAAAGTCATCATATTGTTTTTTGAAGGCTTCAAATATTATATAGCCATTTTAAAAAAAAATCCATGAGCACAGATCTTAAGAAGAAATAAGATGATCCCTGAAATGAAGATCACATGTGAATTATAACAAAAGAGAATAGAAACTGTTGAAAACACAGTAAGAATGGGAGAAGCATGAAAATAAATTGGAAATTAATAAGTATTAAATTTATGGTATATTAAGTAACAGCCCCAAAGATACTCAGACCCTTATCCCTGGAGCCTTTGAATGTTACTTATATGACAAAAGTAACTTTGCAAATGTCATTAAGTATCTTGAGATGGGGAAATTATCCTGCTGCTGCTAAGTCTCTTCAGTCTTGCCCAACTCTATGCGACTCTGAGAGGGTAAAAGGCAGGAAGGCCAGGGGTCTCCAAACGGAGGAAATAGCTTGCAAGTGTCAGACATTTTTATCTCTCTTAAGCAGCAGGAGGAAACAAACTAGCGATACTTTTTCCTTCTCTATACAAATTTAAAAGGAGGTTTCTCTTAAAATTCCGTGTTGCCATGACACCTGGTTTCACCTGAAGTTAACTATTCTCAAACCTAGAGATAACCAGTGCCTTTTTTTCTTATGGAAAAGTTTATCTTAAGCTACGCTAATGTACTATGCATTTACCCCAAACTCTGTCTTCAGCCTTTTGGCTCAGAACTTACTTGATAAACCAGTATGTTATACTCAAATATTGTTCCTCTAATCTATGTAAATGAAACTATTTGTATGGTGATCTGCCCTTCTTCAAGATTCAAGTTAATCATTTAGTGTTGGAGAAGACTCTTGAGAGTCCCTTGGACTACAAGGAGATCCAACCAGTCCATTCTGAAGGAGATCAGTCCTGGGGGTTCTTTGGAAGGAATGATGCTAAAGCTGATACTCCAGTACTTTGGCCACCTCATATGAAGAGTTGACTCACTGGAAAAGACTGATGCTGGGAGGGATTGGGGGCAGGAGAAGGGGATGACAGAGGATGAAATGGCTGAATGGCATCACTGACGCGATGGACGTGAGTCTGAGTGAACTCTGGGAGTTGGTGATGGACAGGGAGGCCTGGTGTGCTGCGATTCATGGAGTCGCAAAGAGTTTTTGCCATATGTCAACATGAATCACTCATGGGTGCACATGTGTCCCCCCGTCCTGAAACCCCCTACCACCTACCTCCCCACTCCATCCCTCTGTATTGTCCCAGCGCATCTGCTTTTGAGTGCCCTGCTTCATGCATCGAACTTGCGCTGGTCATCTGTTTTACATATGGTAATCTACATGTTTCAATGCTATTCTCTCAAATCATCCCACCCTCACCTTCTCCCACATAGTCCAAAAGTTTGTTCTTTATATCTGTGTCTCTTTTGCTGCCTTGCATATAGGATTGTCGTTAGTGTCTTTGTAAATTCCATATATATGCCAATCCAGTTATTCTTGCTGGGATAATCCCATGGACAGTGAACACAACTGAGTGACTGAGCACACACACACACAATGAGAAATCAAGAAATATGGTGAATAGATTGAGAAAGTCTAATTATATATAATCAGAGTTCTAATTTCTTAAAACAAAAGAAAAATCTTAAAAGCAGCAAAAGAAAAAAAGATTGATTACTTACAAAGGAACTGTAGCTGGCTTGAAAAGTTATTTCTCAGTTGCAGCAAGGGAAGCTGTAACGCAGTGCAATAAAATCTTTAAAAATTGTAGGAAAAATAATTGTCATAATGAAATTTTCAGTTATACAGAAAAAGCACACACTTGCAAGAGAGAAGACTGACTATTATCAGGCTCTCATTAAAGACCTTTAAAAGATATATCTCAGTTATAAGAAAAATAATGAAAAGGAGGTTTGAAATGGTGAGAGAAGAAAATGATAAAGGTGAGTAAATGTATTAATGTCTAAAGTTATAAAAAGGTAAAATTACAGAACATTTAACAAAGACTAAACTTCTGGACAATAGAATGGAAGTCAGAAGATAATGACTTTCAATTCAGTTCAGTTCAGTCGCTCAGTAGTGTCCGGTCTTTGCGACCCCATGAATCGCAGTACGCCAGGCCTTCCTGTCCATCACCGTCTCCGGGAGTTCACTCAGACTCACGTCCATCGTGTCAGTGATGCCATCCAGCCATCTCATCCTCTATAATCCCCTTCTCCTCCTGCCCCCAATCCCTCCCAGCATCAGAGTCTTTTCCAATGAATCAACTCTTTGCATGAGATGGCCAAAGTAATGGAGTTTCAGCTTTAGCATCATTCCTTCCAAAGAAATCCCAGGGTTGATCTCCTTCAGAATGGACTGGTTGGATCTCCTTGCAGTCCAAGAGACTCTCAAGAGTCTTCTCCAACACCACAGTTCAAAAGCATCAATTCTTCAGTGCTCAGCAAGGCTTTAAACTTATATGCTTTCTCTTTAAATTCTAGATTTTAATGTTAAAATTTCTAGATTTCCCATGAAAATGAATACAGTGGAATGATTAACTTCAAAACAGAAAAATAGAATAAGTAAAAAATCATAATTGAAGAAATCAGTCAATTCAAAGGAATGTAAGAAAGAAGAAATAAAATCACATTAAAAAATACACAACAATAAATGTAAATGGATTCAATTACTTAGGTAAAAGACAAAAAATTTCAAACTAGAGTTAAAAAAAGATTAGGAAAAGTTATAGTAGGCAAATATGAACTAAATGCTGGTTTAATTCTTAATATACTGTTTCTGTTGAACAAACAGGATTATGGAGTTTATAATTTTTATTTGATTTTTTTCATAAGTTGGTTCTTTAGGCTTGACTGATATTCAGACCAGAGTGTTTCTCTCATAGGACCTCTCATGGTTTCTCTGGAAACTTGCTTGATTTGTCCATTAACTATAACTTTCTTAATGGGCAGTGCTTCTTCAGATAATGCCCTTTTAAATGTGCCCCTGACAGTACTTTCCACATTTCCTTTCTGTTAGGGTCATTTTATCCTAGGAATAAGCTCTCTTTTCCAGGGGCCTTTAAAAAATGATGCCATACTGACATTCTAACCATGAATTTCACTTCTGATCCCTGGGTTCAAGTACCTTTGTAAGAGACAGATTACTGAAGCTTCTGTAGGCTCGTTTATCAGACATGAAGTTCCTCTCAAGTATTTCTGAAACAGAAGCACAGAGACTTGCCAGCTTGTCTTCAGTAGTTTTGGCTGATCAGGAGACAGTAAGTCCTCATAGATTTAGAGTTTATTATTTACAGCACATTAGGCAGCATGAACTCCACGTTCACATCAGTTTCTCTTTCCCCACTAAGTCTCAGAAAGTGACCTGAAAGTAGATCTAGGTGAATTCTGTACCCATAGGGCATCTATGTCAAAGCTGAGGAGTACTGGTCTTAGAATACCTTCAATCTTATAAGGGACTGATGATAAACTTATCCATTCTTCTTGCTGGAGGTTGCCTTTATTACCCTGGACTATAAACACATCTCTCTGGGGAGAACAGGGAGACAGCTGTTTATTACCTTGCAGTATCTCCCAGAGAGGGGATACCTTTATTTTTATTATACATTAATGTAAATAATGAATAATGCTCCACAGTGAGTCGCTATTTCTATACTGCCAGAAACCCTTGGAAACATTCATGAAAAAATAATCATGGAAAAAAATGGACTGTGGCTCAGAGGTTAGAGCGTCTGCCTCCAATGCGGGAGACCTGGGTTCGATCCCTGGGTCGGGAAGATCCCCTGGAGAAGGAAATGGCAACCCACTCCAGTATTCTTGCCTGGAGAATCCCATGGACTGAGGAGCCTGGTGGGCTGCAGTCCATGGGGTCACAAAGAGTCGGACACGACTGAGTGACTTTACTTACTTCTTACTTACTTATGAATGCCTAGATATATAGGAATGTGAAAGATATGTGGAAAATTGTTTTTAACATTATTTTTCTGCTTCTGCCATGGCGATAGTGGGGGGGTTGACTCTTAGCAGTAAAATGAATAACTTCAAAATTGTCCTCGTTAAATCCCACCTATTGATTAATTTTGACATATTTGACCTTTATTGTGAGGAAATGATTTTTAAAATACTCGAACCAGTTGTCAGATCCATCATTTGAAAATCTAGACGAGTATTCTTTATTTTGGAATTTCATATGTATTCTATGTTGATGCCACACCAAAAAGCTTTCCTATATACTGGCTACTCCTTAAATATCAGACAAGATGGAGTTTATGACAGTCTTAGTAGGGAACAATATGCCTTGATAAAAATTTATCATTATGAAAATATTAAATTCTAAACTTGCATGTATCTAATATCTCATTTTAAATACACATGAAAACAGTTACTACAAGAGAACTGACAAATATAACATTCTATTTGGAAATATTAATACTTTCTAACTCCTTTTATAAGGCCTTGATAACAAAACAAAATGAGAAAAAAATATAGACCTATTTCACACAGAAACACATAAACATAAATATTAGTGAATATTATTCATGAAAAGCTAATGCATTATTATGAAATTAGATTTATTCTGGGAATAAAGCATTGGTTCAGATTTTTTAAAAAATCAATGTGTTATACTCTAATTATAGACAACATATTAAAAAGCAGAGACATTACTTTGCTGACAAAGATCCATGTAGTCAAAGCTGTGATTTTTCAAGTAGTCATATATGGATGTGAGAGTTAGACCATAAAGAAAGTTGAGTGCTGAAGAATTATGCTTTCATTCTGTGGTGTTGGAGAAGACTCTTAAGAGTCCCTTGGACTGCAAGTATATCAAACCAGTCAATCCTAAAGGAAATCAGTCCTGAATATTCATTGGAAGGACTGATGATGAAGCTGAAACTCCAATACTTTGGTCACCTTATGCAAAGAACTGACTCTTTGAAAAGACCCTGATGCTGGGCAAGATTGAAGGCAGGAGAAGAAGGAAACGACAGAGGATGAGATGATTGGATGGCATCACCAACTTTATGGGCATGAGTCTGAGCAAATTCCAGGAATTGGTTGATGGACAGGGAAGTCTGGCCATGGAGTCATAAAGAGTCGGACATAACTGAGCAACTGAACTGAACTGAACAACTCAAATACTTTAAGGGACAAGAATGATACAATCATCTCAAGGTATATAACTGAATACTGTAACACTAATTCGATATTTAGAAAACTCTTAAAAAGCAGATTATAGAAGAGAACTTCCTAGGATGATAAATACATCTACAAAAATTCAAATCTCAACATTGCTTATTATTAGAAAAATGAAAATCAAAACTACAATGAAGTATCACTTCACATTGGTCAGAATGGCCATCATCAAAAAAATCTAAAAACAATAAATGTTTGAGAGGATGTGGAGAAAAGGGAACACTCTTGCCCTGTTGGTGGAAATGTAAATTGATCATCCACTATGGAGAACAGTATGGAGATTTCTTTGAAAACTAGGAATAAAACTACCATATGATCCAGAAATCACACAACTAGGCATATACCCTGAGAAAAACATAACTCAGAATGATACATGTACCACCAGTGTTCATTGCAGTACTATTTACAATAGCCTGAACATGGAAGCAAACTAGATGTCCATTGATAGATGAATGGATAAAGAAGTTGTGGTACATATGGACTGTTAGCCATGAAAAGGAGTGAATTTGAGTCAGTTCTAGTGAGGCCAGTGAGCCTAGAGCCAGTTATACAGAGTGAAATAAGTCAGAGAAAAACGATTATCTTATATTAACATATGTATGGAATCTAGAAGAATGGTACTGATGAACCTGTTTGCAGGGCAGCAGTAGAGATGCAGACATGAAGAACAGACTTGTGGACATAGTCAGGGAAAGACAGGGTGGAACAAACTGAGAGAGTAACGTGAACATATACATAACTATATGTAAAATAAATAGCCGTAGAATTTGCTGTATGATGCAGGGAGGTCAGCCTGGTGCTCTGTGACAACCTAGGGGGCTGAGATGGGGAGAGTGGGAGGAAGATTCAAAAGGAGAGGACATATGTATATTTATGGCTGGTTCATGTTGGTGTATGGCAGAAACTCACACAACTTTGTAAAGCAATTATCCTCCAATTAAAGATAAATTTAAAAAATTCACATCAAACATCACTTCTAAGAGTATATCTTCAAAAATCAGAAACAAGATTCAGATTCCTGTTACCATCTCTTTAATTCATAGTTTTCAAGTTACTATCCTTTTCAATAAGTCAATTAAAAGAATAACACTTGGAACACATAGAAAAAAATTATTTTCAGCCAGTGTAATCATATACTTGAAAAACCAAAAGGAACCTACAGATAAAGTATTAAAATTAATGAGAGTTTTTCAAGGCTGTAATATATAACATTGATATCAAAGTAAATTTTAATTTTATACCCCATCAAAGCTAAGGTAGAAAATGTAGTTTAAGAAGATATCATTTGTAATAGCCAACACAATGTTTTTTGAATATAACAGAAAGTTTAAGATTACTATGGAAACAGAATACTTTATTGAAATACACTATTAAGTAGGAACTAAATATATAAAAAGATATACCATATTCATGGGTTGAAGACTCAATTTTGTAGAGAAACTTCAATATGGTATTCCAAAGTGACAAGTGTCCTGACTAGCAGAGCTGGTAAATTCAGTTATTAAAAATACAATATGTATTTTCTATTGATAATCATAATAATAGGACAACGAGGAACTGAAAGCTATGTAAAATTAGAAGAATACATCATTTTGGGAAAGATACCAAATTTCAAAAGTTGAAATGACAGAAAATTTAAAATTCATTTTAGAATTTTCACATTAGAAATAGCCTCAGTCTAATGAGCATGGCAATTTTGAATTATTTATGCATAACCTATCAGGTCTTATGTCCCAACCAAATTCTGCAACATGGATCTATATGAAGGATTGTGGATAATTCGAAATCTTATAAAACTTCCAATAAAAATAAAACAACTCTGAAAAGTATTAGAATAATAAAGAAATAATGCATATCTTGGCTGATGATATTTTAGATCAAATTTGGCACATCGTGCAAAGCTGAGTTTGTAATCTTTGAATCTGTGCATGTTTGTCTGTTGTTTAAGAGCATTTGGAGACCCAGATGTCCCAGGTGGCACAGTGGTAAAGAATCAGCCTGCCAATGTAAAGGGCATGGGTTTAATCCCTGGTTTGGGAAGATTCCCTGGAGAGGGAAATGGCAACCCGGTCCAGTATTCTTGCCTGGGAAGTCCCATGAGCAGAGGAGCCTGGAGGGCTTCAGTCCATGGGGTTGCAAAAAGAGTCAGACATGACATTGCAACTGAACACACACCATCAGTGTGAGATTGTGCTGAGAACTAAACAGTAGTGTATAAAGGAAGTATTGTCCCTGCCTTCAAGGAACTTGCAGCCCAGAGAGGAAGATCATTAACACACTTCAATAGACAACTATATTGTGACTGGTAATATTCATTAAAAATTCTTTATTGCCAAGTGCCATAAGTGCTATGGGAGCTCACAGCAGAGACCCTCAAGACATATGGAGAACATACATTTTTAGGAAAGACTTCCTTTGGACTGTAGCCCTCCAGGCTCCTCTGTCCATGGACTTCTCCAGGTGAGAATGCTAGAGTGGGTTGCCATACTCTCCTCCAGGGGATCTTCCCGACCCAGGGATCGAACCTGCATCTTGTGCATTGCAGGTGGATTCTTTACCACTGAACTACCGCAGAAGCCCCAGGATCAACGGGGATAATTGATAACAGCACCTGGAAGAGGTGCTGTTTAAGTGTGACCCTGGGTAACAGGACACTCTTTCTCTGTGAGTGGTGCTCTGAGAAGGACTCAGCTGAGAACTCTCAGCTGTCTATGCTCCTGCTGCTGCTAAGTCGCTTTAGTTGTGTCCGACTCTGTGCGAACCCATGGATGGCAGCCAACCAGGCTCCCCTGTCCCTGGGATTCCCAGGCAAGAACACCGGAGTGGGTTGCCATTTCCTTCTCCAATGCATGAAAGTGAAAAGTGAAAGGGAAGTCGCTCAGTCGTGTCTGACTCTTTGCGACCCCATGGACTGCAGCCTACCAGGCTCCTCCATCCATAGGATTTTCCAGGCAAGAGTACTGGAGTGGGATGCCATTGCCTTCTCCGGTCTATGCTCCTAGAAGCTGGCAAAACGAGAGCCTCCGTCCTGCAGGCAGCTCGGGGCTGCACACAGCAGTAACCACTTTGCTGATCTGGACAGCAGTGGCTCTCAAGCTTGAGGGTGCATTGGAATCACCTGGAGGGCTTTTTAAACCAGATTTCTGGGCCCCAACCCCAGATTATCTGACTTAAAGAATCTTGAGAGGGTTCCAATATTTACATATAACATGTTCCCAGGTGATGCTGCTGCTGCCTCAGCATTCACACTTTGAAAACCGCTCTGCAGAGAAGGCTGCACTTGAAATGCCATTGCAGAGCATTAATTCTGAGTAGATAGAGTTTGATAATATTTTCTGAATGAATAGCACCAACTTTACAGATTCTACTTCCAAGTGAGGGAGAAAGTACATGATTACAATACAATGCAGAGCCATAAGAAGTTAGCTGCCAACTATTAACAGTTGCAGAAGAAAAGGGCCAATTTTTCCTCAGTTTGTCATGAGAATCTTGCCAAACAAGTGAGCTGATCTTACCTTCTGGCTCAGTGAACTAATCAGAGGAGAACTTTTATCTTTGGGTCTTAGTTTCCTCAAAAATAAAATGAAATTAATAATACTGGTGTTGTTGTTAGGATCAACTAATGTGTGCATACACGTGTGCTTGCTCAGTCACTTCAGTCATGTCTGACTCTGCCCTTTGGACTGTAGCCCTCCAGGCTCCTCTGTCCATGGACTTCTCCAGGTGAGAATGCTAGAGTGGGTTGCCATACCCTCCTCCAGGGGATCTTCCCGACCCAGGGATCGAACCTGCATCTTGTGCATTGCAGGTGGATTCTTTACCACTGACTACCGCAGAAGCCCCAGGATCAACGGGGATAATTGATAAAAAGTACTTTAAATATAAGGTAGTATTAAAATATCTAGCTTCTGTTAGGTTTTGTTCTGTTTTTAAAAATTTTTTTTATTTAGTATAGTTTATTTACAATGTGTTAATTTCTGCTGTACAGCACAGTGATTCAGTTATATATATGTGTGTGTATATATATATGTATACATTCTTTTTAATATTCTTTTTCATTATGGTTTGTCATATGATATTGAATATAGTTCCTTGGGCTGTGCAGTAGGTTGAAAAGCCCATTTTCTTAAGGAGATTATATAGTGTTAATGGGAGACTTCACTCTACCTTTTGATGCTAGCCATGCTATGGTTTTTCCAGTGGTCATGTATGGATGTGAGAGTTGGACTGTGAAGAAGGCTGAGCGCCGAAGAATTGATGCTTTTGAACTGTGGTGTTGGAGAAGACTCTTGCAAGTCCCTTGGACTGCAAGGAGATCCAACCAGTCCATTCTGAAGGAGATCAGCCCTGGGTGTTCTTTGGAAGGAATGATGCTAAAGCTGAAACTCCAGTACTTTGGCCACCTCATGTGAAGAGTTGACTCATTGGAAAAGACTCTAATGCTAGGAGAGATTGGGGTCAGGAGGAGAAGGGGACAAAGAGGATGAGATGGCTGGATGGCATCACCGACTCAATGGACATGAGTTTGGGTAAACTCCAGGAGTTGATGATGGACAGGGAAGACTGGCGTGCTGTGATTCATGGGGTCGCAAAGAGTTGGACACGACTGAGCGACTGAACTGGACTGAACTGAACTGATGCAGGACTCAACACTATGTATACTAACATCATTTACTAATACAGTGACATCTTGAACCTTAACCATGTATAGTGTCATTCCCAAACTCAACAGCATATTTACAATCTCAAACCTAGTCTACAGAGAACAGCTACCACTGAGCTTCTCACTGACGCTGGCATCCCGCTTTTGGGGACACTCCTTAATGCTTTGGTGAAGGGAGTGTCATCGGGCTTTCCTGGGGAACATAATCAGCTAGTGGTTTCTCTGAAATTACAAAATAAATATATTATAACATGCTAACTTCTCTGAGAACTTGGAGCTCTTCTCCAATGTTTTGCCAAGGTAGTTCAAACTTTGTTCTTTGCTTATCATTCTAGAGCTCTTTGTTTGATATGACTGTATTATTGCAGTAAAGTTAGTGATAGTTTTATGGGCCTTCAAATATTTTGTTTTACTGATAATGCATAAAGAAACAGGAAGCTGCTGTTGACATTCTAACTCAGCTTCCTTTTTCATATTAATTTTGCCTTAATTTCAAAAAATTGGATAAGTTGCAGATTTTTAAATGAAAGACAAATGCTATGCAAATGATAGAAAAATGAATATGCATTGGGTTAGAACTTCTATTTGGGGATTTCAATTTCATCTTTGACTGGCACGTTTTCTTTTAAAAAAATAAGTTTAACCTTTTTTGCCACACGATGGTAGTGTTGCTTCTCTTGTTAAGCACCAAAAATAGATTCAGATGCCAGTTAAATCATAAAAAAATATATTTCTCCAAGGAGATCTAACAATAAAACATTAGTTTTATAAAGAAAAAAGACTCCTACACATTTATGTTATTTTTAAAGAGCAGGAAACATCAATGCCAGTGTTTCCTGAGGAGAATTGCCATTTCTTCCCTGGGAAACAGATCTCTGGATGTCAGGAACATTCTCGTTATCTCCTTTCTTAAGTGAATCTTGTTTTAGGCATTGTCTTTCAAATTACTTCCCCTTTTAATTGGGTTGACAAGTATAATTTATTTCCTTCTAAGTTGATGTAGATATTTATCTTGAAGAAGAGAAATTTTAAATGGCACTTACATTGATTGTAATCTACATAATCTTTTATAGCAGATTTAGGATTAGAAGCCAACTTCGAAGTTGTCTAGTGTGACCCTCTATTTGCATGCGGTAATTTCTTCTGCATCATCCAGAACAGATGGCTGTGCAGTTTCTCAAGTGCCTCCAAGGATGTCCTTCAAGGCGCCTCTGTTCGTTGGCGGACTCCTAGAAAAGGAATTTGTTTGCTTTATGTTCAGCAGAATGTGGTGTTGCTTGGAAGCTGTGACGCTTCTGTTTGCTTGAATTCAAAACCATTTCATTTGTCTGGAGGCAACCATCTTGTTGTGAGAATGAGTCACAGGATAAAATTATGAAATGTAGTTTGCTGCACACTGGAGTCAGTCACAATCTGTCCACAGATCCAAAAAATATTGAAGAAATATAGCAAGCTACATTTTGTACTCTGAGAGATCTGGGTTTAACATGTCAGAAATTATTTATTTTCCTCATGACCGTCATGCGTTTACTGAAATATTCAATTATGATTTTTGGTTGCTCTGTTCTCAGAAGTACAGTTTCCATTAACATTAAATTTTGCAATCAGCAGATTTAGTGGAGGAAATAAATTCCTTTGTCACTTTGTCAAATGAGGTGATGGTGTGTGAGAAAGCATACCTGTCTCAGCAGGGCCTTAGCTATTTTCTCAGGGGACAATTTTCTCCACATCCAGCAATCCAGTGACTCTGTAGCCTTTTGAATCCAGATAGTAAGAGAGGTTTGTGGAAAGATTTAGACTGAGTTTGCAAGGATCTGAGTGGCAATGGGGTCACCAGGCATCCTAAATGCATTCCTCAGCTTTATAGATTTAGAAATGTCTTATCATTTCAGCAAGGGACTGATTATGCTCTTTGAAACCCACTAGAGTAACTGATCTCAAAAGAAAGTGAGAGATAAGCCTGAGGTGCTCCATTATTATAATTCCCATGAGAAGTGCACCTGGCAGAATAGTCTACAGTGGTCATAGCCCCTGCTATACCATTTTAGTAAGTTTTGTAGTATCAGCTCCTGAGGGCCACTGTGTCAGGGATAGATGAATCAAAACCTCATGAGATATGCTACTTTGGCAGATGGCTAGTCACTTCTGCTTTGTATTCATGCTTGTTGATAATACTTTCAGAGGATGATATTTCTGATCTCGACTTTAAATTCTTATTTGAGTCCTGAACCACCTATT
Source organism: Aepyceros melampus (assembly GCA_006408695.1). Lineage (NCBI taxonomy): Eukaryota > Metazoa > Chordata > Mammalia > Artiodactyla > Bovidae > Aepyceros > Aepyceros melampus. Next base: position 14,605 of record SJXQ01000845.1, read on the forward strand.
CTTGATAATTACATAGACTTTTATGATTGTAAATTTTGTGTTGTCTAAACTAGAAATCAAATATGAGTCATATATTTTTCAAATGCATGCCATTTGTAATTATTTCTCTGTTAGTATATATCACTTTGATCTAGAGAGAAGGAAAAAATGTTTTAATATCTTCTTATTTTGATCAGATATGGCAGAAAATGTGGTTAATTATATAGGGTGAAAAAATGAAATAGTAATATGAGAATTAGAGTTAAATAACAATTAATTTTAGCCTTCAAGTGAAAAACCAAATTAAGATTCATATTTTCTTTCAAAAATCAATATTGACCTTCTTTTACTTGATGAGGGCATCTACTTTATATATGTTTGCTCACTCAAAAAAATTTGAAATGCTACTGATTGTGTTAGGCATGAAAGATGCAAAGATAAATAAGACATAATTTCTATCTCGAGATGTTTACAATCTAGTAGGAGAGGCTAACAGCTAAACAGGCAATTCTAAGTAGGATATAAAAATGTACAAGGTGGTACTGATACACATAAAAATGTTCCAAACCCAGGCCTCTATTATATTTCTCAATAATGAAGGGAAAGCACATTTAGTCAAATTTTTTTATAATTTTCCATAGTATTCTTTTTGTTCTAAAAGATTAAAGATAGAATTAATATTTATCTGCAGAGATGAAATGCCCTTATTATATATGTTAGCATATCAGTGTAATCAAGATTTTAATTTTGGAAGTTATGGCCCCCAAAGAAAGACAATTGTTTACCGGTCGGATGGTAATGCTGTAACAGTAATATCTCTAATTTTTAATGTCTCCTCCAATCCACCCCTCATTAAATATACAGTAGTCATAAAAACAGTATTCCTATAATGTGGGTGTAACTTCAGGTGACTCCCTGAGAATCTATTCTCTTGTCCAACCAGATTGCTGCTCCAAAGCTTCTCTTCAGGAATCCAGAATCTGCTAGTGTATGGAAGTCTATTTATGACATAAAACAGGAGTCACTACTTGGGATATATGCTATTTTTATGTGATATATAAAGTTATTACCCAAGATGTTAGAGTCGCTTGTAATGTTCCTTAAACTACAACATTTTAGTGTCCTTAATATAAACTAACAGAACATCTCCAGAGAACAGAACCACTGGGCTAGAATGAGTCCTTCTTTAACAAATTGCAGAGAATTTGTGCTCAACATCCTTATTATAGGGTTATAGCCTTAAACTAGTTAGATCCTGTCAGTTACCTGACTAGCATAAGTGATATTCAGTAAAATTTCACATACCCACCAACCCACTCAAATGGCATTTGTTGAGCTTCGATTATATGTTGGGTACTGTTGTAGATTTGGGGGTTCCATTAAAAAAAGAGCATGGCATCTCTCTCCAGGGAGTTCACACTATGTCATGGAAGGTAGACTTAGTAATGATCTATCATGTGAGAAGTATGAAATTATTTCTTGAACATGAGTGAGTGAGTGAAGTTGCTCAGTCGTGTCCAACTCTTTGCGACCCCATGGATGGCAGCCTACCAGGCTCCGCCATCCATGAGATTTCCCAGGCAAGAATACAGGAGTGGGCTGCCATTTCTTTCTCCAACGGATCTTCCCAAACCAGGGATTGAACCCAGGTCTCCTGCATTGCAGACAGACATTTTACCATCTGAGCCACAAGTCTGGGCATACATCCCCATACATCTTGAATATGGTGCCACAAAAATGCCAGACAGGAAGGATGAATATTTTCTTTTATGGATGGAGAAAGGCTCTAGAGAGAGGAGATCACACTTGTACTGATTCTTGAAGAATGAATAGTCATTTTCTAGATGATGAGAGTGAAGACATTTTGAGAGGAAGAAAATATTATCAGATATATTACATATCATTCATTAATCTATTCATTTTTAAGTTCTAGATTTTAGAAAGTTTGATGACCAGAAACATCTGTGCTTACAGTATACCATCTTAACTTTCTACAAAAAAGACTTCACTGGATTGACTCAATATTCTGGTCATGGATTTTCCTAAGAAATGGCTTATGCAGAATATGGCTGCATTATTTATAAAATGTTTTTGATGGGTATCATATGTTCATGTTGATTTTTCAATCTGAATATTGTTGAATAAACGTTTTCTTCACACTCTCCACAAATAATTATCTCTTTTTGGTCTTAAACTCTTCTAACCTTTCATTATCTTCCTTAATTGAGCTGTATGCACTTTCTCTTTAATGTAACTGCTTTACAATGTATGAAGAAGCAAAGGAAACTAACAGATTCCAAGGCCAAGTCATACTTCAGCTAAATGCTTGGGAACACTGGACTCTTCCGCAGTCACTGAGTATACATTCTGAGCCCTCTATTTATTTGCATCCTCACTTGAGACTGGAAGTCCTGAGTGGAATATCCAGTTATCTGAACCTGAGTCATTTATCTTAAGAAATCCTGGCTGCTCTTTACCTTCTCTAGTGGACACATGGCCCTTTACCTTTCACAAAAAGAAGGATTTTGCCTCAAATTAAGAGAGAACTTTAGATGTTGAGGGTATAATACAACAGTCCCCATCTTGATCACTCTGTGGCCCCTGGTACCATTATCTACTCCCTTTTTGAAATCATTTCTTTACCATACTTCTAGATACTGTTGCTTCTGTTATTTAGAGATACTCTACTGCTTTTCTCTTCTTGATGTCTCTCTGTTACCAATAGGTTAGCTATAAAATAACTAAGATGGAAACCAATGCCCTTTGTAATCATGCTCTTTGGATATGGAGCTTTACAATCCTCTTTGCATTCCAATGCTGCATTCTGTGATCAGATATCCTTGGTTCTTGATATAGCTAACTACTTGTAATTTTCTCAATATATCCTTCTTGAAAACATCCAGAAAAGCCTTTCTTCTTCTTTGTCTTTGGATTCATCCTTCAAGGTTCAGATTAATTGTGTGAAGTACTCCAGGATTGTCTCTGTGTAAAGGTAATCTCTTCCTTCTCTGCCTTCCCTCGGTACTTTACCTACCTAGTTTATGACTCTCTTCCAAGTTTATGACTTCTCTTCTTTAAAGAAGACTGTCCTATTTTAATATAATATAATGCTAGCCAAATGACTTTGAGTCATCTTAAATCCCTTTTGGACATATCTGGATGTAAATAGTATGGTAATAAAAATAATATTACAGTAGCTGTTATTCTCTATCATTCAGGTGTTCAGTTATCAAAGGACCATTGTTCTCACTTACCATTAATAATTAAAATAGTCTTGTATCTTTCTCCCAAATATCTGGATACACTTCAACAACAACAACAACAAAAGCTAGAGTCTTCTGTTGTATTGAGGAGAGTACTGTGGTGAAATAGAAGAGCATCTTTGTATTGTGCTCCTATTATTTTCTAGGACAGAATAATCTTTATGCTGCCAATAGTCTAATGTGATTTCTGGCATAAAGTTTGGTAGTGCCTTTTCAAAGTCATCAAAGCAGAATCCTAGATGGGCAGCACTCTAACAGCTGCTATAAAAGCCCCTAAATTACATACATAACTTTCATTATTGTGCTGACATGTACTGGCCATGGTTTGCCTCTTTCTAGAGTGTGTTGTAAGCTGCAGATGAACAGACATTCTTTTCACCATTCTGAGATACTCTACCACCTACACTATTCCCACATCTGAAGTAAGAGGCAGGACTAGACCATCATAGCACAAACGTTAAGCTAACTAGGTGAATGCCAATTCAGATCTATCCAGGTTCTCTATCAAATATTTCCCTAACCCAGGGGAGATATTTTTCTGATGTTTGTTAATCATAGTTAAACAATAAATTGCTAAGTATTTTTGAATGATACAATGTACCACTCCAAAACTTTGGCCACCTGATGTAAAGAGCTGACTTATTGGGAAAAAAAACCCTGATGCTGGGAAGATTAAGGGCAGGAGGAGAAAGAGGTGACAGAGGATGAGATGGTTGGATGGCATCATCAATTCAATGGACATAACTTTGATCAAATTCTGGGAGATGGTGAAGGACAGGGAAGCTGGTGTGCTGCAGTCCATGGGGCTGCAGGGTCGGACACAGCTTAGTGACTGAAGACAGCCAACACATACAGTGTTCATATATACAATACATATAGTATTCACTGATGAATGGCAAATATCTGAATAGGGAGATTAAATAACCACTCACAAAGGAAGTTATATGGTAACCACTGATAAGCCAGTGGCAATGAACATTTTTGTTCTGAATCTTAGGCATTAACATCAGGCTCTAAGGTAATGATGCGCTTATAATTAAACCTATGGATGACGTACATTCCTGAAAAGTGAGTTGTAAAACACATTTCTGTGACTCACGTTTGTTCTGAGTTCTAGTTTTAGAAATATAGACCTCTATAGCATATAAGTTCTGCAGGAAAAAAGAGATATGGTAAGAAAAAAAAAAGATAGATCTAACAAAACAACAAGTTAAGGATGATAGACTCCAACCAGCAAACCCAGAGGCATACATAAACGCGTGTTAGCTCGTGTTGGCAGTGGTAAAATGCATAAGGTGAGAGAATGGCTCTTCAGGAATGACAGCTGGCAGACTTCTGGTTTTAGCTCTGGCATTAGAATTATTTGCTGCTTAATTCTGCAAGTTCAGATTTTTAGAAAAATATTCTATTTTGTGGTATATTGAAGCTCTTCTACCCTTATGAAGGGACTTACACAGTAGCATTAAGCACTTTTGTTATATAGCCAATCATTTATATCTGTGTGTGTATATGTATGTATATATTATATATAGTTTGTCAGGAAAAATTGTGAAAGACTAAAATGGGAAAAAAGATTTTGGGCTCTTCTATCTTGTGTATTCTTCTGAATTATCTCTGCCTTTCATTGTCTTTAAGCTATTTTATAACTTTTAGTGTTGCATAACACACACAAAAAAAAACACTAGAGCTCTCTCTAAGAAAATTAGAGATACCAAGGGAAAATTTCATGCAAAGATGGGCTCGATAAAGGACAGAAATGGTATGGACCTACAGAAGCAGAAGATATTAAGAGGAGATGGCAAAAATACACAGAAGAACAATACAAAAAAGATATTCATGACCCAGATAATCATGATGGTTGATCACTCACCTAGAGCCAGACATCTTGGAATGCAAAGTTAAGTAGGCCTTAGGAAGCATCACTATGAACAAAGCTAGTGAAGGTGATGGACTTCCAGTTGAACTATTTCACCCTAAAAGATGATGCTGTGAAAGTTCTGCATTCAATATGTCAGCAAATTTGGAAAACTCAGCAGTGGGCCACAGGACTGGAAAAGGTCAATTTTCATCCCAATCCCTAAGAAAGGCAAGGCCAAATAATGTTCAAACTGCCGCACAATTGCACTCATCTCAAATGCTAGGAAAAAAATAGATAAATAAAATCGAGAAAAAAAAAATTCTCCAAGCCAGGCTTCAACAGTATGTGAACCCTGAACTTTCAGATGTTCAAGCTGGATTTAGAAAAGGCAGAGGAACTAGAGATCAAGTTGCCAACATCTGCTAAGTAGTTTTGAATGATACAATGTACCACTCCAAAACTGGATCATAGAAAAAGCAAGAGTTCCAGAAAAACATCTGCTTTATCCACTACACCAAAGCCTTTGACTGGGTGGATCACAGCAAACTGTGGAAAATTCTTCAAGAGATGAAAATACCAGACCACCTGACCTGCCTCCTGAGAAATCTGTATGCAGGTCAAGAAGCAACAGTTAGAACTGGACATGGAAAAACAGACTGGGTCCATATCGGGAAAGGAGTACATCAAGGCTGTATATTGTCACCCTGCTTATTTAACGTATATGCAGAATGCATCTTGAGAAGTGCTGGACTGGATGAAGCACAAGCTGGAATCAAGATTGCTGGGAGAAATATCAATCACCTCAGATATGCAGATGACACCACCCTTATGGCAGAAAGCTAAGAACTAAAGAGCCTCTTGATGAAAGTGAAAGAGAAAAGTGAAAAAGCTGGCTTAAAACTCAGCATTCAAAACATGAAAATCATGGCATCCAGGCCCATCACTTCATGGCAAATAGATGGGCAAACAGTGGAAACAGTGACAAACTTTATTTTTTGGGGCTCTAAAAACACTGCAGATTGTACTGTAGCCATGAAATTAAAAGACACTTGCTCCTTGGAAGAAAAGTTATGACCAAATTAGACAGCATATTAAAAACAGAGATATTACTTTGCCAACAAAGGTCCATCTAGTCAAAGCTATGGTTTTTCCAGTGGTCACGTATGGATGTGAGAGACCATAAAGAAAGCTGAGCACCAAAGAACTGACACTTTTGAACTGTGCTGTTGGAGAAGCCTCTTGAGAATCCCTTGAACAAGGGGATCCAGCCAGTCTTCCTAAAGGAAATCAGTCCTGAACATTCATCTGAAGGGCTGATGCTGAAGCAGAAATTACAATACTTTGGCCACCTACTGCGAATAACTGACTTACTGGAAAAGACCCCGATACTGGGAATGTTTGAAGGCGGGAGGAGAAGGGGATGACAGAGGAGATGGTTGGAGGGCATCACCGACTTGATGGACATGAGTTTGAGGAAGCTCCGGAAGTTGGTGATGGACAGGGAAGTCTGGCTTGCTGCGGTTCATGGGGTTGTAAAGAGTCTTACACTACTGAGCAACTGAACTGAATGCTAATAGTAAATGATTCTTGTCCACAGAAATGGAAATTGTGTCCCACTGGAAATTCAGTTCATTATTGCTCTGTGGGTGTTAGCATGTTTTTCATCTGTTAAGCAAATTCATTTCAGCCTTCTTTATGATCTGCATATGTGTGGTCCCTTCAGTTCCCTTTTGTGCCATTTATAACATCTTATTTGTCCCCTTATTTGATGTGTTAAATAAAATCTTTGGCACACATGCTCATTTTATATTTACAGGTATTTTACTTCTTAAAAATTATCTTTATTTATACATAATATACAAGGGGCTTCCCTTGCAGCTTAGCTGGTACAGAATCTGTGTGGAACTGAGAGACCTGGGTTTGATCCCTGGGTTTGAAAGATCCTCTGGAGAAGGGGAAGGCTACCCACTCCAGTATCTGGCCTAGAGAATTCCATGGACTGTATTGTCCATGGGGTCGCAAAGAGTCAGACATGACTGAATCACTTCACTTCATTTATGCTTAATGATCTTACTAAAATAGTTAATGTGAAAGGATGATTCTTTTCCTCTGTCCCTTATTCCTTTGCCCTTCTTTCTTTCCTTTCATCCTTTAGATATTGATTTGCCAGGCATTTTAAGGGGTACTGGGTATATAATATCCAACCTGAGTGTGCCTGTAATTTCTTCAATTTTTATTATCATATATAATGGCTTTCACAGTGACAAATAAGACTATGTGAAATAATGAGAATAATAAGGCCAAGAGTTTGCATAGGTTTGTATTTGGGTATAACCTCTTTCCTACTGTCTGACTTTTGGTAAGTTACTTAATTTTTCTTATCAACCAGGCAGAATAGTTGTTGGGTACAGTAAGATTATATATAACTCCTCAGTACTTAGATGGTATCTGGTTCTTGGTAGGGACTCTGACTCAGTGAATGTTAAATCCCATTCTATATGGTGCTTCTTCAACCTTCTTTTTAAAAGTTTTTTCCCCCATTCTCTCCAACAACTTATTATTGCTGTGTCTCTTTTATTGATGCTGGAATGACTAGGCCAAGCTCAATAAACAAGAATTTAGAACCAGTACCTTGATTTAGTACCTAGTTCAATGAGTAATATAAACCTAAAGTAAAGAAAAAACTCACAACCAGGAAAACCTCTGGATGGTGAAAGCCACACTTAAGGTTAAGGGACTATTAATATAAAAAAAAGAAGTGATTAAAAGAATGACCCCGTTGCAGAAAGTGTGTTAGTCTACCTGGATGATAACAGATCAAATTTTGTGAAAGCCACATTTGCCCTGTCAAATTTCTAAAAATGAATGTTTTGCTTCCTGTCTTTGTGGGCCCACAGCTGCATTATTTTTACCAAATTAGTGCTAAATTAGTCCCTCTATTATTTTTCCCTCCAGCTCTGCTTGCCAGTCTTCCAAACATGTTTGCATCTTTCCCTTACAGTCTTTTACTGGGGTAGCTTAAAATTTTAAGTTATTTACAGTTCAAATAATATTTAATGGAATGCTCTATGCACATTCTGGTTGCCAATTTTTTATTACTGCAGTGACACTGAAGGATGGCGAAGATGCAAATGTCTATTCTTGTGAGTTTAATCTAAGCTCCCTGTATCCTGATATATCTTATCATTTTGTTTGGTAATTAGACTTCTCTGATGATGCTGTAAAATATATCTCAGCTGTGAAGGGAAAAGTCATTATTTATCATTAGAGGGTGGGGAATACGCTCATTTTTCATTGCCCTAACCTGGGCAGCAAGGACAAAGTGATACAATTTCAACTTGGAGGCCTGTGCTTGATGTGATTCTGGGATGGAACAAATAACCATGAAATTAATCTGAGAATGTTCAATCATTCTCTTGCCAGGACTTGGCTGGCATCATCTTAGTATATGAAGGGTAGCTTTCTAGGCTCTCAGCTTCCTCCTGAGCATGAGCACAGCCAGGGAAGATTTGTCCCTGTTACACATCATCATATAAAGAGTGAGGTTTGGGACTAAAAGGAAACAAATTAATGAGAGAGGAAATGTCTTCTGAAGCCAAGGGACTTTAAATAGTACAGTTCTGTCAGTACTGTATTTATGAAGCAGGGCTGTTACCTAACATGAGAGAGAATAACTTGTGTAAGTATAGTCCCAGGGAAAGAAAAAAACAAGACACCAATTTTATATCATAAGGAAAAAAAAAAATCTTGGATATGGTCAGTGGTTTCTAGGAGATGACAGTATCACTTTGTGTTCACTTATTCATTTATTACTCACTAAGCTCCAACTAAATCCCAGACACTTTACTGAGATGTAAACACTATTCTGAAGTTTGGTCGGTTTAGAGAAAAACTTCAGTGTATTATAAGAAGGTTGTTGTGGTTGTTCAGTTGCTTCAGTTGTGTCCAACTCTTTCTGACCCTATTAACTGTAGACAGCCAAGCTTCTCTATCCATGGGATCTTCTAGGCAAAAATACTAGAGTGGTTTGCCATGCTCTCCTCTAAGGGATCTTCCTGACCTAGGGATTGTACTTGTGTCTTATGTCTCTGCATTAGCAAGTGGAATCTTTACAAATATTATTTTATAAATATACATAATTAAATTCTTTAGTTATTGTATTGAATATTGTGTTTACCTCTAAGTTTTAAAATGTATTTCTTCTTTGCTTCTACTGCTGCTAAGTCGCTTTAGCCGTGTCCGACTGTGTGCGACCCCATAGACGTCAGCCCACCAGGCTCCCCCAACCCTGGGATTCTCCAGGCAAGAACACCGGAGTGGGTTGCCTTTTCCTTCTCCAGTTCATGAAAGTGAAAAGTGAAAGGGAAGTCATTCAGTCGTGTCTGACTCTTAGTGACCCCATGGACTGCAGCCTACCAGGCTCCTCCATCCATGGGATTTTCCAGGCAAGAGTACTGGAGTGGGGTGTCATTGGGTAAGCTGATTAAATCACTAAGTAGCCAATGTACTGTTGCTGAAGAATTTACTATCATTTTTGGAAATGATAAAAATATTATCTTTGATAATATCAGGAAGCCTTAATGATCAGAGATACTCCTGTACAAGCTGTGAAGTGATTAGAGGTACCCAGAAATCCCCCAGAAGAGTGTCCTTGCTTATGCAAGTTTAAAAAAGGAGGAACTGTAAAGATCTGCCTCTGAAGAAGACTCTGGATTGCCCCAGAGAAGAGAAGACAATAATTACCGCCTTACTTATTGTTGCAGTTTATCATGCTTGTTGATATAAAGTAGGTCATCAGTATTTTGTGGTATTTAAATGGGTGAATTTCACTTCTGAAAAATATAATTGAAAATCTAGAAAACACTAAAAAGTTATGTAATCATGAATTTCTGGTCCTGAACCTAGAACTTCCAGATGTTCAAGCTGGATTTAGAAAAGGCAGATTGCTAACATCTGTTGGACTATTGAAAAAGCAAGAGAATTCCAGAAAAAAAACATCTACTTCTGCTTCATTGACTATATTAAAGCCTTTAACTATGTGGATCACAACAAACTTGTGAACAACTCTTAAAGAGATGAAAATACCAGACCACATTACCTGCCTTCTGAGAAATCTGTATGCAGGTCAAGATACAAAGTTAGAACCGAGCATGGAACAACAGATGGGTTCAAAATTGGGAAAGGAGTATATCAAAGCCGTATATTGTCACCTTGTATATCTAACTTAAAGGCAGATTGCATCATGCAAAATGACAGACTGGATGAAGCAAAAGCTGGAATCAAGATTGCCGGGAGAAATATCAATAACCTCAGATATGCAGATGACACCACCATTATGGCAGAAAGTGAAGAGGAGTTAAAGAGCTTCTTGATGAAAGTGAAAGAGGAGAGTGAAAAATCTGGCTTAAAACTCAACATTCAAAAAACGAAGATCATGGTATCTGGTCCCCATCCCTTCATGGCAAATAGATGAGGAAACAGTGGAAACAGTGACAGACTTTATTTTCTTGGACACCAGAATGACTGCAGATGTTGACTGCAGTGAAATTAAAAGTGCTTGCTCCTTGGAATAAAAGCTATGACCAACCTAGACAGTATGTTAAAAAGCAGAGACATTACTTTGCCAACAAAGGTCTGTCTAGTCAAAGGTATGATTTTTCCAGTAGTCATGTATGGATGTGAGAGTTGGATTGTAAGGAAAGTTGAGCACTGAAGAATTGATGCTTTTGAACTGTGATGTTCGAGAAGACTCTTGAGAGTCCATTGGACTGCAAGGAGGTCCATCCAGTCAATCCTAAAGGAAAACAGTCCTGAATATTCAATAGAAGGACTGATGTTGAAGCTGAAACTCCATAATTTGTCCACCTGATGTGAAGAACTGACTCATTTAAAAAGACCGTGATGTTGGGAAAGATTGAAGGCAGGAGGAGAAGGAGGCAACAGAGGATGAGATGGTTGGATGGCATCACTGACTTAATGGACATGAGTCTGAGTAAGCTCCAGGAGTTGGTGATGGACAGGGAAGCCTGGTGTGCTGCAGTCCATGGGGTCTCAAAGAGTTGGACATGACTGAGCAACTGAACTGAAATGAATGAATACATACATATGGTGTGCTGGAGTGAGGTCTTGAGCTTGGGGAAAAGGCAGTGACCTTACCATACTTGCAATTATACACCTGCACAGTCTCAATTTCATGCATCCTACTCTCTGGTCAGTACCTCATCTCTTTCTGGGTTGCTTCATCTAATTCTCTAAATCTGACAATCTTTCAGCCTTGCTGGGACCTACAATCTTTTGATCCTGTCACCTCTTCCACTGTTCCTCACCCTTTCATAATGTTACTTTCTTTGATAAAAAGAAAAGTGACATCATTCATGACAGTCATTCTCCTGCACATAGTTATTTCTCTTGCCTTTTTATTACTCTTCCATATACCTCTTTTTTTTCTTGAATTTTGGTTGATTTACAATATTATACTAGTTTCAGGTGTATAACATTTTTATAGATCATACTCCATTTAATGTTATTAAAAATAATGGCTATTTCCCTGTTTTGTACAGTACATTCTTGTTGCTTGTTTCTTTTATGGCATAGTAGTTTGTGTCTCTTAATCCCATACCTCTACCTCGCACTTTGTCCTTCCCTCTTCCCACTGGAAACCAGTAGTTTGTTCTCTGTATCTTTGAGTCTGTTTCTGTTTTGTTATATATATTTATCTTATTTTTTAGATTCCACAAAAAAGTGATAACAAAATATTTTGTCTGTCTCTGTCTGACATTTCACTTTGCATAATACCTTCTTGGTTCATCCACATTGTTGGAAATGGAAGAATTTCATTTTTTACAACTAATATTCAGTGTGTGTGTGTATATATATACATGTTTATGTATATATACATATATACAATATACATATACACATATGCATATACACACATATATATGTATATACATATGCATATGTATACATATACACACATACACACATACATATATATACATACATACATACATATACACACACGTATATGTGTATATACATATATACACATATACATATACGTGTGTATATATGTATACACACACACACACACACACACATCACATCTTCATCTATATGTCTGTTGATGGACATCTACCTAGGCTGCTTCCATATCCTGGTTATTATAAATAATGCTGCTTGAACATTGGGGTACATGTATCTTTTGAATTAACATTTTGAATTAATCAATTTTTTTGATATATAATCAGCAGTGGAATCGCTGGATCATCTGGTAGTTAGTTGTGGTTTTGTCACAAATGTCCTTCAGTATTTTTAAGATATGTCCCTCAATTCCAACTTTGAGGATAGTTTTTGTCATGGGTTAATGTTAAACTTTGTCAAATGCTTTTCTGTATCTGTTGAGATGATCATAATCTTTTTATCTTTCCTTCCTTTTATTAATGTTGTGTATTACATTGATTGATTTGTGAGTACTGAGCCATCCTTGCCTGCTGGCCTGGGATAAATCCCACTTGATCTTGGTGTATGATCCTTTTTATATGTTGTTGAATTCAATTTGCTGATATTTTGTTGAGGAGTTCCATATTCTTTACAGATATTGGCCTGTCATTTTCTTTTTTTATATAGTGTCTTTGTCTGGGTTTGGTATTAATATCAGGATAATGGTGTTCTCAGAGAATGAATTTTGGAGTGATCCATTCTTTTCAATTTTTTGAAATAGTTTGAGGATAGGTATTAACTCTTCTTTATGCCATATACTTTTGTGAAATTCGAGTACTTGTTAATTTTAACTAGGTTTGTTTGCTCCTTTGTAGGTAAAAAAGACAGGAAAAAAAAAGAGCCTTGTTGGCTGCTTTCACTGGAAATTTATTTATGACCTTTTAACACTGCCTGCAATCATGATACTTTTCCATCCACTTTCCCACTTCTTTAAACTATTCTTACATTCTTCTATTTCCTCAACTCTCCAAACCTTCTTCAAACAGTCTGCACTCTCAGCTATTAACTTTCAAGCATGACTTTCACAGTCTCCACAATCAGGATTAACCTGCCACCATTTCTTTACTACTGCCTGTTATTATGGATGAACTGTTCTACTTTTATCTAAGATAGCATCTCTATTTGTAGGCTATTTTTCATTATCTTTTTCCCAAATGAAAGGACGTGTTTTTTAGCAATTCTCTCCTTCTTCTTGTGTAATAATGATTTCTTTCTGTTCATTGGGTCATTTCTAGCAACATAAATATATTCTAGTTTTGTCCCATTTTTACAAAAACTCTTGACTTCACCTTTTATTGTTTTTGCAGCAAAGCTCCCAGTAAAAGTTTAATTTTCTTTACTCTTTGGCTATACTTAAGCCACTTTAGTTAGATTTTGCTCCTACTAACTTTACCCAAACTGTTTTTGCTGAGATCCCTGTGACTTTCAAATTGCTGACAATTCTCAGTCTTCATTTTAGTGAACCATTAGCTGCATTTGGTAGACTTCAATCATCCTTCCTTCAAATACTTTATTTTGTTCTTGCTCACAATACCATTATTTTTTGTTTTTTCTTTTATCTCCTTGGCTACTTTTTTTCATTTTCCTGCATCAGGTACTTATTTTCCTCCTTGACCTCTTAAATTTGTATGTCCTGGGGCTCAGTCCTTGATCCTTCTTTTTTATTTATCTATACCAACAAACTAAGGCCCATGGCATAATCCAGTATGTACCTGTTTTGATAAAGTTGTTTTGAAACATAACTATGCTCATTTGTTTATGTCTTATTCATGGCTACTTTTGAGCAGTATAGATAGCTGACTAGTTGTGACAGAAAGCAGATGGTGCTTAACACCAAAAATATTCACTCTATGGCCTTTTTCAGGAAAAGCATGCCAATACCTGATCTACTCTTTTCCCCTCCATGAATACATTCAGATGCATTTTTCAGATAATGTATACTGATATCTCTCCAAACTGTATTTCTAGATCAGACTCCCTAAAATCCCCAGGATTATAAATCCAGTTGCTGATGAAACATGTACTTGGACATCTAATAGAAATAGTAAATGCGTTTTTTTTTAACATGTTCAAAATAGAATTTATCTTCCTCTCCAGATCTCTTGCATCTATAATTGTCTTCATCTCAGTCAGCTTTGTCTTTCTAGTTGCCTAGGTCAAAACCTTGAGATTTATTTGCCTTTCTCTCATGTTCCATGTCCAGTTTGTCTGGAAATTCCAATGCTCTGCTTTAAAATATATCCATAATCTGACTACTCTGCCCATTCTAGTGTAGGTTATCATAATCTCTTTTCTAAGTTACTGAAACTGCCTCCTATTTGATTTTTTATGGTTCTATTCTTGCTGCCTTCCCTACTTAGGCTATTGGCAATATGGAAGCAAGGGTATTCTTTAAAAAATAAATAATCCAAATACTATATACTATACTTTAGATTGCAGAATATCTGTCAGTTTGGGTTTGTTTGATATTTTCTCATGACTAGATTGGGGTTATGCATTATTCAGAAGGATACTACAGAGGTAATATTCCCTTTTTAGTGCATTATAATAGAGGTTTCACAGTATTGAAATGTGTTAGCTGTGATGATTATCCTTGTTTAAGTGCAGTCTGCCAGTACATTATTTCTTCAAATATATATATATATATATATGCCCTATACTATCTCTCCAGTCTTTCTTCTCCTTCTAAGATTCTTATTATTTGTAAGTTAGACATTGTTGCACACCCCTGGGATGCTTAGCTCTGGACTTTTCCCTCCACTCCTGTTTTTCTTTTTGTGTTTCAGTATGGATAAATTCTGTTGACCACACTTTAAATTCACTGATTCTTTATTTTGTCTATGTCGAAGTAAAGTGAAGCGAAAGATGCTCAGTCATGTATGACCCTTTGCGACCCCATGGACTATACAGTCCTTGGAATTCTCCAGGCCAGAATACTGGAGTAGGTAGCCATTCCCTTCTCCAGGGGGTCATCCCAAGCCAGTGACTAAATCCAGATCTCTCACGTTGCAGGCAGATTCTTGATGCCTTGTAGCTGAGCCACAAAGGAAGCCCCATCTATGTTGAGTGTACTGTTAAATTCATCAAAGATATTTTTTATCTGTCTTTTCATTTTAAATATTTTTTCTTTGGTCCTTTCTTGTAGTTATCAACTCTTTGGTGAAATTTCCTATCTGATCTTACATTTTGTTAGCCTTTTCCATTAGAATCTTTAACATATTATCTTAGGTTATTTCAATATCTGTATATTAGTATCTGAATCTGATGATTGCTTTGTCTTTTGGGAGTGTTCTTTCTTGCCTTGTGCATCTCTCTTTTTGGTTAAAAGCTGAATGTAGGGTTGTAGAGATTGAGGTAAATAGGTTTTATGCCTGGAAAGGGATGCAGCATTTTTCTCTCATTCCTCTGATTTGCAAAACTGAGTTAATCAGAGAAGGGGCTGAGTTCGAGGTATGTTGTATCTATGGTTACCATGTGGCACCACAGGCTTCAGATCCTTTAATGACATCTTTGTGTTTAGGGTAGATTTATAAAAGCAGAGCATATTAGACCTTAAGCTGTAGGTTGTTCCTTTATTTGTACCTCAGAAAGGGCTTATTTTCCTACTCTTCCCTTTCTCCTTTCCCTCTTCCAGGATTCTTTTGTGGTTACCCAAAGCTTGTTGGGTACGGGCTTCCCTAATAGCTCAGTTGGTAAAGAATCCACTTGCAATGCAGGAGACCCCAGTTTGATTCCTGGGTTGGGAAGATCCCTTGGAGAAGGGAAAAGCTACCCACTCCAGTATTCAGGCCTAGAGAATTCCATGAACTGTATAGTCCATGGGGTCACATAGAGTCGAACACGACTGAACGACTTTCACTTCACTTCATAGCTTACTAGCTAGTTATAGGGATTACTTTATATTTAAACTAAGTTTCTTTCTTTGGTACTCTGTTGTCGGTTCTTGGAGGTAAGGACTTCTTAGTTCTATTGCACATTATTTAAGAGTAGATTTTCCCCCCCACTCTGTCCCTTCCTATACCTGCAGTGATTTTTCACTACAGTCATGAGGATGGCAATGCTTGCTGCCCTGTTCCTCACCAACAAAGGTTTTTGTTCCATCTGTATAGAATTTCTTGTCCTTTCAGCATGGCTCCTGTTGATCCCACCTTGTTTTGAACCATTATGGAGACTTCTTTGGGATCCTTCTGATCTACTCTATGAGTGTTCCATGGTGTTCATAAAGAGAAAACTTGGAAAAGAGTACAGACTCCCTCAGTTTCTGTATCTCTGTGGACATCACACTGTTCCCTAGTTTCACACATAGGTTTCATTTACCTGCCAACTATTCTAGGTAAACTATTTTTATTGGTGTTTGATTGCATTTACCCCAGTTAAGTGACTACTGACACTACCTATCTTCTAGTACATGCCCAAATCTCCAGGTTTGGGGTCATTTGTTTTGAATATTTTTCTCTGTTTAGTTCAGTGCAGTCACTCAGTCATGTCCGACTCTTTGCGACCCCATGAATCGCAGCATGCCAGGCTTCCCTGTCTATCACCAACTCCCGGAGTTCACCCAAACTCATGTCCCTCGAGTCGGTGATGCCATCCAGCCATCTCATCCTCGGTCATCCCTGTCTCCTTCTGCCCCTAATCCCTCCCAGCATCAGAGTCTTTTCAAATGAGTCAACTCTTTGCAGCTGGTGGCCAAAGTATTGGAGTTTCAGCTTTAGCATCAGTCCTTCCAAAGGACACCCAGGACTGATCTCCTTCAGAATGGACTGGTTAGATCTCCTTGCAGTCCAAGGGACTCTCAAGAGTCTTCAACACCACAGTTCAAAAGCATCCATTCTTTGGTGCTCAGCTTTCTTCACAGTTCAACTTTCATATCCATACATGACTACTGGAAAAACCATAGCCTTGACTGGATGGACCTTTGTTGGCAAAGTAATGTCTCTGCTTTTGAATATGCAGTCTAGGTTGGTCATAACTTTCCTTCCAAAGAGTAAGCATCTTTTAATTTCATGGCTGCAGTCACCATCTGCAGTGATTTTGGAGCCTAAAATATAAAGTCTGACACTGTTTTCACTGTTTCCCCATTTATTTCCCATGAAGTGATGGGACCAGATGCCATGATCTTCGTTTTCTGAATGTTGAGCTTTAAGCCAACTTTGTCACTCTCCTCTTTCACTTTCATCAAGAGACTTTTTAGTTCCTCTTCACTTTCTGCCATAAGGGTGGTGTCATCTGCATATCTGAGGTTGTTATTTTTCGCAGCAATCTTGATTCCAGCTTGTGTTTCTTCCGCCCAGCATTTCTCATGATGTACTCCGCATATAAGTTAAATAAGTAGGGTGACAATATGCAGCCTTGACATACTCCTTTCTTGATTAGGAACCAGTCTGTTGTTCCATGTCCAATTCTAACTGTTGCTTCCTGACCTGCATATAGATTTCTCAAGAGGCAGATCAGGTGGTCTGGTATTCCCATCTCTTTCAAAATTGTCCACAGTTTATTGTGGTCCACACAGTCAAAGTCTTTGACATAGTCAATAAAGCAAGAATAGATGTTTTTCTGGAACTCTCTTGCTTTTTCCACAGTCCAGCAGATGTTGGCAATTTGATCTCTGGTTCCTCTGCCTTTTCTAAAACCAGCTTGAACATCTTTCCTCTAAATGCACTGTAAATCATGAATGATTCACTTAGGATACAGGGCCTTACTGAACCTTATACTTCTAAAATGTCACATAGTATTATATTGCTGAATGTGTTTTTCTGCATTTCCTTAATCTCCTCCTTCAAACTGCTCCATGCCATTTCCTGCTGCCTCCTACTCAACCCTTAGGCAGCTATGCCCCTTGAATTATATAACCTGTCTCCAGATCCTCACATGAGATCTCTTCAGTGTCTTCCTCTGGAATCCTTGTTTATCTTAAGTGTTGAACCTTCGTTTTGTAATTACTTCTTGTTCTCTGTCTGTTCTTATGTGCTCAAGTTTCAGACTTATTCCTTGTTTCTAAGCAATTTCACTTGGGATGTTGATTTGGAGTTATATTATGCTGCTGCTGCTACCTTTAAGTCACTTCAGTCATGTCCGACTCTGTGTGACCACATAGACGGCAGCCCACCAGGCTCCCCCGTCCCTGGGATTCTCCAGGCAAGAACACTGGAGTGGGTTGCCATTTCCTTCTCCAATGCATGAAAGTGAAAAGTGAAAGTGAAGTTGCTCAGTCATGTCCGACTCTTTGCGACTTCATAGACCGCAGCCTACCAGGCTCCTCTGTCCATGGGGTTTTCCAGGCAAGAGTATATTATTCTGGGTCTGCAGCAATATTCCATTTCATGTGTCCCCAGTTCTTATTTATCTGTTTATTTATTTTTGGGTGGGTGTCAGTTTCATTTAAAGCTGGAGCCATGACTTATTTTTTGTATTCCCAGTGTTTATCACAGTGCCTGACACTGATGATATTTAGTAAATGAATTGATGGATGGGTGGATGGTTAAAAAAAAGCAGTTATACTTTTGACCATATTTTAACATAATATTTTATGCTTCTACATACAATTTTGCTTGAGAAAACAGTTCTGGCACTAAAACTACTAGAAAACTAGAGTTCAACTAGGGAATGCCCTGATTAATTGGTTTAATTTTCTTTCCTATGACTATGGAAAGAGAGATAATTGCAGGAGTATTTAAACTTTTCATACTTTTTTTTAATTTTTTTTAGAAAACCTACTACAGGAAACACTGAAGATGGCATTTTTAATTTAATTTTTACATTACTCTCTAAATTGCATTTTATTATTCTCATTTTACAGATGAGAAAACTAAAGTTTAGAGAGCTTATTCAGAGTGATTGAACAGCTGATGAGATGTGAAGGTGGGATTCAACTCTAGGTTTTTTTANCCATAAGGGTGGTGTCATCTGCATATCTGAGGTTGTTATTTTTCGCAGCAATCTTGATTCCAGCTTGTGTTTCTTCCAGCCCAGCATTTCTCATGATGTACTCCGCATATAAGTTAAATAAGTAGGGTGACAATATGCAGCCTTGACATACTCCTTTCTTGATTAGGAACCAGTCTGTTGTTCCATGTCCAATTCTAACTGTTGCTTCCTGACCTGCATATAGATTTCTCAAGAGGCAGATCAGGTGGTCTGGTATTCCCATCTCTTTCAAAATTGTCCACAGTTTATTGTGGTCCACACAGTCAAAGTCTTTGACATAGTCAATAAAGCAAGAATAGATGTTTTTCTGGAACTCTCTTGCTTTTTCCACAGTCCAGCAGATGTTGGCAATTTGATCTCTGGTTCCTCTGCCTTTTCTAAAACCAGCTTGAACATCTTTCCTCTAAATGCACTGTAAATCATGAATGATTCACTTAGGATACAGGGCCTTACTGAACCTTATACTTCTAAAATGTCACATAGTATTATATTGCTGAATGTGTTTTTCTGCATTTCCTTAATCTCCTCCTTCAAACTG
Source organism: Aepyceros melampus (assembly GCA_006408695.1). NCBI lineage: Eukaryota > Metazoa > Chordata > Mammalia > Artiodactyla > Bovidae > Aepyceros > Aepyceros melampus. The sequence goes on from SJXQ01000845.1 coordinate 34,172, forward strand.
CTCCATGCCATTTCCTGCTGCCTCCTACTCAACCCTTAGGCAGCTATGCCCCTTGAATTATATAACCTGTCTCCAGATCCTCACATGAGATCTCTTCAGTGTCTTCCTCTGGAATCCTTGTTTATCTTAAGTGTTGAACCTTCGTTTTGTAATTACTTCTTGTTCTCTGTCTGTTCTTATGTGCTCAAGTTTCAGACTTATTCCTTGTTTCTAAGCAATTTCACTTGGGATGTTGATTTGGAGTTATATTATGCTGCTGCTGCTACCTTTAAGTCACTTCAGTCGTGTCCGACTCTGTGTGACCACATAGACGGCAGCCCACCAGGCTCCCCCGTCCCTGGGATTCTCCAGGCAAGAACACTGGAGTGGGTTGCCATTTCCTTCTCCAATGCATGAAAGTGAAAAGTGAAAGTGAAGTTGCTCAGTCATGTCCGACTCTTTGCGACTTCATAGACCGCAGCCTACCAGGCTCCTCTGTCCATGGGGTTTTCCAGGCAAGAGTATATTATTCTGGGTCTGCAGCAAATATTCCATTTCATGTGTCCCCAGTTCTTATTTATCTGTTTATTTATTTTTGGGTGGGTGTCAGTTTCATTTAAAGCTGGAGCCATGACTTATTTTTTGTATTCCCAGTGTTTATCACAGTGCCTGACACTGATGATATTTAGTAAATGAATTGATGGATGGGTGGATGGTTAAAAAAAAGCAGTTATACTTTTGACCATATTTTAACATAATATTTTATGCTTCTACATACAATTTTGCTTGAGAAAACAGTTCTGGCACTAAAACTACTAGAAAACTAGAGTTCAACTAGGGAATGCCCTGATTAATTGGTTTAATTTTCTTTCCTATGACTATGGAAAGAGAGATAATTGCAGAGTATTTAAACTTTTCATACTTTTTTTTAATTTTTTTTAGAAAACCTACTACAGGAAACACTGAAGATGGCATTTTTAATTTAATTTTTACATTACTCTCTAAATTGCATTTTATTATTCTCATTTTACAGATGAGAAAACTAAAGTTTAGAGAGCTTATTCAGAGTGATTGAACAGCTGATGAGATGTGAAGGTGGGATTCAACTCTAGGTTTTTTTTAATCTGATTCAATTTTTCTTTTATTATGCTCAAGAGCATGTTCTAAGTATCTTTGGTGAGTACTGTGTCACATGGAGTTATTTCCTTTTATTTTTATGTTTTCATAACTTAAAAAGTAGAAAAAGAAAAGCTAAAATATCTGAGCATTTATTTTGCAGGCACAACGATTATTTCTTAGTAGTTGGATGCTCTAATTATTTTCCTAGGGAATGAGTTTTAAGACCAAGCATGTTTTTGGTGTCATTGTTATGCTAAGAAGGTACAATGCTAGAGTGACTTAGAAACAATTATCTGTTTATTGCTGTCATTTTGTAATCTAGAGAAAAGACAGTGCTGACACTCAAAGGTAAAGATGCTTTTCACTGAAATACTTCAGCCTGGGGGTAAGGAAAATAAAGAGTTGTTGATTGGTCAGTTCAGTTCAGTTTAGTTGCTCAGTCATGTCCAACTCTTTGTGACCCCATGGACTGCAGCATGCCAGGCTTTCCTGTCCATTACCATCTCCTGAAGCTTGCTCAAACTCATGTCCATTAGTTAGTGATGCCATCCAGCCATCTCGTCCTCTGTCAGTCCCTTCTCCTCTTGCTTTCAATCTTTTCCTGCATCAGGTCTTTTCTAATGAATCAGTTCTTTGCATCAGGTAGCCAAAGTATTGGAGCTTCAGTTTCAGCATCAGTCCTTCCAATGAGCATTTGGGGTTGATTTCCCTTAAAATCGACTGCTTTGATCTCCTTGCTGTTCAAGGGACTCTCAGGAATCTTCTCCAGCAGCAAAGTTCGAAGGCATTGATTCTTCAGCACTCTCCTTCTTTACAGTCCTGCTCACAACTGTACATGACCACTGGGAAGATCATAGCCTTGACTATATAGACCTTTCAGACAGAGAAATGTCTCTGCTTTTCAGCACACTGTCTAAGTTTGTCATAGCTATCCTGCTAGGAAAGGAAATGTTCAGTTCAGTTGCTCAATCGTGTCCGACTCTTTGTGACCCCATGAATTGCAGCACACCAGACCTCCCTGTCCATCACTAACTCCCAGAGTTCACCCAGACTCATGTCCATTGAATCAGTGATGCCATCCAGCCATCTCATCCTCTGTAGTCCCCTTTTCCTCCTGCCCCCAATCCCTCCCAGCATCAGAGTCTTTTCCAATGAGTCAACTCTTTGCATGAGGTGGCCAAAGTACTGGAGTTTCAGTTTTAGCATCATTCCTTCCAAAGAAATCCCAGGGCTGATCTCCTTTAGAATGGACTGGTTGGATCTCCTTGCAGTCCAAGGGACTCTCAAGAGTCTTCTCCAACATCACAGTTCAAAAGCATCAATGCTTCGGTGCTCAGCTTTCTTCACAGTCCATCTCTCATATCCATACATAACTACTGGAAAAACCATAGCCTTGACTAGACAGACCTTTGTTGGTTACCTCTCTCCAATTCTTCAACTACAATAGACTTTTAATAAAAGTCTACCATGTATTATCTATTACCTAGTGGATTCTCTGTGTTAGATTTCAATTTGTTCTCCTAGAAACTTAGGAGAGAAATTTACATTTCACTGGAGAGAAGACAGAGGCTCAGAGAAATTTAAGGAACTTACCCAAGATTCCCCATTCATTAGAAGCTGAGACTTGAATAAGATGTTACTGAATATACCCATTTGATCTTAATTCTATACTGTTTCTTGAGCATTAATCATTTTTTGAACATGGAGCTTCACCTCTCCAAAATTATCTTCTTTAGGCATGCTAATGACTACATTATGTACAAAAATAACTTTCTTTAGAGAAGAGCATAAATTACATTTTTTTCAATTAACTGTTTAAACTTTCTACTCATTACCTTAGAGTCTCTATGCACTATTTATAACTATTATATGTTGGGATTTGAGTAAGGCAGTTTTTGTTTGTATGTGTAAAGCAAAGGTGGTGAATGAAGTTCCTCTTGATTTCTCAGTGGATCTTGCTGAAAAGTACTTCATAACTGGGGAAGATGTTTTCCTAAAATGTCCCTTGGTAAACTTCTTGAAGGGTTCCTTTTTCTTGGTGATGTGTTCATTTTGACCACTTCCTTTTTGGATTTCTATTATATTTTTCTTCTGTGATTCCCATGTGGTATCACCTACTGTTTTAAATCTCTTGGTCCTTTAAAAATGAAGTAGATTAAAATAAAAATAATGATTTAAGAAAGAGATGGGATGGGAGAAAAGAAGAGTGCCTTTCTTGTCTTTCTATATTCATAAGAGAATATACTATAATGAAGTTGGTCTCATCTCTTAGAATTATGACTATCATTTGCATAGTTGATCAAATGGGATTAGGATATGTATCAGTAACTGAATTTTGGGAGGCAAGTTCATTTGGGGATTTTAAGACTTAAAATAGTTTCTTGTGGGTGATATCCTATGTGGAGAGAAAAATATTCCTAATATGGGAAGTGATCTTGATTCAGTTCAGTCACTCAGTCGTGTCCAATTCTTTGCAACCTCATGAATTGCAGCACGCCAGGCCTCCCTGTCCATCACCAACTCCCAGAGTTCACTCAAACTCATGTCCATCGAGTCACTGATGCCATCCAGCCATCTCATCCTCTGTCGTCCCCTTTTCCTCATGCCCCCAATCCTTCCTAGCATCAGAGTCTTTTCCAGTGAGTCAACTCTTCGCATGAGGTGGCCAAAGTACTGGAGTTTCAGGTTTAGCATCATTCCTTCCAAAGAAATCCCAGGGTTGATCTCCTTTAGAATGGACTGGTTGGATCTCCTTGCAGTCCAAGGGACTCTCAAGAGTCTTCTCCAACATCACAGTTCAAAAGCATCAATTCTTTGGCACTTACCTTTTTCACAGTCCAACTCTCACACCATACATGACCACTGGAAAAACCATAGCCTTGACTAGATGGACCTTTGTTGGCAAAGTAATGTCTCTGATTTTCAATATGCTATCTAGATTGGTCATAACTTTCTTTCCAAGGAGTAAGCGTCTTTTAATTTCATGGCTGCAGTCACCATCTGCAGTGATCTTGGAGCCCAAAAAAATAAAGTCTGCCATTGTTTCCCCATCTATTTCCCATGAAGTGATGAGACCAGATGCTATGACCTTCATTTTCTGAACGTTGAGCTTTAAACCATGATCTTGTTTAGGTCCTCTAATTAATGGGGTATGATATTGATTTGTTTAGTTGTTAAGTCATGTTCCAGTCTTTTGTGATCCCATGGACTGTAGCCCACCAACCAGGCTCCTCTGTCCATAGCATTTTCCAGGCAAGAATACTGGAGTGGGTTGCCATTCCCTTCTCCAGGCCATCTTCCCCACCCAGGGATCAAACCCAGGTATCCTGCACTGCAGGCAGATTCTTTACCACTGAGCCACCAGATAGGAAAAGGAATTATTTTCTGGAGCTCATTCAGGAGACATATGAAAAAGATCACCTGCAGAATCAGAATCCACTTGGAACAACCTGGCTTTGAAAGGTCTAAGGAGTCATTTCTCCATTTTCCTATTCAGGGAAAATCTGTTCAAAGAACTTCAAAGGGCATTGGCTAGAGGACAGGTGTCTAACACTGTGGGAGGGATCTTGGTGAATGTTTCTAGGGAGTGGGAATGTACTGCTTTAGAGCCTGTTTAGGTTCACTCCTGGTATGGATTGGAATTGCCAACTGCTGGTTCATTATATGGCTTCAGTTCTAATCAGTTCTCTTTATCTGTTTGCATATATGTCTGTCCATCTATCATCTTCCATTTATCAACCATCCATCTATGCCTAATATATATTTTCAGAAGAAACAAGAAATAGAGAAATATACGGGTTGATATATCAAAGATGTATTCCTGTGTGTTGAGTGGAGAAAAAAAAATTAGTAACTTTATTACAAACCCAAAATGAAGCAGGAAATTTTGAAAAGAATTTCACCCAGGAAATTTTGGGTCTTAGAGCTGTTTGCTTCTAGGCAAAGGGAAAGGATAATCAGCTGATAAAAGGCTCAGTATTTGGTATGAGACTTAAAGCTACTGCTTAAGCTTTGGAGGAAAAATATCAGAAACCCAGAGTGGAAGTGTTTTAGCTTAAATATGTTTTAAATTTTGCAATAAAAAAAGGAACTGTGAGAGGATTAAAAAAGGAAGGAAGACACTCAGTTCAACAAATAATGCAAATTCTTGTATATGTTTCTGATTTTATTTGCTTCTTTTTTGGGAACTGTCTTAATACCAGGCCATACAATTCTGGTTGTCTGTAATTGCAGGGGCCTTTCTGTCTCTGAGATGTGATCAAAGGTGAGAAAGGGGTTTGAAGGTGGTTGTAGAGGGGCTAGGCTGGTCAGTAAATAGTCTTTTCACATGATTGTTCTGTGGTTGTATATATGCCTTAGACAAGTGCAATTGGTATGAAAAAAAGTCCCTTTGCTTCTAAAATCACAGGTGCTAAGAGGCACATTTGTTGACATATGGAGAGAGTGTGCAAGTACAGGAGAAAGATGAGCTGAAAAATGAAAGAGAGAGAGAGAGAGAGAAAGGAAGGAAGGAAGGAAGAGCGAAGAGAGAAGAAGCGTGAATTGAAAACTCCTAAACTCAGCTATGCCTGAAGTTAGCATCCCTTGAGCTTCCCAACTGCATGGGTTGTTTTACTTATGAGAGTTTGAGTTCAATTTTTGTTACTCTGAAAAATAAAAGAAGCTCAGAGAACATACAGAAGCAAACTAAGAAACAGACTGAAACTTTTAAAGCCCAGCTGAGCGTGAATGAAAGGAATGGGGTGAGCACAGAGGAATTGTTTCTAGCAGCAGAAAGATGAGTGGCAGAAAAGTATGTGCATGCTACTGTTTAAAGTATATAGCCCTGAGTAATTTTACAGTAGAGAAAGGGTTTGAGAGGAGAGCATGGAATTGAGCATATATCAGCTTTAGTGAGCACATGAATGTACTAGGTCTTCTGTGGTAGCTTGGCTGGTAAAGAATCTGTCTGTGATGCAGGAGACCCTGGTTTGATTCCTGGTTTGGGAAGTTCCCATGCAGAAGGGGTAGGCTACCTACTCCAGTATCCTTGAGCTTCACGGGTTGCTCAGATAGCGTAGCATCCACCTGCAATGTGGAAGACCTGGGTTGGATCCCTGAATTGGGAAGATCCTCTGTAAGAAGACATGGAAACCCATTCCAATATTTTTGCCTGGAGAATCCCCACGGAAAGAGGAACCTGGCAGGCTACTTTCCATGGTGTCATAAAGAGTTGGACACGATTGAGCCAGTAAGCACACACATGAATGTACTGGCTTATGTAACTGTAGCAATTACAATTAAAATATCTTTTGAGGAAAATCTACATCCAGGACAAATACAGGAACAAACGGGGAACATTTCCTGGCCTCAAAAGTTACAGGCTGACAGAATTCTAGAAGAGGTGGTAGAAGCAGCAACTGGATCGGCAAAAAAGAGCTAGATGAGCCTAGAAGACCCTGGGAATTTACCAGAGTTGCTGAATACAAAGTAGAACAAAGTTAAAAGTAGGAGACTGGAGGGTGGAGTTGGTGCAAAGCCACAGATTTTTTTTTTCTTCTTTTTTGGAGGATTTCTTGTGATAAATATAGATTTCTTTGCTCATAGGAAAGAATAGCATCTCTGTCCCTGCAAAGAGATCATACTAAATTTAGTAATGACTATTATGAATCAAAAAGATATGGAAATGGGGATCTAGAGGAGTTGGATATAGGGAGAGTATACTCAAAGGAAGAAGAGGTTTTCAGGAAAGACCATAAGGCCAGAGAACCCATCATTTTGATTTTCTTTTATTAGAGATTAAGGATATTCTTGATACAATTCTTGAAAAATAGAGTCAATCAATATATAGGGCAGTGGGACAAGGGTTTTAAACTTTTTTTTTTTTAACGGCAGAATACTTTAAAAAAAAAGTCTTAGGCAAAGTTCTGATGCATAACTAATGAAATATTGAGTAGTTCAATCAGGGAGTGGGGACTTGGGCATCTGCCTGCTCAGTGTCCACTCTGTGGCCCTTGTTGAGAACACTGGGACCCATACACATAGAATGAAAATCAGTGGTCTTTCAGAAAGGAAGTTTTTCTTAGTCTAGTTATCTAGGGTAGGAAGGTACTCATTGATTTAGGACCATCACTCTGGCTCTCAACATATACCATATATTTTCTAGGTCTGTATGATTTATATTTCTAAGATCTGTATCTTTGCATAACCTGTGTTTTCTAAAATCCTGCCAAAGTGGCTGAAATCAGCAAGTAGATGCTTGTGGATTTGGAGACTGAGATCCTGTCACCTCTTTTCTATTTCTGTTGATGTCTATAGCTAAGAGGAAAGTGCTGTGTAAAGCAGTAAAGACCTGGAAAATATATGGTATTTATCAAAAGTAAGGGTGATGACCCTAAATCAATGAGTATTTTCCTACCCTAGATAACTGGAGTAAGCAAAGAATTCCACCCTCTACATACACATAGTCAAGATTTCTATTCATCTTCCAAGCTTCATTGTGAGTAATATCTCTTCCAGGAAGCCTCCCATGTCTTTTTCTGGTCCTCTTTCCCCTAGACTGGTAGTATTTTTCACACTGTACTGTAATTATTTGTCTCCTGTCATTAAGTTGTGAAGTCTGTGAAGGAAAGGATTGGATATTTTATCTCTAGACCTCTACTTAACACAGAATGCACTCAGTTGTAGATATTGTAAATAAATTTTATATTTTATAAAATTATAAAATATTTTTCATAAATGAATAAATATCATTGGAAAAAGAGATAAGTAGGAGGAGGAGGGAGCAGAGACATTTTATAATTCATTAAGTACTGAGAACATGCACCTAATTTGATATTAACCCCAAGTCTTAAGGAGATTGGATAATCTATTCCTCTAGACCAGAATTTGGACCAACTGAGATCATAACACCTATGCATAGACACAAAGGTCTCAAGATGGGAATTCCCACTTCTTAACATTTAGGTTTGAAGTGAGTGTTAAAACCGTTCTGGCATCTTTGTCTTGTCAGTTTATAGATGATATTTGTATATTTACTTTTTAAAGTTTCTGATACTTAAAAGTTGTCTTTCTGTTTGTTTGTTTCTTGGTCCTTATTGTTCTCTTATACTGTGAATTCCCCTAGGACAGAAGTTGCCAGTTTTCCTTACTGTGCCTCCCCTTGGTGTCCAACCCAGGGTAGGAGGTTTTACTAATTGATTGACACAGTAGGGTTCCCCAGAACCATATTTGTAAAAGTAAAGTATATGAGATACTAGGAGCAAGCATCTTAGTATTTAGATATTTAAGATTTGTGTTTATAAAGACTGAAGCGACTTAGCAGCAGCAGCAGCAGCAGCAGCAAAGACTGTCAAGTATATGTATGTATACAAACACACACATAAGCTCCATTACCACCACTGGCACTGCACCTGTGCTTCTATGTCTGATCAGTATATCTACTACATCTGAGAATAAAATTAATCAGGCAACTTCATAAGCAAGGTATGCTGAAAATAATGAAGCATTTTGCGGTTAAAAGTAGCACTCTTTAAGTACCATGATAGCATAGTCTCAATCTATGGAAAATAATGCCTAAATAACATCAACGATGAAGTTGCTTTCCTAGCTTTGATGAACTTAGATTGTAGCTAGTTGAGAACAGAGAAAATGTCTGGATTCAGCAGTGAAGATGGGTACAGAACTGATATGAAATTTAGTGAAGTCAAGTTACTAAGTTGAGTCTCACATTTTTAGATCCTTTGGACCAGAAACCATGCAGAATTTCAAGGGCTTTGTACTAGCCAGGGTTCTCAAGAGAAATAGAATATATATAGCTTATTATATATATATTCTAAAAATAGTACCCATTGATAGGATTAATAGAGAGCACAGGTAAATATTTACAAGATTTTAGATTAAGAAAAATTTCTCTTAAGTATAACAACTCAAGAGGTAGAAGTATAAGAAAAGCACATTGATAATGTGAATGTTAAAATCTGGATGAATGTTAAAAAATAAACAATATATAAAGTTAACAAAAATAGAAAAAATATATATGTAGTTCCATTTATACATATATGTATACTTTGGCTATTGTGAATAATGCTATAATAAACTTGGGGGATGCAGATATCCCTTCTGTATAAGAATATCATTCATTTCTTTGTATATATACCAAGAAGTAGGGTTTCTAGATTATACGGTAACTCTACTTTTAGTTTCTTGAGAACCCTCCATATTGTTTTCCATACTGTCTGTACCTGTTTATATTACCATAAACAGTGCACAGGGATTCCCTTTCCTCTACATCATAGGAACACTGTTATCTTTTTAATAATAGCCATTTTAACTGGTGGGAAGTGATATTTACATGTGGTTTTAATTTGTATTTTCCTGATGATTAGTGGTATTAAGTATCTTTTCATGTGCCTGGTGGCAATTTGTATGTCATCTTTATAAGTATCTGCTTAGATCCTTTGCCCATTTCATTTTAGTTTTTAAAAGCTTATTGAAGTATAATTTATTACAATGTTGTATTAATTTCTGCTGCATAGCAAAGTGACTAAATTGTACATATGTATATTCTTTTTCATCGTGTTTTCCATTCCGGTTTATCGTAGGATATATCACATATGGTTCCCTGTGCTGTACAGTAGGGCCTAGTCGTTTATCCTTCCTGTATATAATAGTTTACATTTGTTAATCCCAAACTCCCAGTCCTTTTTTCTGCCATTCTTTCTTCCCCTTGGCAACAACAAGTCTGTTATCTATGTCTTTGAATCTGTTTCTGTTTCACAGATATGTTCATTTGTGTCACATTTTAGATTCTACATGAAAGTGATATTATATGATATTTGTCTTTATCTTTCTGACTTACTTCCCTCAGTGTCAGTATGACACTCTCTAGGTCCATCCATGTTGCTGTAAATGGCATGATTTGTTCTTTTTAATGGCTGAATAATGCTCTATCACATCTTTATCTTTATTCACTCCTTTGCTGATGGATGTTTAGTTTGCATCATGTGCTGGCTCTTGTAGATAGTGCTGCAGTGAACACTGAGGTGCATCTATCTTTTTATTTTTTTATTATTTTTTAAAAAATATAAATTTATTTATTTTAAAATATGTTTTTCCCCCCTAGATAAATACCAAGGAGTAGGATTGATGAATCATATAGTAGCTCTATTTTTAGTTTTTTTAAGGAACTTTTAAATTGTTCTCCATAGTGACTGTACCAGTTTACATTTCCACCAACAGTTTAAGAGCGTTCCCTTTTCTTAACGGCCTCTCCAACATTTATTGTTTGTAGGTTTTTTTTTTTTTTTTTGATGATGGCCATTCTGACTGGTGTGAGGTGATACCAAATTGTACTTTAGATTTGCATTTCTCTAATAATCAGTTTGAACTGTGGTATTGGAGAAGACTCTTGAGAGTCCGTTGGACTGCAAGGAGATCCAACCAGTCCATCCTAAAGGAGATCAGTCCTGGGTGTTCATTTGTAGGACTGATGTTGAAGCTGAAACTCTAATACTTTGGCCATGTGATGAGAAGAGCTGATTCATTTGAAAAGACCTTGATTCTGGGAAAGATTGAGGGCAGGAGGAGAAGGGGATGACAGAGGATGAGATGGTTGGATGGCATCACCAACTCAATGGATATAGGTTAGGGTGGACTCCGGGAGTTAGTGATGGACAGGGAGGCCTGGCACGCTGCAGTTCATGGAGTCACAAAGAGTCAGACACGACTGAGTGACTGAACTGAACTGAATAATCAGTTATGTTGAACATCTTTTCATGTGCTTTTAAATCATTTGTATGTCTTCTTTGGAGAAATGTCTATTTAGGTCTGCCCATTTTTTGATTGGATTTGTTTTTGTATGTGACTTGTGTGTTTTGGAAATTAAGCTCTTTTTGGTTATATCATTTGCAAATATTTTCTCCTAGCACATAGGTTTTCTTTTAGATTTGTATGGTTTCCTCTGCTGTGCAAAATCTTATAAGTTTGATCAGGTCCCATGTGTTTATTTTTGCTTTCATTTATATGCCTTGGAAGACTGACCTAAGAAAACATTGCTACAATTTATGTCAGAGAATATTTTGCCTGTGTTCTCTCTTCAGAGTTTCATGATATCTTCTCATACTTAAGTCTTTAAACCACTTTGAATTTATTTTTTGTGGATGATATAAGAGCGTATTCTAACTTCATTGATTTACATGTGACGGTCCAACTTTTCCAGCACCACTTGCTGAACAGGCTGTCTTTTCCCCATTGTATATTCTTGCTCTTTTGATTATACTCTTGCCCCTTTTGATTAATTGTCCATTAGTGTTCAGGTTTATTTCTGGGCTTTCTAGTGTGTTCCATTGATCCATATATCTGTTTTTGTGCCAGTACCATGTTGTTTTTATTACTGTGACTTTGTGGTATTATCTGAAGTCTGGGAGTGCTATGCTTCCAATTTTGTTCTTTTTTGTTGGGATTGCTTTGGCAATTCTGGATTTTATATGGAATCATAAAATATTTTAAGATTATTTGTTCTCATTCTGTGAAAAAATGTCATGAGTAATATGACAGATTCCTTATATCTGTAGATTGTTTTCAGTAGTATGGTCATTTTAACAATATTAATTTTTCCAGTCCAAGAGCATGGGATATCTTTTCATTTCTTTGAATCATCTTCAATTTCCTTTATTACTGTTTTGCAGTTTTCAGCATAGAAGTCTTTCACTTCTTTAATGAGGTTTGTTCCTAAGCATTTTTTGGATGCAATTTTAAGAGATTGTTTACATTCCCTTTCTGATATTTCATTGTTTGTGTAAAAAAAAAAAAAAGCAATCTATTCTTGGATGTTGTGTCTTGCTACCTTGCTAAATTTGTTTATTAGTTCTAATAGTTTTTGTGTGGAATCTTTAGGGTTTCATTCATATAGTATCATGTCATCTGCATATAATGACAGTTTTTTTCTTCCCTAGTAATTTGACTATCTTTTATTCCTTTTTCTTGTCTGGTTGCTGTGGCTAGGACTTCAATACTATCTTCGAGAGAAGTAGTAAGAATGGGCATCTTGTCTTGTTCTAGACTTTAGCAGGAAGGCTTTCAGCATTTCATTTTTGAGTATTTATATTGGCTGTGGGCTGTGGGTTTGTCACAAATAACTTTTAATGTGTTGAGATGCGTTCCCTCTATATCCACTTTCATAAGAGGTTTTTTTTTTTTTTGTCATCAACGGATGTTGAATTTTACTGAATGCTTTTTTCTGTGGTTTATTTCTGTTCCTTTGGTGATGTGGTTATCACCTTGTTTGATTTGCATATGTTGAACCATTCTTGTGAATTGGTTGTGGTATATGATCTTTTTTATGTGGTTTTCGATTTGGTTTGCTAGTATTTTCTTGAGAATTTTTGCATATTTATATTCATCAAAGATTCTGACAGTGTCTTTGTCTGGTTTTGTTATGAGGGTGATGGAGGCTTCTTAGAATGTCTTTGGAAGTATCTCTTCCTCTTCGATCTTTTGGAAGAGCTTGAGAAGGATCAGTATAAGTTATTCTTTGTATGTTTGGTAGAATTTGCCTCTGAAGCCATCTGATACTGGACTTTTGTTTGTAGGGAACTTTTTTTTTAAAAAATAAAAATTATAGATTCTGTTTCACTGCCTATGATTGGTTTGTTCAAGTTATATATTTCTTCTTGATTTAGTTTTTGTGGGCTATATGTTTTTACAATGTTGTCCATTTCTTCTAGGTTGAATTTGTTGGCATATAATTGTTCATAGTTATTGTTCTTATGTTTTTCCCTTTTGTATTTCTGTGATATCAGTTGCGATTTGTTGTCTTGAATTTATTTTGTCTATTTGGATCTTCTCTCTTTTCTTCTTGATGAGCCTGGCTAGAGGCTTGTCAATTTTCTTTACCCTTTAAAGAACTAGCTCCTGGTTTATTGATTTTTTTTTTCCTATTTTAAGAATTCTAATTTTTCCTCTTTGATCTTTGTTATCTCTTTTCTTCTGCTGGCTTTATGGTTTGTTTGTTATTTTTCTAATTCTATTAGGTGTTGGGTTAGGTTGTTTGAGATTTTTCTTGGTCCTGAAGAAGGCCTGTGTCACAGTGAACTTCCCTTTAAGAATGTTTTTTGCTGCATCCCATATACTTTGTATGGTTGTGTTTTCATTGTAATTTGTACAAGGTATTTCTAAATTTCTTTGGTTTCCTCATTGTTTTTTCAACAGCCGTGTTGTTTAGTTTTCATGTAATTGTTTTTTTCTTGTTGCTTTTCCTATGGCTGATTTCTAGTTTCATGCTGCTGTGGTCAGAAAAGATGCTTGAAATTAAAATGCTTGAAAAAGATGCTTGAAATAATTCCTGCACTCAATTTTGTTGAGTCTTGTTTTGCGGTCAATCCTAGAGAATGTTCTATGTGCACTTGAAAAGAATGTGTATTCTGCTTTTGGGGGGATGAAAACATCAATTAAGTCTAATTGTTATATTGTGTCATTTAGAATCTCTTTCCTGTGATCTTTTTATATCATTTCAGTTCAGTTCAGTTCAGTCACTCAGTTGTGTCTGACTCTTTGAGACCCCGTGAACTGCAGCACTCCAGGCCTCCCTGTCCATCACCAACTCCTGGAGTCCACCCAAACCCATTTAGCATCTCTTTTATTGGTTTTCTGTCTTGAAGATCTGTCCTTTGATATGAGGAGGGTGTTAAAATCTCCTACTAGGATTGTATTCCTATCAGTTTTTTCTTTTATGTCTGTTATTATTGGTTTTATGTATTGGGGTGTTCCTATAATTGGGTGCGTATATGTAGACAAGTGTAATATCCTCTCCTGTATTGATCACTTTATTATTATATAGTGTCCTTATTATTATATAGTGTCCTTCTTTATAGCTTTTATTTTAAAGACTGTTATCCCCTTGATGGAGATGTGACTAGTGTTGTAGTGATCAGAGCCTGTGCTGGGCATTGGGTAGGGCCTCCTGTTTTGCCCTGTGGTTGTCACTGCCCTGTCAGGAGCAGAGTCCGCCTACTAGTTGTTAGAATAGAAGCCCCCAGATATATTTCTGAACTTGCTGTGAGATAGGTAGGATTAGAGCACTCCCACTAGGGAGGAGTCACTACGTATTTCTCTGCTGGAGTTTGTTCACTGGTAAATGTGCTCTGTTGTTTCGCTCATTGTGAAGACTTACAAAATACATTATTGTTGGCACTGGTCTTGGCCCTGCCTCATCTGTAGGAATGCCAGCAATTGGCACTGTGTTCCTCAGGTTTTGTTGTCATAAGGCCACCAGCACAGATCTATCACAGAATTCAGGTATCTGAGTCCACTCTGGGCGCTATGGTGGCAGCTCAGACACTGGCCCAGCCCAGCCCTTGTGTGCATACACTCACAAAGCCCACACCTGCTAAAGCCAGACTCATCCCAGCTGTGGGAGGACCCATCGTCTATTCGGATGTCCTGCAGGTGCTGAATTTACAGAACTGGCAATGGAGGTATAAATTTGTAGTTCACATAGTTGCAGGAGAGATTTCAGCCCTGCTGCCTAAGTCGTGTGGCCACTGTGGCTCATATGTGGTTTCAGTCATGTATCTGCTTGTGGGCAACCTGCTGACATCTGCTCCCAGGGGCCCACTGATGAGGTGGTTGGCACAGTGGCTGGGGTATGGGAGCCTGCCTAACTTTTGCCCCTTTTTAGTTTGGCTGTTTGTATTTTGCTGTTGAGTTGTATGAATTACTTTTATACTAATATTTTATATATGAACCTCATATGAGATATTTGGTTGGAGAATATTTTTCCATAAGTTGCATTTTAATTTCATTGATTATTCCCTTTACTGAGAAGCTTTTTAAGTTTATGTTATTCTACTTATTTATTTTTGTTTTCATTGCCTGTGCTTTTGGTGTCATCATGTCAAAAAATAATTGTCAAGATCAATGTAAGGAGCTTTTCCCTTGTTTTCTTCTAGGAATTTTACAGTTTTAGGTACTACACTTAAGTCTTTAGTCCATTTTGAGCTAATTATTGTTAGAGCATAAATCAGGGGTCTGATTTTATTCTTTTGTATGTGATTATGCAGTTTCCCCAGCCCCATTTTCAGAGGAACTTGAGAACTAAAGAATTAATGCTTTAAACTGTGGTGTTGGAGAAGAGTCTTGAGAGTCCCTTGGATTGCAAGGAGATCAAACCTCTTAGCCCTAAAGGAAATCAATCCTGAATATTCATTGAAAGGTTTGATATTGAAGCTGAAGCCCTAATACTTAGCCCACCTGATGTGAAGAGTCAACTTACTATAAAAGACCCGGACACTGGGAAAGATTGACAGCAGGAGGAGAAGGGGATGACAGAGCTTGAGATGGTTGAATGGCATCACCAGCTCAATGGACATGAGTTTAAGCAAGCTCCAGGAGATGGCGAAGGACGAGGAAGCCTGGTGTGTTACAGTCCATGGGGTTGCAGAGTCAGACACGACTTAGCGATTGACTGCATACATCTTTTCCCTACTGTGTGTTCTTGGCACCTAGTTGATCGTATATTTTTGTAGGTTTGTTTCTAAACTCTTGATTCTGTTCATTGTTGTATGTGTCCATTTTTATGCCAATACCAGGCTGCTTTGAAAAGTATAGCTTTATAACTTACTTTGAAATCAGGATCCATGATTTTTCCAGCTTTGTTCTTACACAGGATTGCTTAGTCTCAAGGATTTTTGTGGTTTCATACTACTTTCGAATTTTTAGGACTGTTTTTCCTATTTCTGTAAAAATAGCCATTGGAACTTCAACAGAGATTGCATTGATGAATCTCTAGAAGACTTTGTCTAGTATGATGTTTTAACAGTATTAATTCTTTCCATCTATGAACATGGATGACTTTACATTTCTTAAACCGTGAACTCCCTGATGTTCAAGCTGGTTTTAGAAAAGGCAGAGGAACCAGAGATCAAATTACCAACATCCGCTGGATCATGGAAAAAGCAAGAGAGTTCCAGAAAAACATCTATTTCTGCTTTATTGACTATGCCAAAGCCTTTGACTGTGTGGATCACAAGAAACTGTGGAAAATTCTGAAAGAGATGGGAATACCAGACCACCTGAACTGCCTCTTGAGAAATCTGTATGCAGGTCAGGAAGCAACAGTTAGAACTGGACATGGAACAACAGACTGGTTCCAAATAGGAAAAGGAGTACGTCAAGGCTGTATATTGTCACCCTGCTTATTTAACTTCTATGCAGAGTACATCATGAGAAATGCTGGACTGGAAGAAACACAAGATGGAATCAAGATTGCTGGGAGAAATCTCAAACCTTAGATATGCAGATGACACCACCCTTATGGCAGAAAGTGAAGAGGAGCTAAAAAGCCTCTTGTTGAAAGTGAAAGAGGAGAGTGAAAAAGTTGGCTTAAAGCTCAACATTCAGAAAACAAAGATCATGGCATCTGGCCCCATCACTTCATGGGAAATAGATGGGGAAACAGTAGAAACAGTGTCAGACTTTGTTTTTTGGGGCTCCA